>LR812532.1:11687964-12287964 GCA_903798195.1 Danio kyathit | reverse complement strand
ACCAGCCAACCAACTTAGGCTGCTTTAAGCTGGTCAACCAGCCGGGTTTTAGAGGGGTTTTGGCCATTTCCAGGCTGGTTTCCAGCCATTTCCAGCCTGGTCTTAGCTGGTCAGGCTGGGAGTTGACCAGCTAAAACCAGCTTGACCAGCCTGGTTTAAGCTGGACATAGCTGGTTTTGGCTGGTCAAGCTGGTTTTAGCTGGTTTAAGCTGGTCATTTTCCAGCCTGACCAGCTAAGACCAGGCTGGAAATAGTTGGAAACCAGCCTGGAAATGGTCAAAACCCCTCTAAAACCAGGCTGGTCGACCAGCTAAAACCAGCCAACCAGCTTAGGCTGGTTTAAGCTGGATTTTTCAGCAGGGACTACGGACAATTTTAACTTACCAAATTCACCTGTACTGCATGTCTTTGGAATTGTGGGGGAAACCCACGCAAACACGGAGAGAAGATGCAAACTCCACACAGAAATGCCAACTGACCTAGCCGGGGCTCGAACCACCTTCTTGCTGTGAGGCGATCGTGCTACCCACTGCGCCACCGTGATGCCCTGAACTTTGAAATTAATGAATTAGTCAAATAATTAAATGTTTCAAATTAATTTACATTGAAAATGTGATAAAATTAAAATTGTACATAGTAAATATGGCAAGCTCTTAAAGGAATTTTGTCATAAGGGACTGTCCCAATTTTGTCCACCTTGATTAAACTGTCTCTGCTAGGGAGATACAATAGCTTTAATGCTTGATAGCTATACCAATTTACAGCTAAGAACACTGTGATTTAAATTATATAAATGAATAATGTTTCACAAAAACAGATTAGACAGTATGAGAAATTTTCTGAACATTAAAAAAAAGACTTTTTTTTACCTAAAAATTTGTTTTACTGAAGGAATGATCACATAAGGCTGACTTCTGTCAGATTGAAGGAGGGCCTAATTGAGAATGTAGCAAGAAAATCATCACTCTAGCTTATTCCTGAAAGGTGGAATAAGCCTTAACCGTCCCCACTCACCCCTACATAAGGGCATGCATAATACATTTGACAAATTTAATACACAATATCTGATCTGAGGTAGATAAAGCTAGTGAAGAGGGCAACATAAAAATATAACAGCGACTTAGACATTTAGTAGATTATACATAAAGGTCGTGTATAAATCGTACACGTTTCGAGTGACTTCTTGTTAAGTGAAGCAATTTTATTGTTGTTTTGTCGCTGCCGAAACACGTCAGCAGCCAGACCACGTTACCGACACTGCGCAGTGCGCATGCGTGGATCAACAGCAACCGCAACATGGCTGAGCTTGGGCAGAAACACGCGCTGGAGATGGTAAACGAGCTCATTTACGCATTTGTAAATTTATTATCTCGTATTTATCATTCAGTATGCAAGAACGCGTTAGTGGAAAACCTAAATATTTTTAAATATTTGGCCATATGAGGCTTTCTAATGTTTTGTTTTCCTTCACTGTGCATTTACTTCTTTGCTCAAAGTTTTATGTATATTTTTAATATGATCTAAATTCTATCAAAGCTTCCATAAGGTGAATTCTTTCTTAAGAGAGAACAATGTGGAAAACACCACAGAAAACAAAAGATACAGTGTAAGGTGTTTGGACAGTAGAAATGCTCTGGGCAAGCTGACCAGTCAGAGCATTCAAAGCTTTGTTTTTTTCTTCTGTTTCGCATGTTAAAGAAGAAACCTGTAACCATTAACTTCCATTGTATTTGTTTTCCCTACTGTGGTTGTCTTCAGCTTTCATCTAAATATCTTCTTTTGAACTCAGATGTTTATAACTGCTTGAGGGTGAGCAAATTATGAGGAAATGTCCATTTTGGGGTGAACTATCCGTTTATTTTAGTGTCGATATACACTCACCGGCCACTTAAGGTGGTAAACCTTACTAGTACCGGGTTGGACCCCCTTTTGCCTTTAAAACTGCCTTAATCCTTTATGGCATAGATTCAACAAGGTACTGAAAATATTGCTCAGAGATTTTGGTCCACATTGACATGATAGCATCAAGCAGTTGCAGATTTGTCGGCTGCACATCCATGATGCGAATCTCCCGTTCCACAGCATTCCAAAGGTGCTCAAATGGGTTGAGAGCTGGTGACTGTGGAGGCCATTTAAGTCTAGTTAACTTATTGTCACATTCAAGAAACCAGTCTTAGATGATTCGCGCTTTATGACATGGCATGTTATCCTGCTGGAAGTAGCCATCAGAAGATGGGTACACTGTGGTCATAAAGGGATAGACATGGTCAGCAACAATACTCAAGTAGGCTGTGGCGTTGACACGATGCTCAATTGGTATTAATGGGCCCAAAGTGTGCAAGAAAATATCCCCCACACCATTACACCACCACCACCACCAGCCTGAACCGTTGATACAAGGCAGGATGGATCCATGCTTTCATGTTGTTGATGCCAAATTCTGACCCGACCATCTGAATGTCGCAGCAGAAATTGAGACTCATCAGACCAGGCAATGTTTTTCCAATCTTCTATTGTCCAATTTTGGTGAGCCTGTGCAAATTGTAGCCTCAGTTTCCTGTTCTTAGCTGACAGGAGTGGCATCCGGTGTGGTCTTCTGCTGCTGTAGCCCATCCGACTATAGGTTAGACATGTTGTTCGTTCAGAGATGCTTTTCTGCATAACTCGGTTGTAACAAGTGGTTATTTGAGTTACTGTTGCCTTTCAGGGTGCTTTCACACTAGCACTTTTGGTCCGCACCCGGGTTCGTTTGACGTCATAGTACGGTACGTTTAGCTAGTGTGAACGTGTCTTCTGAACTCGGGTGCGCACCCGTGAACCGTACCCGAGTCCGCCTGAAAGAGGTGGCCTGGGGTACGGTTCATGCGAACTCTGGTACGGTTCACTTCTAGTATGAATGCAATCGTACCAAATAGCGTAAGTGAACCGCCAACTGTACAACAAACTATCGTTTTCATAACGTTCATTCGTGTGTGTGCGCCACGTAATTTGTACCTTGGTGACAAGCGGGACTGAGCAAAGCACAGTGATACACAGTGATGTCTGCTTGTCTCCTCCAGAAACAGCTTCTGCAGTCACTGTGTGATGTTCTGAATGTTTATAATATTTTTGCGGCAGATGGACGCGAGTCGCTTTCTGTATGTCCAAAACTAAAAGATTCAGTAAAAGCAAATCGACAGCGATGTGCGGAAGTCTCCATTTTGGCGCTTTGCTTTCGTGACCGTCACCTAGCAACAGCAGTAAACAAAACAGCAGCTCTATGACGCAAGCATACCGGGGTTCAGAAGGAAAAAAGACAGTGTGAACACAAACCAACCGAGAAGGTGGCAAGGGGGGACAATCGAACTTGGGTACGGTCCAGGCAATTGAACCAAGTGTGAAAGCACCCTCAGCTCGAACCAATTTGACCATTTTCCTCTCACCTCAACAAGGCACCCACAGAATTGCCGCTCACTGGATATTTCTTTTTTTCGCATCATTCTCTGTAAACCCTAGAGATAGTTGTGCTTGAAGATCCCAGTAGATCAGCAGTTTCTGAAATACTCAGACCAGCTCATTTGGCACCAACAACCATGCCATGTTTAAAGTGCTCGGTTTGAACTGCAGCAGATCGTCTTGACCACGTCTACATGCATAAATGCATTGGGTTGCTGCCATGTGATTGGCTGATTAGAAATTTGTGTTAACGAGCAGCTGGACAGGTGTACCTAATAAAGTGTATGTTTTTAAAATTCCTTGTTATTATGTCCTCGTTTATAATCTGCCTTATTTTTGGTCCATGTTGCAGTTTGGAAGGTCTAAATGTAATTGTAATATCAGTTATTTTGCCTAGAGTTCTCCACAACTAGACCTGTGATTAAATCTTCTACTTTCAAACAGGTCCGGACGGATGGAGCAGATGAGGGTTGTGTGACATTTGTGCTCAATGAAGAGGATCACACACTTGGAAACTCCCTCAGATACATGATCATGAAGAGGTAAGATAATCTACATGTTTTATGTCTTTCTGAACTTCCTGCCAAGGGAAATAATTTGGACATGCTAACATGATTCATGCTTGACTTTGTTTTCTCAGTCAGGACGTGGAATTCTGTGGATACAGCATTACACACCCCTCAGAAAGCAAAATCAACTTCAGGATACAGACGCGAGGTGTGATAGCTGACAGTTATCATTTTGCTCAAAAGCAAACAAAACTAGGCTTTAACTGACTAGACTAGAACACTGATTCAGACTTAGCATTGTGCTAAAAGTGTCTGTCTAATATGTAAATGTAAAATTTGTATAATATGGCTGCTGCACATTAATTAGAAACATGTTTATTTTTAGTAATCCGTGTTCATTAGTTCTGTGATTAATATTACAGATGGAGTTCCAGCATCCGAACCTCTGCGCAATGGCTTGAACAGTCTGACAGATGTCTGCAAACATGTATTGCAAACGTTTGAGGTAAGACATGGATGCACAACATCAGCATGTTAAGTCTATTTACAATGTATAGTTTCACTTTTTAGAAGGACTGAAAAATATATTGAAATTCCATTTTTGGAAAAAAAAATTATCATGTAAGACCAATGATTTTAGTACAATTAAAGGAATAGTTCACACAAAAACAAAATAATTCTCACTATTTACTCACTCGTTGGATGGAAATGTTGCTTTATTCGCATGTCTTTTATGCAATATTCCAGTTTTGCGCTTAAATTTAATTCACATTTTTAAATGGAAACATGGCTGTTAAAAATACTATTTAAGTCAATGGCTGATTTTTTTTTTCCAACATTCTTTAGTATACAGTATTTTTCTTCGGGTTCTACAGAAGAAACTCAAAAGAAGTGCTTTTTTCATGTTCATTTTGGCCTTTAGTATTAGTCCTTTATGTATGAAAATTTTTCAGATTTCAGGGTTTCCGCGGGGTCTTAAAAAGTATTAAAATTTGATAAATCAATTATGAGAAAATTAAGGCCCTTAAATTGTATTAAAAAGTCTTAATCCGGTTTTTACGAGGTCTTAAATTTTGTTCAAGCGTTGTCCAAAGTGTTTCACTCCAAAAAAAGCATAAATATATATTTTTTCTTTGATTTGGTTTGGGCCGGGTGCATCCGGCCAAGCTCCTCTGTCTATGTGATGTCATGTAATTTGCGACAAACGTGATGTGACGCTCTCCACATGTAGCGAAACCATAGGGCAGGGCTATTCAATTGGAGGCCCGCAAGGCAATTTGTTCCAACCCTCCAAATAGTGTGACCAAGACATCAAAAATAAATTTAGTTCAGTCGAAAAACAGCCGCTATAGTTTATGAAGTGCGTCTGTTCAATACAGCATGAGCTGCAGTTAAAGGCTGCATAGAGCGTGAGTCACCTAACATTAAGTGAGTGGCGTGAGCAGCCGAAAACATTGGATACTTGAGCTTAAAGGCTTCTCAACGCCGCGTTTCTGTTGCACGAAATGAAACTGCTGCAACTAAACAATGTTATGCCATCTGTGCGCTAGTTTAAAGTTCCGAGCTTATAGCTACACCAAGGCTAATACGCATGCACACTGGATTAACTATAGCAGCTGGCCATTCACATATCGCGTCTTTTCCGCGTGCAAGTTCGTTATTTCCAATATTAGAATGTATGCCAATATGCGTGCGCAAGCGACGCGATGCGCTCCGAGACGCACCGAATAAAAAACATCTCACGCGGTAGCGGTGAGAGTTGTGCATGTCTTTCAGTGCAATGTAAACAAAAGATATGTTAGAAGAATTATTGCAAATTATTAAAATGATTATGTATGTATGAACGCAGATAATAACAACAGTTCACTTAAATACTTACCTAATATAAAGCTTAAATTTACATTTACATTTACAGACGTTTTAGGGATTATTTTACAGTTTTAACCCAAAGAATTACCAGTCTCAGATGAAGAAGAGCCGGAGTCAGAGATTCAAATAAATAAATCAAGTTTACATAAGATAGTTTGCAGTTTCATCAGCAGAAGCCAGCTTCAATACTCGCTATGAGCTCCTAGGCCGCTTTGCTTACAATTACAAATCAATAACAAATATACCCTCACATAACGTCATTAACTGCGTCATACATATAGGTGTTCTAACCTGATTGGTTAAAACACAGATAGACTTAAAGGTGCAGTATGTAAGTTTGACACCCAGTGGTTGAACTAGGTATTGCACTCCTGGAGCAAAATAGACGCAAATGCGGGATGCCAGATTGAGTACAGGAGCGAGTGATTTACACTGTGTTCCAAATAAAAGCAACGACACGCGATAGAGGGAATATTCTCCATATTAGAAGGACTTTTGGTTCTTACCAACACCTGGAATTGATATATTAGAAATGGCTTGTATTTCTCACAGCTCAACATGTGAAACCTATGACAGTGATCACTTCAGGTAAACCTCGTGTGCTTTATTCAGTGCTAAATGCTAACAATGTGAGTTGAATAGCTTCTAAACCTTACCGTTTCATGAGTGAGTGCATCTTCTGTGCTTCTGAATGGCTGTATTTACATTTCTGTCGTGTTTCGTCTGGTGCAAACAGCCAAACTGCTCATTACTGCCTATCTCGTCATGAAGCGTGTTGTTAGGACACAATGTGACCTGCTCACATAATGTTTACGCTCAGAATATTTATATCATTTGCTAATTAATAACCTCATGTGGAACTGAATCTGTCTCATTTCCACATCTGATACTGTCTGTTTCGGTCACAGACGCATGCTTGCAGAGCCTTTCTGAATGAATGAATGAATGAAATACGCTGTTCTCCAACAAGGCAACCCGGAGTGCTGAAATATGATTGGCTAAACTGGCATTGTCCAGGTTAAATTTACCTAAACACAGACAGCATTCCGGCACGGAAAAACCATTTTCAAAGCAGAGTATCTGACTTCAGCATTTTTATTCAGTTAAACAAGTATGTTCACTTGGGATGTTTCCTAAATATCTGCACACATATTATGGTATTTTTGTGCTTTAAAAGAGTCAAAAACTTACATACAGCACCTTTAAGAAATTACAGATAGAAATTTCCACGTGGGTGTGTGCGTACAATTCTGAACAATATCTTAAGCATAAACGTCAGACATCCACTAGACTGTTTAGAGCTGACTCCAGACCAGTGAAAAGGATCTACAATCAAATAGAGCACACACACACTTAAAGTACAATCTGTTTCTTACCCAAGGCTGAGTGTACTCTCAGCCGTCTTTATCAAAACTGGTTAAAAACTGGTATAATCTACATTCAGGCAGTTATATTCTCACTACACAAAGTCTTGAATAAAAATTAAAAAATAAACTCTAAAAGAATTAACAGTAAAAATAGCAAAATCACTTAAGACATTTTAGATAGTATTAACTCATAGAAATAACAATAGAAAGAGTTG
This sequence comes from Danio kyathit, assembly GCA_903798195.1. Taxonomy (NCBI): domain Eukaryota; kingdom Metazoa; phylum Chordata; class Actinopteri; order Cypriniformes; family Danionidae; genus Danio; species Danio kyathit. The sequence goes on along the minus strand of LR812532.1, from coordinate 12,280,569 downwards.
TTTCCAGTCCTCAGCCCTTCATTTCCACTCAAGGTCTACCTCTGACCTAGTTTGGTGGCTCCTGAAAATAGTTACAAAGAGACACTTTTGCACTGAACATTCTTACATAAAGCAGTGTGTTAACTTATTCATTAGTTAAAATCATTTCAAAGTTAAATACTAATTCAAATAATCAAATAATTATATTTAATAAAAATAATGAGAAACAGGATGATGGGAAAAGGATAAACGTTGATCCATGCTGAGATGAACTGGAAGGTAGAAATCCGAATCCTTCAACGTGATAACCGTGAAACCATGATTATTCTTCACACTATATAATCGTACAACCAAAATCTATAATTGTTGCATCCCTAATTATGCAGTTCAAAACATAACATGAATGTGTCTGAATGTAGAAGAAGCCTACTGAAGCAATGCTCTGCTTTTGTTGTGCTCTGAAATACAACATTTGAATGTTTGTAAAAAAAAAAAAAAAAAAAAGCCACATTGTAAAATGCAGTGATGTTATGTAGTTTCAAAGTACAACATATTACCATTTTAATGTAGAAAAATACAACGTAGGTGTCTTAAGGAGCAAAAATACAACATATGGGCTCTTATATGCTGTTGTGTCATCACTTGTATTGCAAGTCATATCTCTCCGGCCCCTCATTTGGGATGCTTTTCATGAATTGGCCCCCATGACACACTAATTGATTAGCCCTGCCATAGAGCTGTAAGAAATCAATCTATGTTAAAAGATTAATTTAGAAATTATTAGCTCAGATCAATGACTCGGATCCTGAAGATTCGAATCATTGATTCGACTCAATTGAGTCAGATTGAATCAGATCAAAGATTCAAACTTGTCCCGCAAATGGAGACAATCACATTTATTAATTCTCGTCTATATTATTTTCGTGGCCAAGCGATAATAACATAACACGGAATAGGGTTAACTTTTAGCAAGGTAACACAATCTGTAGTTTGAGGCAGAGACTTATAAAGCACAGAAACAATAACACGGGTTTTTCAAATGAGAAACGAAGATTTATTGTACTATACTATTCGACACACGAGGCTAACTACGTAGTAATCAAAACAACAAATAACAAACAAACAAATGCACACACACGTTCACACACACACACACACACACACAGGCAGTTCAGATGATGCAAAATGAATTGAACAAACAGTCCAGCCGATCTGTTTCGTACTAGATCTTGGAATCACCTGAGAAACCACAAAAGCAGAGGATTGACTTATCTTTAACTGCTTAAAAACATATGCACCCGATCAGATAGACAAGACAGTTATTTGTGTTACTTGCGAATTTGTTGAAGTCTTTCTTGATTCGGATTTTCCCTCTCCGGGTTGGAGGAAACACGTGGAGCTGCTGGTAGGTTGGCTTCTCGGTGACGTCACTGGGGTCCACTCGGCGTGAGTGAGCTGTTTGTCCTGGGTTACCGGGGTACGGACCCGTAGAGAGAGTCAGTTCAGCAGAAGTTTCAGCGGAGTGAAACTTAAGGTTGGGATGAATTTGTGGTGACCCGGCCACGTGGTAGACGGCCAGGGGCGGAGAACAACGGCGGTTGATACCAGCTTGATGTTAAAAGGCTGCGCGCATGGTTGACATAGCACGGAGGCTTTATAGGCTGGCTCTGAGCCATCCCTCTTGATCCTGTCGTCCAATGAACGGCAAGATGAAGGGCGGGGCCACGCCCCGTCCCAACGTAGGCAAGTTTACTAATTAACCTACTGCAAGAGACTTAACGTGATAAAATCTCTGGTAAGATTGTAACTATCTGACATCAAACGTTACAATATGGATATAGTTCGTATCACAAAATTCTCATTTACAGCAATGTATTGCAAATAACGAATCATTCTGTTCAACACTAAACATGAGGCACATCAAACAAATACAGATCATTTTAGACTGTTATAATGGTAGAAATCACATTATGAACCTGGTTGGTTGAAAATAAACACAGCACATCAATATTTAGAAATGTCATTCAAAATATAAAATTTTGCCTTGGTTATAACATTTATAAGAATCATTTTCCTTAAGTCTCCTTCATTTCTTTTCCTTTGTCTCTGAATTCTGTCCATCTCGTGGTCAAACGCATGGTCGTCCACGTGAGGGTCCTCCAAGGGTCTCGTGATAAGAGAATTTGAAGGGGTCTTTGTCTCGTTGGTTAACGATTAACCAAAATTAGCTGCAGCATCTGTCCGAGTTAGGGGGATGACAATTCGGATCAATTGGCGCCCTGTCACCCTACAAAGCCCTGGAGCGAGTTAAGCCAGATGCGCTCAACATTCCAAAGCCGGATTCGAACTGGTTTTGACCAGCGAGTCTCTACATATTCCCCCTTTGCCAGGGGATGTTCCCGGTGTGAACATCAGCAGGCACTGGAACAAACAGGCAGAAGCAGAGAGAACAGGCAAACACAAGACACAAACAACGTCATCACTAACTGAATCTTGGTGCAGGTTTTAGGCGCGTTGGAATGCTCCGGTTAACAACACTCATGGTGTGGAAGAGCATAGTTCAGTTTTATCAGAATTTAGGCTTTTACGACTAACCGAGGTATTGAAGGCTCAACGAAGTTGTATAGGCGGTATCTCAATCTGTAAAGAATTCAATCTCTGGTTAACGTCATCGCATCCAAGCACGCACGGGATGTGGGGCGTGTACTTTTGAACCACTTTTGGATGGCCTTTACTCGCTCGTGGCGGAAGGCAGGTGTCAAAGTCAACATATATCCTACGATGCTGTTTTAACGAGAGTCGAACCAATAAATTTCATTCTTTACCCTCAATCCTCTTTTCTGTTCTGGATTGAAGATGAAGAAATGTGGTTAACAAATCTTTTGAGTTTTCGCCTAAAACGTGTCGTCAGACAGGTGTTACAACGTTAAATTATCAACACAGTGATCGCACCTTCAAGGCATTGATCCGTGAGGCTTGGTGAAAGGAGTCAATCCTAATTCTGAGCTCTGGGCTTAAAACATCATCTGTGGGGGTTCCCTGATGAGGCAAGAATTGAAAGACAAAGAGTAAGAAAGAAGAAACTGAGACATAAGGTCATTGAGTGAGGTTTAGAACAACAAACAAGTGTCACATATGTGTAATGGCTCCTCTCTACTAGAGACTGATCCTAGAAGTGCAGTGGAGGAGAGAGTGTATGTATTGGGTTTAGGAAACATAGCTAAGGCTAGGTGTCTTCCTAAAATAGCACAAATGAAAAAAACAGGTTAGCGTTATATCAAGAGCTTAGGATAGTGGGTCTGTGTCAGCAGCTTGGCTCCTCCCCCTTTCTGGTCACTTGGAGTTGAGGGACTGGAGTTGGCATGGCACAGGTAGGATTGGGATTGATTCGGAGTTCAGCGGGGTGACAAACGACCAAGACAGCACTCTTAGGCATTGGAGGGGGTTCGTCCACAAGTGTTCGTGTGATGCAGTGATGACCTGAGGCATCAGGTGTTGAGTTAGCGTCTAACTCTGGTGTTCAGGTACAGTCTATTGCATGTTTGAAGTTATGGTGCTTACAGGTCTCTGTAAGTGAGGTGCAGACGTGCTGCTTCGTGAGGTCGTTGCTTGTCAGGCTGAATCAGGGTCTTCTTTCCTTTCCCACTTCCGATCCTCTTCCCTTCGTCGGAAGAACTCATTCAGGATCATTTTCATCAGTTCTTGAGGGTCAAAACATGGTGATGTTTTCCCTTCTGGGGATTCAGTTTGAGCTCGATCAGCGTGGAATCTTTGGGAGTTTTGTCGTCGACCTCTTGAGCTGGTTGTGTCAAGGTGATGGTGTTTTACCTTAGAGGTATCACTGGATTCCCACGAGCTTGTCCCCCTTTGGTTTGCAAATGAGGTGGACCTGTTCCACGGTCTCTCCCGGTGACGTTCAGGTGAGTGTTGTCGTCCAGGCGGTCCATCCCAGTGGCTGTTCCACTGTTTAGGTCTGGTGTCAGCATGACGGTCTCGTTGGCTGTTGTAAGACGACACATTCCACTCACTGGGAGGTAGTTTAGCGTTGTCTGGGCCCTGGGCACCCTCAAGGGCCAGATCTTGACTTTGAGTGTTGAAGTCATAAACAGCAGGGATTTTGGCACTCTTTCCTGGAGTCATCTTTTGTTTGACGTAGGCTTTATGTGCCAAATCTCGTAACTGCTGAGTGTTCATTGTGTGGGGGCATGCAAGAACCCCAAGATGGTGGCTTACTTCAGGATGGAGATTTCTCAGGAAGAGAATTTTGAAGTTCAGGTCCTCTTCCATCTCAGGTTCATTGCGGGTGCCGAAGTAGGCTCGTCTGAGTCTGCTGTAGTAGGTTTGAGCAGACTCATGGCGACCTTGTTCCGTCTCCAGGGCAGCTGCAAGTCCTTCTTCAGACTCTGGGTCATCAAACTCTCTGATGAGGGCTTCTCGGAGCAGAAGGTAGTCAGTCTTGGTGTGAGCAGGCTGACGATCAAGGAAGCTGCGTACTTCAGGGCTGGAGGTTGCTCGGAGCAAATACAGTCTATCTTTGTCAGTGACATTGGGTCTCACTTCCAGATGAAAGTCAATGTCTTGCAGATAGGCATGAACATCTTGGCTACCTGGCAAATTCGGCGTGAACTTGCCCAGGTTCTTGACTAGCTTGTCAAGGTCTCTGAGGTCCAGGCCACCTAGTGATACGTGGCTGGCTGGAACAGAGGGAGCTGGTGAGGGCTTTAGCAGTGACCCCTCAGCTTTCTCGTTGCGTGACAGTTCATATGCATGTTTAAGTTCATCTTTAATGCTGTTGTACTCTTCTTTGATGTAGTCCAGCTGCTGTGTGAGTCGTCTGATCTCCTGTCTTGCTTCAAGCAGGTGAGCTTCGAGGGCTTCGTTTCTGCTGTTCTTGTCTTTGGAGTCAGCATTTACCTCTTCTAGTAGCTGTTCGACGTACTCAAGCTTGTTAGCGACATCAGCATGGTCGGCTTTGGCTTGTTCCATTTCGTGGGTGGTGGCGTCTAGAGTCTTTTGAAGTTTATCGATCTCTTTGGCAGCTTGATCAGTCTCATCTGGCTGTTCCGGTCGTTCCTGAGCCTCCAGTTCTAGCTGGTTGATGCGGGTTTGCACGCATGTCAGCTGGTGCTTGAGCTGGGCGGAATGCCGGTCACTCAGTTTGAGGGTGGCGATGAGAATGTGACTCAAGGTACCTGTGATCTTGGCTAGGTCTTTGTGATTGTAGCTTTTACTTGGGTCTTGCTTCATGAGGCTGTTTAGGTTCTCATCCAGCTGGTTCTGTGTTAGGTGCTGTAGCGTTTCGGCGGCCTTAGGGAGGAGGCTGTCCGTTGCAACACTTAGCCATGTTTCGAGGTCTTTCCAGTGGCCGACAGGGTCCTTGGGGAGAGCCATGCCTTGCCGCAGTGAGGGGGAAGACCTAAAACTGACACTGACACAGACCTAGGGGAGAGAGAGAGAGAGGAAAAAAACAAAAACAAAACAGATGGCAAACAAAAGCGTCTGGGTGTAATATCGAGTGTGAGCTACTGTTGAGGGTGGAATAACAGGTGGGTGTTGTTCTCTGTGACTGTGATCCTCTGGGGGGCGTGCGTCTAACTTGTAGTCTCTGTGGGGACAGTCAGTAACACACGCAGTTAGGACAGCTAGAGAACAGAGGAAACGAAGAAGACTGATAAGGAGTAGGTTGATAATTGACTGCTTCCGGCGGGAAGTTGGAAATGGGGAGCTCTAAACACCAGGACTATGATTGTTATTCAATTTCCTCCGAGGTGAAAGAAAGTGCAATAACAATGACAGCATTGGTTTCTTACTCGTTAGGATTGACACCATACACCAAGTAGACCACTCTGGATGCAAATCTAGAATCAAATTTGAAAACGCCTGTCTTCCGGTTGATCCGTTTCGTCATTGATTGGGTAGCGTCCTATGGCGAGAAAGGGTAGAGAGAGAGTCAGATCATTTAAACGTAAAATGTTTAAGTCTTACAAACATCTGGTTAAATGTTTCAAACGTTCTCTGCTTTCATGATTCCCACAGGTACATTCCCAAAATGGCAGCGGTAGTCAACTCAGGAAAAGACAGTTAAAAGAAAGAGTGGAAAGTGGAGCAAGTTTTCAAATTACAAAGTTGACAAATTGGTGGCGCTGTTGAGTCAATACATCAAAAGGGTTGGTTTATTGTGTTATCAAAATAACTAATTAGCCTAAGTGGAGAGGAAAATCCTAATTTTCCTTTTGGGTTTGGCTAATTGGAGGCTACTGCGCTGGTAGGTTAAGTTTAATGATGACTTGAGTTCAGTTGTAGCCACTCAGTCTACACTGTCCCATTGCATCAACCAACCACCAGGGGGAGCACTGTCCTGTGAGGTAATTTAAAACCTGAAGGATAATAAAAAAAAAATATTAAGTAGAATTAAAAAAAAAACTTGATTGCGAATTAAGTTAAAACTAATTCAAATTAGTAATGACATCAAGTGATTCAGAAATCTGATTTTATTCATAAACTTGATTAGGAGCTGCTATTATTAAATTAATCAATAATGGTTTTAGAACAGGGAAACCAAACACCAATTAACTATTAATGAAATTAAAATTTCCAAATAGTAATAAATGTTGGTTGAGACTAACACTCAGTGATGTTGTCATTAAAGTCATAAACACAATTATGATTTAATTAATCAGCCAGCATTCCTGCAAATCATAGTTATGGGAATAAATCAATTTCTTAATCAGTGATGATAGGGAATGGTAATATTCCTAATGTCATTAAATTTGATCAAAAGTGTTTATTTAAATTAATCAATAACTGTTATTGAAATAGGGCAACCAGTCATCAATAAACTATTAAATAGAATTAAAATTCCAGAATAGTGATTGTGTTGGTAAAGTCCCAGAAACAATAAATGTTATTATTAAATTAATCATAAAACACTGTGCTTATAAATCAACTTCAAATATCAACAGTCATAGGAAATGGTTGTTCCTATAATGTTGAAAAGTTTCAGAAAAGCAATAAATCCGTAATTAAGCATTTAAGCATTAATTTAATGATTGAGCAATCAAAAGCATTAAGTTATAGTATTGCAGAACAAACTATAATTCATTGTTAATAAACCAACAACTCATGAGCATTCGTATTGATCAAACAGGCCAGGATAAGCGGGAAAACATTTGACAAATGTGATTAAACCAGCGATGAAATCGCATTCAATGAGGGTTTATCAAATCTGCATTAGTCAAAGCATTTTCCAAGAAAGGGTGAAACTGAGAAACAAGGCAAATAGCCTATAAAGCAGGAGAATCGAGACTAGGATTCTCGCTAACGTGTGTTAGTTTGTCACTTCAAACACACTGCATTCAAACCACAAGAGCGCTAAACACTAGCTTTTAATGCTATAACCATACCACACAATTCAATACAACAGCATGCTTCAGTTAGCTTAGCCTTGTGCTAGCGTCTACAGCAGATCCACGTGCGGAGGACTGCGCCTGCGCACATGAAAGCTACTTGTGCTAATGCTAACAGCAGATCCACGTGCGGAGGACTGCGCCTGCGCACATACTCCGGAAAAGTCTCTCAGGACTTCCGTTGCTATGGCAACATACACAGAGCGAATGCATTCATGAACATACATTAACACAGATAATGTCACATGTGAAATGGCTGCACATCTCACAAGAATGGAGCACTATTGGATCACGGCGGATCAGCGCTCTGTGTCAGGACTTTTCTCAGTCAAAGACACGCGTGGATTAAACCACACAAATAACTTGATCAAATTAAATTCTCCCGTAAAAATACTCACAGCCGCTCTTCCCGAGCGCAGCGCTGGAGTTTCGCTAACTCATGCGTTAGTGAATCAAAAGTGGCAAAAAGGACAGTTAGCTACTCTGTGCTTAATTTTGACCAGGGGGAGCTTCACGGTTAGACTTTAAAGCTGGGACACGCACCTTTAAATCTAACGGTGGAAGGCCTTTAGGAGAAGATAATAAGGAGCATCGCTTATTATTTCTCTGTTCGCACGCTTTCACAGCGGCTTTGTCTCGTGGACACTTTACTGCAGTTCGCTTTCTCAGAAGCGCTCGAGATGCATTAGGGCGTGTGGACCACAGTCTGTGGTTCAGACACGCTGGGTAGCACAACAATGAATCGAACAGTAACACAACACCTTTGATTCTCTGTCTCTAATCTATTCTTCCGGACAAAAATAGAAAAGAAAACAACACTGTTTTGTGCTAAAAAGTCTGTTCAAACTGCCCAAGAATTCTCCACCATTAAATGTAAGAAATCAATCTATGTTAAAAGATTAATTTAGAAATTATTAGCTCAGATCAATGACTCGGATCCTGAAGATTCGAATCATTGATTCGACTCAATTGAGTCAGATTGAATCAGATCAAAGATTCAAACTTGTCCCGCAAATGGAGACAATCACATTTATTAATTCTCGTCTATATTATTTTCGTGGCCAAGCGATAATAACATAACACGGAATAGGGTTAACTTTTAGCAAGGTAACACAATCTGTAGTTTGAGGCAGAGACTTATAAAGCACAGAAACAATAACACGGGTTTTTCAAATGAGAAACGAAGATTTATTGTACTATACTATTCGACACACGAGGCTAACTACGTAGTAATCAAAACAACAAATAACAAACAAACAAATGCACACACACGTTCACACACACACACACACACACACACAGGCAGTTCAGATGATGCAAAATGAATTGAACAAACAGTCCAGCCGATCTGTTTCGTACTAGATCTTGGAATCACCTGAGAAACCACAAAAGCAGAGGATTGACTTATCTTTAACTGCTTAAAAACATATGCACCCGATCAGATAGACAAGACAGTTATTTGTGTTACTTGCGAATTTGTTGAAGTCTTTCTTGATTCGGATTTTCCCTCTCCGGGTTGGAGGAAACACGTGGAGCTGCTGGTAGGTTGGCTTCTCGGTGACGTCACTGGGGTCCACTCGGCGTGAGTGAGCTGTTTGTCCTGGGTTACCGGGGTACGGACCCGTAGAGAGAGTCAGTTCAGCAGAAGTTTCAGCGGAGTGAAACTTAAGGTTGGGATGAATTTGTGGTGACCCGGCCACGTGGTAGACGGCCAGGGGCGGAGAACAACGGCGGTTGATACCAGCTTGATGTTAAAAGGCTGCGCGCATGGTTGACATAGCACGGAGGCTTTATAGGCTGGCTCTGAGCCATCCCTCTTGATCCTGTCGTCCAATGAACGGCAAGATGAAGGGCGGGGCCACGCCCCGTCCCAACGTAGGCAAGTTTACTAATTAACCTACTGCAAGAGACTTAACGTGATAAAATCTCTGGTAAGATTGTAACTATCTGACATCAAACGTTACAATATGGATATAGTTCGTATCACAAAATTCTCATTTACAGCAATGTATTGCAAATAACGAATCATTCTGTTCAACACTAAACATGAGGCACATCAAACAAATACAGATCATTTTAGACTGTTATAATGGTAGAAATCACATTATGAACCTGGTTGGTTGAAAATAAACACAGCACATCAATATTTAGAAATGTCATTCAAAATATAAAATTTTGCCTTGGTTATAACATTTATAAGAATCATTTTCCTTAAGTCTCCTTCATTTCTTTTCCTTTGTCTCTGAATTCTGTCTATCTCGTGGTCAAACGCATGGTCGTCCACGTGAGGGTCCTCCAAGGGTCTCGTGATAAGAGAATTTGAAGGGGTCTTTGTCTCGTTGGTTAACGATTAACCAAAATTAGCTGCAGCATCTGTCCGAGTTAGGGGGATGACAATTCGGATCAATTGGCGCCCTGTCACCCTACAAAGCCCTGGAGCGAGTTAAGCCAGATGCGCTCAACATTCCAAAGCCGGATTCGAACTGGTTTTGACCAGCGAGTCTCTACAGAGCAAAACAGACGGCAAAATGGGATAATGCAAGTTTGCATACTCCTGGTTGGAGGAAGACGAGTTTAAACAGTGGCTGAAACCTGTCACTGAAAACAACTGCTTTATTTATTCTTTCAAGGTTTTTTTCGCTCGAGCTTATCTAAGTTCTGTTGCACGGTTGTGCTCCATTCATTTATTTAACTACAACTGTTTATTAGCAACTGTTTATTAAGTTAAAGGTTTGATCCTGATTAGAACTTGAAGTGGCGATGAGGTCTTAAAATATTCTGAGAAAGTCTTTAAAAAGTCTTAAAAAGGTATTGAAATGACCTTTAGGATTCCTGCATATACTCTGGATTTATGCCAGTTTTTAAAAAAAAAAATTTATTTGGCCAATTTCTATAAAAATGTTCTCTGTGTGTGCGCATTCAAGACATTCCAATTGCGTTTGTGCTCTGGATCCAGGCCTCAGAAACATAAAACAAAAAAAAATATATATTTTTTTCCCTCCTGAACAGTGATTTTTATTTATTTTTTTTTTTTTAAACATTTTTAGAACAACTGAAACAAGTCCAGGTTTTGTGTGTGTTTAAGATAGATTATGCCCTTTTTTTTTGAGTAGGGAACATTAAAAAAAAACATACGGAAACTTCCATCGGGTTGTCCTGACCAGTGTTTGGGAAAGTTACTTTTAAAAGTAGTGCATTACAATATTGAGTTACTCCCCCCAAAAAGTAACTAATTGCGTTACTTAATTACTTTTTATGAAAAGTAATGCGTTATATTACTTTTGCGTTACTTTTCCTTACCTGCCTGAGGTTTGATCTCTTTCAGAACTTGCAGGTGTTTTTTCACCTTTTTACAGAGAAGCTTTGCATTTAACAGCCTCCTATATAACCCACACCTTCATTTTCCTTTAAAAAATGAGGAGAAAATTATATTTTGAGAACTTTCGGAGCCCAGAGATATACATGCTGTATATACAGATTAATGAAAGCATGTAATGTGTTTGCTGCTTTTGTATGTTTTGTGTCATTAGTTAAGTAAATTCACTGTCCATTGAGATAAAGATTGCAGCAAAGCCTAAGAGTGCTAACGTGAAATCATTTAAGGCAAAAACAGATTTTAAACATTTAAATGTTTAATAACAAAATGAACAGTAAGACCATAAACACATCCCCAAATCTAAATAAATCTTTGAGCTTTATACATTGAATAAATTGCTTCACGTGGCCTTAACAAATGTGTAAATCGTTTTCCAAAAGAGAAAACTTCTTACTATATTACAAAACGTTGTCGCTTCTATTGTAACGTTAGACAGTGGCTACATCTCCTCAACAATAAAAGCAATAACCATTTTCTTTTTAGTTTAGTCGAATTAATTGTTTTACCTGGAGAACGTGAACTGATGTCCATCATAGCTGAAGGTGGGGTGCTGGTGTACTGTTTGTCTCCGGCCTGCCATTGTTTCTGTTTCTGACTGTAGTGATGACGGGCGATTCGCGAATGAATTGTTTGTTTTAACCGGATCTTCTATGTGAACCGGTCGAACCAGTTCATTAAATTGAACGGAGTTGTCGTGAAACGGTTTGCGTCTTTAGTAAGTACTAACATACCGGATACCACCCCTGACTCGAAATAAACCCATATCAGTTAGTAGAACAGTTAGTCAGTTAGTAGATTCAGTTAGTAGAACAGTATACTGACTCATCTGCTGTGAAAAAAGAGACCTGAGATGATGATGAGTGCAAACGACTGTCTGTTCCTTCGCAGCATGCTCTCTCAATTGTGTGATTGAACCTAAGGTATTTTTTATTCCGCAATGTATTTTGTAAAAGCCAATTAAGCAAGGTAAAAAGTAACCCGTGTTTTTTAAAAGTAACTAAAATAATATTACTTATTTTTAAAAGTAATGCATTATATTACTCGTTACTTATAACGCATTACCCCCAACACTGGTCCTGACCATGTGGGCTGATTTAATGGTTAAACCATTCATTCATTCATTCATTTTCCTTTGGCCTAGTCCCTTTATTCATCAGGGGTCGCCACAGCGGAATGAACCACCAACTTATCCAGCATATGTTTTACACAGCGGATGCCCTTCCTGCTGCAACCCAGTACTGGGAAACATCCATACACACACGCACACACACACACACACACACACGTGGGAGAAACCGGAGCACCCAGAGGAAACCCAATCGAACATGGGGAGAACATGCAAACTCCACAAAGAAACGCCAACTGACCCAGGCGGGACTCGGACCAGTGACCTTTATGCTGTTAGGCGACAATGCTAACCACTGAGCCACTGTGTCACCCCATGGTTAAACCAAAAGTTACATTTTATTCTTCAATATAAAATCACAATATTTAGATGCAATTTTCTCAGCCACTGATTGTAAAGTTATTTGCAAAACCCAATTAAATCTCTAAGATCCTCTTTCTCTTGTATCCTGATTTAAACAGGCACGGATGAAAGAATTCAAGGAGCAAGAAGAATCCATGACATGAAGATCAACACTTGGTGAACGCTGACCGCCATTCCCAAAATATAAGTTTGTAGAAATGTTTTGTAGAAATTATTTTGTATGTATGAACTTGTATATCTGTGAGATTTATTTTTGTGAGCATGTGAACACTGGTAAATTGTCATGCAATGTAGTCATGATAACAGCAACATAATATTTATTTTAGAATATCATAAGGATGCTATAAGATCAAAAATCAAAAATTAGTAATGTTTTTAAAATGATGCATCAAATGAGGAATAATATCTGTTTTCAATGCAGATCATTTATTTTGACGTTTACCATTTCTGAAAAATAAAAATGGTATAAAAATAATGTCTTTTACAAGTCTATTCTCCTTTAATTGCTCTGGTCTGGTGTGGCATTATGTGTGCAGTGATGCACTTTTACACTGGTTTATTTTTTAGGTTTAAACTTTAAAGGCTTTACACATAGCTGGCTGTTTTAGTCACTTGTAGCTCAGGCTGTCCCAACATTTTAGTGAAACATGTAAATGGTAGTCAGGTATGTACAACCTCAAATCAGAAAAGGTTGGGACAGTATGGAAAACGCAATTAAAAGAGTAAGTAGTGATATCTAAATTGACTTTGACTTGTATTTCATTGCAGACAATATGAACAAAATATTTCATGTTTTGTCTGGTCAACGTCATTACATTTTTAAATATACTTGATTTTCTGTCATTCAGACCTGCACCAAGAATCGTCATTCACTTTTAAGTGATACCACCACATGGGCTCAGGACTACTTTGGCAAACCTTTAAGTACCACAATACATAGTTACATCCACAGATGCCAGTTAAACCTGCACTGTGCCAAAAAAAAGCCCTATGTTAACAGTGTCCAGAGGACTTCTCTGAGCTCGGAGGCATCTGGTAGGGATCATCACACAGTGGAAACCTGTACTGTGGTCAGATGAATCAGTGGGTATTTTTGGGAGAATTGGACATCGTGTGCACCGAACCAAAGAAGAAAAGGATCATCCAGACCAAAAGCCAGGGTCTGTCATGGTATGGGGTTATATTGGTGATATTGGCATAGGTAACCTGCACGTTTGCGATGGCATCATTAATGCTAAAAAAGTACTTAAGAGATTTTGGAGCACAATATGCTGCCGCCTTTTCCAAGGACACTCATAGACATTTAATCAAGACCATGCAACACCACATTCTGCACACATTACAAAGTCCTGGCTGCGAAGGACGAGGATGCAGGTACTTGACTGGCCTGTTTGCAGTCCCGACCTGTCTTCAATAGTGAATGTGTGGTGCATTTTGAAGCGCTAAATGCGACAATAAAAACCTGTACTGTTGCCCACTTTAAGACTTATTAAAAAAATTACACCTAAAACACTTAATCACTTAGTGTCTACAGTCCCTAAATGTCTGTTTAGCGTTGTGAAAAGAATTGTTGTTCCACCTTTTTTTTAAATGTGTTGCAAGAACCAAAATTGGAATACTTGTTTATTTTGAAAAAAAATAAATAAATCAATGTGCTGTTGTATTGTCTGCAATGAAATACAGGTCAAAGTAAATTTAGAAATCACTTTCTTTTTTTAATTTGCATTTTCCATACTGTTCCAACATTTTTTGATTTTGGGGTAGTGTATAGTTTTTTAAATTGTGATTTAGAGTGATTGTGCTAGCTAATTTTCCATAAACGTGTGTAAAAGTTTGTGTAAAATGTCTATTTTTATTCAAATGTGTGATGTTATTTGAACTGCAACATGAAGGTGGGACAGAGTAGCTCCTCCCCCTTTTAAAAGAAAAGCCAGCAAACAGCATTTTGTTTTTTCACAGCTCTACTAGTGAGAGTGGTTAAGCTCAAGTGAATCAAATGAGGAGCGAATGAGAAGCATCTTGAAGGGGGCGGGACATGTCAGATACTAGAGCATTTGATTGGTCAGATGTCAGATACTAGAGCATTTGATTGGTCTGAAGATTTTATGAGAAACCGATCTAATTAATCGTAAGGGACAAACTGATGTTTATAACTTCTAAACGCAGATTTTGTCACTGTTTTGGAGCACACTAGCATATAGATAACCTTAAGACTAACACACTGATACTAACATCTAAAACTTTATTTTGATTTCATGGGGACTTTTAAGTGTAGAGTGCTGTGGCAAGGCAATGCTGAATCAACTAACAAGAACTGTAGTGCAGTCATAAATGGGATAAATAAAATAAAAACACAGAAAAAGGTGTAAAACGCCACTTTGTGCAAGACAAATAGTCTCGCGTTCTGATAGATTTTTTTTAAAGAAATGTTTGCTTGTTTTCAGCCATCTTTGTGCTGTCACAATATCAGTATAGCCTATGTACAGTGTGTGCTTTGTCTTTGTATTATCTCCATGCAGATCTCCCATTTTAAATTGATTATGTGGTGGATAACAGCTCAAAAGCTTTTATTAAAATGGCTGATAATCCACAAGAAGCCCATTGCATTACATGCGTTTAAGTAATTTTCACTGAGTAATTTTGAACTTTGTCAATTTTTATTAAAAGCTTATCCTGCAAAGTGGTGAATTGTCACTTGTCAATATAATTATGAACAGTGCAGAAAATAATCAATGTCTAAAAGGCTCAGTTTCCAGGAATTAAGAAGCTCTTCACTAAATGGAGACATTTTGAAAGCACAACACATTGAAAGTTCCTTGGAATTTTTTTATTCACAAACGTTGTTTGAACTGATCAATATATAAAGATTATATTTAAGACGGCTTTGGAGACCAAGGCATTCTAGCTATCAGTTTATTATGATTTCAGAGGAAAAACATAAATATCTCTCTTTGTTAGGTAAAGCTTAAACAATATTGACAAATGCATCTTTTGTTCATGCTTTTTCCCCATTATCCGACAGCACGTGCTATATACAAGCTGTGAATGCCTTATCCTTCATATAGCCTAATCATTTATATGAATATGAATTTTTTAGCGATTTTAGCTTTGTATATAAAGACAATTTTAAAGAGTAAAATGTTGGAAATATGGCTCATGTCATATTTGAATTAAATTTTTCCTAACAGCCTCAATACATCTATTAGATTGTAGGAGGAGACAATATTAACAGGAAAATTTTGAATTATTAAATCAGCAATATTCTTTGACCAAAATACAAGGGCAATAACAGAAATTACAATAATATGTTCAAATTAAAAGAAGCAATGGACAAAATAAGAAAAGTCATGTCCATAATCAAGTTTTAGTTGCAATGCAAAGAATAGATTCAAGGCTTTAAAATAATATCAGGGCTTCTGCAGGATTCATCAAGTCAAATTTAAGACATTTCAAGACCATTAAGAATGGAAGAATTAAGAATTTTAGACTAATGCAGAGTTATTATGAGATTATCATGAGGAATCGTGTAATTGTTTTTACTTTTTTTTCTTGATTAGGGAATTTAATTTAGAGAATTTGCTGTTAAAACGTCTAACAGCTGTTGTGAATTATATCTCTGGAATAAAAAAATGTTTTATTTAGATGTATTGTTGGTGATTGAGTAGCTTTAGACAAAGCAAAATTAAGACCTATTTAAAATGATTTAAGACCTACAACCCAATATTGCAGTGAATTTAAGACTTTTTAGGGGCCTATAATTTAGTTTTTGAAACTTAAGACATTTTAAGACTTTTTAAGACCCAGCGGATACCTGGATGTCCATTTTTTTATTATCGTTATAGCTTGTTTCCAATGGTGTGAAGTAACAAATTACAAATACTCAAATTACTGTAATTGAGTTTTTCTCAGGAATTGTACTTTACTAAGAAGTTTTCAAATTGTGTACTTTTACTTTCCCTTGAGTACCTTTTTAGTGCTGTATTGGTACCAGGCGTAGCAACCGTGGGGGACGGGGGGGATATGTCCCCCTCACTTTTAGAGACAGACCATTTAGAAACAGATGATTAAGAATGTAAATTTTTGGATTTCATACAGCTGTCCCCCCACTTTTAAAATGTCCATTCCGCCCCTGATTGGTACTGTTACTACTTTCCTTCAACCTGCAGTCACTTTATTTTTCTCTGTCTATGGGGATTAGAAAAATCAGTCCTGTGGTTCCTGTCTAATCAAATAACAAATAGAAAGTAAATCGCATCATACTGAACAACCTCAAGACATGGATGCTTTATAAATGCAGCAAACTGTTTGAAAGCATTGAATGTGTCCAAGAAGATGTCTAAAATCTTTACACCCAATGATCGAGTGACTGTTTAGACTGCATGTTACTGATGAGATGACAAAAGTTTACTGTATGATGACCAAAATGGCCTTAACAATAACTAAATGCACTACAGAATGTTTCGTTTACACACACATCCACAAATTACATGTGAACACATCAGCTTTTTACAGCTTAATACTCAGTACTCTTGAGTACTTTTAAAAGGGCTACTTTTTACTCATTTTTGAGTAATATTTACATACTTTTACTCTACTTGTACAACATTTTTGGGCAAGTAATGGTACTTTTACTTAAGTATGATTTTTCACTACTCTTTCCACCACAGCTTGTTTCATTTAATGTAGACAAATAGTGACCCACTTCTATTTCAAAAAATAGCCACATTTTGAAATCAAAAGTAGACTACAGAACTCGTTAAATTATCACTATCTTTGAATAGCATCTCTTAGTACTTTGTTTCACAAGACAAACCAAATCACATCAAAATGATTAAATCAGCCCTATCTACTGTCCCAACAAACAACTCGTGCGCGCGCGTGTGTGACGCAATGCAGACATCTCTTCGTGGTCGCCTGTGAATGACGAAACGCGGAAGACAGTGACGTTTGTTGATTTCTGGATTTACACACACCGTCGTTATTTTGATCAATTCTAGCATTTCAGACATGTTTGTAAGGCAATGAAAGTACTGTTTATGACACTGTGGGTTAAAGACGTCAAAGAGAGGAGCACGAGTGGCTGTTTGTCCGTCAGAATCTCAGGTAACGTGCATATAGCGGATGATGATCGATCAACAGATCATATCATCGACTTCATCATCTGATTTCATCAACAGTATTTTATCACCAGACTAATGTCACGTAGAAAACGTTATTTTATTATTTGTCGTCGTTTTGATTCCCTCCTGACAAGTCGATAATAATAACAACTAGTGCGATTATTATATAGCTTTTACTGTAACGTTATTTCAGTTATTAACTAATGTGAAATCGTGTTTCTTGTAATTTACGCAAGTCATGTTCTTAATTATGTCTGATATACATGTATACAGTAAGTCAGATAAACTAAAAGCTCACAAATGCATATATTAATATCAAAACATTGATTGTTGCCTGTTGCAAAATATATAAGATCCTGTATATAACGCTGCTGTATTAATGAACTAGTAACCTAATATAATTAACTGTGTAATGAATGATTAACCAATAAAAAACACATTATTGAGTATAGTGAACAAGCCTTTTTAGGTTTGAATAGTAAAAGCAACTCCCAGCAAGGTTTTTTTTTATGAATAATATTTTTTTGCATAACGTTAGTGATTAAAAGTAGTGAAATAGATGAAGTACAGAATTTCTATTATTTAGTTTGTTATAAATGTATTATGTAAATGTTTTATGTTCAAGTGTTTAGTCAGCATGCAGAAAAAGGAGACGGGATCATAGTCAAGTGATTTGATCACAAGCTGGTGTGCTGTTTCCTAGAATCATGACTGAATTCTAGACTCTTCAGCAAACTGTTTCCTCAAATGTGTTTCCACCATTTCCGTCCAATGATTGATGAGCATTTGGTGTGATCAGCTTTCTAATGTTTAGACACTGGCTGCAACATTTAAATGTTGATATAAATTTTAAAACCTATAATCTTGTTGTGCTGTTTTTTCTGTGAATGGAAAAAAGACGTTTTGTAGTAATAACTGAAACAGAAGTTGCGATAGTCTTTCCTTCCTTATTGTGAAATAAAGCCAAAAGATAACGGCTTATGAATTGAGAGAAAAAAAAAGATGTAGGGCAGGACTTCATTTTGTTCATCATAATTGATTACAGGTTACAATGGCAGATGGTAATAATAGCAATAATAACAATAATGCTGGTAATGTGCACAAATTATTAATTAATATCACATTTTAAGAATTAGGAATATTGTAAATAATGAAACGAGAGGCTCACAAAGTCTGTACAATTTTCAACTTTCTTCAAAATATTTTAATTGAACAGTGTTTATAAAAAAACATTACAGTATCTGGAAAAAGTAGCATTTTTGGTAGTTTTGTGTCCTGTCCTAACCCTAAAATGAAAATCCAAAGGGCTTACAATTTTGCACCAACATTTACATACAGTTGAAAATGATTAGCTCTGCTGTGAAATTTTGGTTCTGTATTTCTTACGGAGAAACTATTACTCCTTTTACTTTGGCTAGACCTAGTTAAGCCTTTAAATTGCAATTTAAGCAGAATTAGGGCTGTACGATATTGGTAATCTCTGATATTGCAATATTTTATTTTTCTACAATGAATACAGTTTCACAAGATTTCAAGAGGAGTTTAAATAGCTCTATTTGACGTATTCTAACAGTATTCAGGTACAGAAATTGAATAATCACAATGCAAAAAAATGCTTTTCTTACTTTGCTTTGTCTTTAGTCCAAATATTAAAAATTTGTTAGAGCAAATAAAAATATCATTTTGTTTTCACCTTTAGAAGAAACAAAATTATAATGAAGAGTTTTTCCTTTAAATAAGCTAAATTATCTGCCAGTGGGGTAAGCAAAATAACTTTGTTTTCACTTTGAAATGTAGATATTTGGACTAGAAACATAAAATTTTTTGCATAAATCGTATAAATTCCATATAAATACTGTAATTAAATACAATTCTGTAGCTCCTGGTGAACTATAATTCAGACTCAACATTGCATATCTTGCGATGTGACTATCGTCAATGCGCACATTGCGATATCAATGCTGAAACGATATAGTGTGTTCTATCATATTGCAAAATAGGTAATAAATTAAGACAAAATAAATTAGATCAGATCAAAAAAATCTGAATAACTTTGTTTTCAACTGTATATATCTTGTCATTGCAAGATCAATGCTTTGAATTTGATACAAGTTCCTGAACGATGCTTGTTTTATACCGATTTTATAAAATTAGATTTACCAAGATTACATACATCATTTTTTCACAGCCAAACTCTTAATAGCTCAAAGAAACAAAATGTAACCAAACCAAAGCTGAATCAGTCCAAATAAGGTCAATAATGTATGTTTTTAAAATATTTTGACACAAGTGTTTTTAAATTTTCCAGTGTTCGATAAGGTTTATCTGTGGTGATGGCTATCCTGTTTGCGGTGGTGGCTCGAGGATCAACCGTTCTAGCTAAGCATGCGTGTTTCTCTGGCAACTTTCTGGAAGTGACTGAACAGATCCTGGCCAAAATCCCATCAGAAAACAACAAGCTTACATATTCTCACGGCAGGTACAAATGACATTTAACTAATGCAGTGTTTCCCAACTCTGTTCCTGAAGGCACACCAACAGTACACATTTTCAACCTCTTCCTAATCAAACACTTGAATTAACTAATCAGAACGTTAGAAGAGAAAACCTGAAATGAATGTGTTAGATAAGGCAGACATCCAAAATATGTACTGTTAGTGTGTCTCTAGGAAAAGGGTTGGGAAACACACCGTACTAATGTGCGGTGAATATTTTACCAGCGATTCTTTGTGCTGATTTAAAGTGTTTTTCTACTGTTTTTTTTCTCAGCTATCTCTTCCACTACATCTGCCATGAGCGGATTGTCTATCTGTGTATCACTGATGATGTGAGTATCCGTCACATGATCTCAGCTTCTCTCCAGCTCCATTCACACTCTTAACCGTTTGTCTCTCTTTCAGGAGTTTGAGCGGTCCCGTGCGTTTGGCTTCCTCAATGAGGTGAAAAAGAGATTTCAGACCACATATGGCTCTCGAGCACAGACCGCACTGCCCTACGCCATGAACAGTGAGTTTTCCAGCACACTGGCTGCACAAATGGTACGTGCGTCTGCCATCTTTGTATGTTTTGTACACTCTCTATAGGGATGCACTGATATGGAATTTTTGACCGATACAGATAACCGATAACTCTTTAGAATTGGAGGCCGATATATAGTTGAAGCCAGAATTATTAGTCCTTCTGAATTATTATGCTTTTTTCCCCAATTTCTCTATAACAGAAAGATGTTTTCAACACATTTTTAAACATAGTTTTAATAATTCATTTCTAATAAATAATTTATTTTATCTTTGCCATGATGACAGTAAATAATATTTTACCAGATAGTTTTCAAGACACTAGTATTCAGCTTAAAATGCCATTTAAAGGCTTAAATTAGGTTAACTAGGCAAGTTAGGGTAATTAGGCAAGTTATTGTATAATGATGGTTTGTTCTGTAGACAATGGGAAAAATATATTGCTTAAAAGGGCTAATAATATTGACTAGGACACAATATTAGAAATATTTAATATTGCAATATTTTATGTTTCTGCCATTCAGTATTGCAATATGAATAGTTTCACAAAATGCTTTGAATGGCTCTATTTGATGGATGGTTTCTGGGGAGTCTTAACATGCAGTATTCAGGTGCAGAAATTGAATAATCGCAATGCAATAAAACATAGTTTTTTCTTACTTTGGTTTGTCTTACTTTGCTTTTCCTAGCCCAAATATCTAAATTCTTAGATCAAGTAAAAACATTGTACTCAGTACCGGGTCCGTGACGTCATTTACTTCCGCATTCTTTCAATTTTTAAGGTCCGTCTTGGCCCAATACCCCATAAGTGGTTCCGTTCTCTTATCAGTTGGAATAGAATAAATTTTGCATAGATTATGATAGAGACATTTTTCTTTTTTTCATATGATTGCTGGCATGTGCTGGAACCACCAAAATTAATTACAGCAACCTAGACCACACAGAACCTAAAAGGTACACTTTTAAATTAAAATTTACAAATAAAAGCTCTTCTTTTTGAAGGGGTTTATTATAAAGCAAACAACATATACAATTATTTTAATCACTTTCAATAGTGTTTTATGAAAACTCAAAGGGTTTTCTTTAAAATTATACCAAAGTTTAGCATTTACACCTCTCTGCATGTGGATTTGGGAAACTTTTAAATTTGGGTAGGCAAAATCCAGGCGGAATTCCCAAAATAGCACTTGATTTTAAGAGGTTAAGAAGAAATAGTTGCATAAATAGTATAAATATTTAAGTACAATTAATCTTTGTTACATCTCCAAACATCGTCATTTTTTGTGCCAAAATATTTTAAACTCTTGAAATGCACAGTCACCGGCCTTAAAAACACATGCAAATTATTATTATTTTTTAATTATTTTTTATTTTGTTATAGTTAAACTTAACAGTGACTCCACAAATCTGTTTTGTGGCTCCTGGACAAGTATGATTCAGAATCAACATTGCATATCCTACAATGTGACAGGATGCGCACATTGCGATATCAGTGCAGAAACGATATATTGTGCAACCCTAATATTGATCTAATATTGATCTTAAAAAACTGCTTTTATGGTTTCCGAAATAAAACAAATATATAATAAAACATAATTTCTCTAGGAGAAAAAATATTATAGGAAATGCTGTGAAAAATTTTTTGCTCTGTTAATCATTTTTGGGAAATATTTAAAAGGAAAAAGGAGGGATAATAATTGTGACTTCAACTGAATATGCTGACAAATATAATTTTTTTTTCATTTTTCTCTACAAATCTGTTTTGTGGCTCCTGGACAAGTATAATTCAGAATCAACATTGCATATTCTACAATGTGACAGGATGCGCACATTGCGATATCAGTGCAGAAACGATATATTGTGCAACCCTAATATTGATCTTAAAATGTTTTAATTAAAAAACTGCTTTTATGATTTCCGAAATAAAACAAATGGATAATAAAACATAATTTCTCAAGGAGAAAAAATATTATAGGAAATGCTGTGAAAAATTTCTTGCTCTGTTAATCATTTTTGGGAAATATTTAAAAGGAAAAAGGAGGGATAATAATTGTGACTTCAACTGAATATGCTGACAAATATATTTTTTTTTTTTCATTTTTCTGCATGATTGCAAAAACAATTGGCAAACACATAAAGTGAACTTGAATTTTATTTTTATTTAACTTCAGAAAAGTTTGAACTGAACTTTGAATTAGCTGTTATTTTCTGTGGCCAACTTTCTTTTTATATAAATAAAATCTACCGCTTGACACAAAAAGATGCATAAATAAAGCAACCGAGTCATTGAACATTAACCAAAATCAAATTACCAGTAAAATAATTCAAAAGTGTCAGGCAGCAAGCATTGAAGTGGGTCAACAAGTGTAAATAATAAATCATTCCTAGCCATATGGGCCCAGAAAATGCACCTTTTCATTATCTGTGGGTCTTAGTTCATGGTGTATCTACAGAAGAGAATATTTAAATGGCAAACTCCTAAATTATTGAAAAATTATACATAATTTATCAGCTTAAATATATCGGTCCAACTTTGTTATCAGCCTGATAATGATAACTTTAAAATAGTATTTATCGGCCGATATCAATATAGATGCCAATATATCATGCATCCCTAATTTTCGCATATAAACACAACTGCATTTTTTTTCTTTTTGTTTGTTTGTGTACATGAGATGTTTACCAATGTTGTGAAGAATTTCCTTCTAAAATATTTCTGAACCACCCTTAAAATTAGTATTTCACAAAAAGTGACTCTCATTGTTGTGATTGGCTGCAAATCCATAACATTTCCATTCTTGGCTTTCTAAATTTACATTACTCATCCAAAATGTCTAAGTTAATTTGTACAGAGCCATACAGATGTATTAACTGAGGATGTAACTCTAAATAACTACTTTTAGCTATAATTTAAGTTCATAGCAAACTTTTTCAGTATTTGCAAAAGTCTTTGTCTCTTTTATTTAGCTTTTGTGTGATGTTTGTGTATGGTCGGAGGGGTCCATTTTTGCTGCATGTAACAGTGTTGTGACAAATAAAGCCTCATTATCATCTTTTGTCAGCCAGCTTACTCTAAATCGCTTCTAGTCACTTTCTCTGCCATCTGGATACTGTCAAAATTACCAATTGTATTTAGATACAGTTAAACTATAACAAAATGAACTGTGTTTGATTTCTCTATTATGTACAATTTTGTGACCAAAAAGCCATAATTAAAGGGATAATACACCCAAAAAATGTAAGTTCTGTCAATATTTACTCATCCTTCACTTGTTTAAAACCTGTTTATTTGTTTGTTTTTGGATATTTGAATGATATTGGAAACCGGTAGCCATTGACATCTATAGCTGTTCCATTGTTTTTCCTACAATGGATGTCAATGGTTACTGGTTTAATTATTATTATTTTTTTTCAAAACATTGCGTCCAACCACTTCAATTTGGTTTGGAACCGCTTGAGGGTGAGTAAATTGTGTGTTAATTTTCATTTTTGGGTGAACTATACCCTTTAAACCATCCATTTTATTTTTCACATATACTTTTTCAAGATTTTATGATTTAAATCAAATTTATCAATTAGCATTATGGTGCATTTTTAACATCACAGATTTCATATGACCCTAATTGTTTTTCTAAAATGTTGTTCTATAAGTTATTTGAAGAATTATTTAAAAAATTAGTGACCCAAAATGAATAAACAGAAGTATACACTACCTGGCAAAAGTCTTGTTGTCGGTCGCAGTTGTAAGAACAACAACTAATAACTTGACTTCTAGTTGATCATTTGGAAAAGTGGCAGAAGGTAGATTATTCTGATGAAGAAAATGCTGAATGCAAAAGACCTTATTGGAACCCACATGGAGCCAAGATTCTCACAGAAATCAGTCAAGTTTGGTAAAGGAAAATTCATGGTTTGGGGTTACATTCAGTACAGGGGCGTGCGAGAGATCTGCAGAGTGGATGGCAACATCAACAGCCTGAGGTATCAAGACATTTGTGCTGCCCATTACATTACAAACCACAGGAGAGGGCAAAATTTTAGCAGGATAGCGCTCCTTCTCATACTTCAGCCTCCACATCAAAGTTCCTGAAAGCAAAGAAGGTCAATGGGCTCCAGGATTGGCCAGCCCAGTTACCATACATGAACATTATTGAGCATGTCTGGGGTAAGATGAAGGAGGAGACATTGAAGATGAATCCAAAGAATCTTGATGAACTTTGGGAGTCCTGGAAGAACACTTTCTTTAACATTCCAGATGACTTTATTCATCAGTGATTTGAGTCATTGCAGAGATGTATGGATGCAGTCCTCCAAGCTCATGGGAGTCAAACACAATATTAATTCTTTTTCCACTGCACCTTGACTTTATATTCTATACTGTACATTATTTTTGTTAAGTGACAAGACTTTTGTCTAAACAAAGTCAGAGCTTACTGTCCTAACTAAATAATTAAAAATCAAGGCATGATCATATTTTATTTTGGTGAAATAAGTGTAATCTAGAGGCCTTTGCCTTTCATATAAGATACTTCTGATACCAAATGATCAACTAGAAGTCAAGTTATTATTTGTTGTTCCTAAAACTTGAAAAAAACTTTTGTCAGGTAGTGTAATATAAATAAATGTAAATACAAATTGTGTGAATAACTGGATGGCTAACTGAAATGGTGCAGATATAGGTCATGTAGTTAAGGATTATGATATGCTGAGCTTTAGCTTAGAGCGTATTGAAGGCTTTTCACATGACTGGGTTAATCTGTGATTCTCCAGTCCTCATTAGAGAGAGAAGCCTATGGAAAAATTTTAAGTATTTATTTAGCATATACTTCAAAACTTTCCGCAAGTCAACAGTGATTTACGGTGGACATGACACTGACAGTCTCTTCCGTGAAATCCGGCTTCAGTACCACTGCAGTAATGAAAATTATAAATGAACAATGTGACTCTTCATACAACCAAAAGCTTTTGCTGCAACATAACTTTTTGTAGCTCTGTCAAATTTGATCTTTCATTTAATATGTTCAATATAGAAATGTGATATATGGTGAAATATGCAAATTACATATACAGCTGAAGTCAAAATTATTAGCCCTCCTATGATTTTTCTTTTCTTTTTCAAATATTTCCCAAATGATGTTTAACAGAGCAAGGCATTTTTCACAGTATTTCCTTTAATATCTTTTCTTCTGGAGAAAGTCTTATTTGTTTTATTTCGGCTAGAATAAAAGCAGTTTTTAATCTTTTTAAAACCATTTGAAGATCAATATTATTAGCTCCCTTAAGCATTTCTTTTGATTGTCTACAGAACAAACCATCAATATACAATAATTAGCCTAATTAACTTAAGCCTTGAAATGTCACTTTAAGCAGAATACTAGTATCTTAAAAAATATCTAGTGAAATATTATTTACTGTCATCATGGCAAAGATAAAAAAAAATTAGTTATTAGAAATGAGTTCTTAAAACTATTATGTTTAGAAATGTGTTGAAAACAAATATTCTTTCCATTAAAAAGAAATTGGGGAAAAATATACAGGGGGCGAATAATTCAGGAGGGCTAAAAATTCTGACTTCAACTGTATGACATGCAAGTTCATGCTTAAAATTCATATATAAAATATATGTCATATATGCAACATATTTCAAAATATTGCACAAATGTACCGTTTACATATATTTTTTTCACCTATTGGAATTAAAAAAATATATATATTAAATATTAATATTAAATAGTAAATATATTAGCTGCAATCTTATGGACTTCTATATTTATCATATATCAGATTTCAATATAATAATCCTTTTAAAACAACCATACTACTACTTTTATTATTATTATTATTATTATTATTATTATTATTATAAAATCGTTTTGGCAGATTAACCTGCTGCTGCTTCTCCAAGATGATTGACAGGGCATGTAACTACGCAACAAAACAGTCCCAAATTTCCCAAAACTTGCATCCTCTTCTGTTTCGCACTTAAAAATATATACTTTTTCTTTAAACAAAAAGTACATACTTTTGTGACACAAGAAGGCAAATTAGGACTTCCTTTTACCCAGTAGTAGCTTCTAACATTGATAGAAAGAAGAGATGTGGATGTTATGAGTGTGATTAAAATAGTACCCTCACTTTTACCTATTTGGAGTGTCAAATATGATTCTAAATGACTTGTACAGACCGAAAAAACAGGTTCATATACAAATAATAGATTTTGACTGCAAATACTGTAGATTGATAGATTAAGCTCAAGTGTTGTTTATTTGTGACACTTAATTGTAATGGTGGAGTATTAAAGCTTGTTTGAAAATTGGTTAACACTTGTTGTCTATAATAATGATCTATTAGTTAATGTTAGTTAATGTATTTACTAACTTGAACAATTAGTAATACATTTATTATAGTATTTATTCATCTTTGTTAATGCTAGTTAATGTTATTTAAGTTAAATAACGTTAGTTCATGTTAACTCACTGTGCATTAACTAATGTAAACAAGCACAATTTTAGATTTAAATAATGCGTTAGTTGAGCTATGATTAATAAACAATTTACAAGATTATTCATGCTTAGTTAATGTTACCAAATACATTAACTAAAAGATCATCTTTCTAAATTGTTATCGAAAATTGTAATGCTACTAAACTATAAACTGCCAAACTATCAATTTTGCCAAAGAAAGCACTTTCCAGTGCATTGCAGTCAATGTGAGATTTACATGTTTAGCTCACTGTATCTAAAACAATATCTTTTTGACATTGACATGGACTTTCATTTCTGTAATTGTTAGAAACATCACTCAGATCCCAAAGGCTCAGACCGACTGACAGAAACACAGATGCAAGTAGATGACTTGAAAGGCATTATGGTCCGGAACATTGGTAAGCCCCAGTCGCTTTATTCTGTATAAATATCATTGGTAACTTTTTGAGAGAATATGTGCTGCACATGTGTTCCTGCAGATCTCGTAGCTCAGAGAGGAGAGAGGCTTGAGCTGCTCATCGATAAAACCGAGAACTTGATGGATTCTGTAAGTTCTGGTTCTGTTTCCTTTTTAAACCAAGGAAGGGTTAGTTCACCCAAAAAAATTAATATTATGTGTCGTATGGTGGCGCCCATCACCCTATATAGATCAAATAATATGATCATTATTACTGTTTAAATTAAGAAATTACACACATTTGAGAGTCGGATTATCAGATATTTACATTATGGCTGTGATGATAGCAGATTTTTTGTTACCACGATGATGAATCAAGAAATCGTTCGGTTAACCGCGTATATATTATGTAGATTTAATTATTAATATGAATAAGACACACAAAATAAAATACCCCATTGGCTATGTTTAATGGATTGTCCCTCTATCTTGCACAGTGAGTTTATTATCTCAAGAAACCCTTAAATAAAAGACAGAAGACAGGAATAAAATGATTATTGCCTTTAATACAGTCCTGAAGTTTTACAAGCAAAAATAAATAATAAATAAAAAAGGCCAGTGATGACTGTAATAATCACATCAGCGCGGTTGACCTCATTATGGCGGTTATCGTCACACCTTAATTTACATACTAACAAACTTAGGACATTAGTCAATGTTTGCTGAAAAAAGAAACAAACACAATATATACAATAGCCAGAGCCACAGTGTGTCACCATGGTAGGGTTAAACGATACTGGAATTCGCTAACAATCAATACTGAAATTTAACAAACATCCATTTCCCGCTAACCTTTGAGCACGTTCTTAAACAGCGCTGATTTGCCATTGGGTTCACGTGCTCAACAGAAATGATTGTGATTGGCCGTAAAGGTCATTGGTTCACCGAACTCACCACTGTTTACCGAGTGTAACCACAGATACAGAGACGCTGGAGCATTTTAAAGCTGAGATTCATCAGCGGATCGCTCGTATGTCAGCTTATAAAC
The DNA here is from genome assembly GCA_903798195.1 of Danio kyathit. Lineage (NCBI taxonomy): Eukaryota > Metazoa > Chordata > Actinopteri > Cypriniformes > Danionidae > Danio > Danio kyathit. Next base: position 12,252,252 of record LR812532.1, on the reverse strand, counting down.
AAACCAGCTGATCGTCGTGACTTTGAAACGCTCCAGTGTCCCTGTATCTGTGGTTACACTCCGTAAACAGCGGTGAGTTCGGTGAACTGATGAGCTTTATAGCCAATCATAGTCATTTCTGTTGAGCACGTGAACACTGTGACAAATCAGCGCTATTTAAGTATGCACTCAAATGTTAGCGGGAAATTAATGTTTTTAAAATTTCAGTATTGATTGGTACCGAATTTCAGTATCGTGACAACCCTACGCCATGGAAAGTTTAAAAGGTCACGAAACCCCCCTGTCTCAGCAGGGTGTTTTCACACCTCAAGTTTGGAAAAAGTCAGGAAAGTGGGTGTGTCCAGCTCGGTTTAGGTGGAAGTGTCAGGGGAGGGAAAGAGGGAAGATTTTGCATAAAAATAGGAGTTTTCATTTGGGCACGCGCTGATTTTCACAGAGGCAAAACAACACACAGACTCAGGGAAGAAAGACAGTGACTGTGTTTACATGGGCGTCAGTAATCAAATTATTTGACAAATTCTTAATTTGTCAACTGCAGTTTGGCACTTTCACTTTCATTCAGGAACATTTCATGCATGCTCTGCATGACAAATGAGATATTGGATGCGAGGATGAACTGCTGGAGAGTGTAGTTTTAATGGAATGTTTGATACCGCACGGCGAATGGGAGAAAAAAAACCTGTGTGTATAGACTATTCTGTCACAAAATGCGGCAAAAATCCTACACGACGGTAATAGTTGGATTAAGGTGTTTACATGTTTACATTCAGAGAGCAGCATTTACAGCTGATCTTTCGGTCTATAATATTGTACTATAATATTGCAGTGATATTAACATACTGTAAACTTATTAACTAAATCATTTTGACTAAGGTATGTCTTTAAAAACTGAAAGAGTACTGCTGACGATACAAACTAACTTTGCCATCTGAATGAACTAACAAAGACCACTGATCGCTCCCTTACCAAATCTGTAGAGACAGGACAATCAACACCAACTGGAACCGCGTCTTTTTTAAAAGGAGACAAGCGAAATTTCCAGATGCTTAATTTACCTCTCGGGTAAAAAAATGTTCCGTACAAACGCATTTCTTTTGCGTGTCGCATGCACTGTAATCCACACGTGAGTCCAGCTGCGCTCTCATAGCGGGAAAATGAAAACAAAACCTTTGTTGCAGCACAATAATAAACACAACACTGACGCCCCGTGTTTCCAAATTCTTGTTCTTCCACTTGTTTTGGCAACACAACGTGGCATCTCTTAGCCGTCTGAACACTGTAACAGGTAAAAACTTTCTTCGAAGCCATCATGCATATTAATGAAGTTGCACCTCCTTAACAATAGAGCGCGCTGATTGGTTTGAGCCAAGTCTTTCTCATGAATTAATGCTGCACACTCAGAGACATCAAGATGCACTCGCAGGTACAGATATCCAGTCTCCACGCTGAAATACACACAAGTATCTAATCGCCGTGACGCAGCTTCAAAAATTCGTTTCAAACCGGAAGAAAGAATTTGCTCAAAATAACAGAAAAACAACTAATTTTCACTTTTTAGTGAAATAATCCTAATCGTGTTTATAGCAGCGTGGGACACATATATGGCTGTCAACATCTCAAAAAATGTGTTTTGGTGTTTTGTGACCCTTTAAAGTGAGGCATTGTAAAAAATGCTCACATAAAAAAAAAAACTCATCAGTGGGAGTATTAAAACGTGTGAATAGGGTTAAGATGTTTTCGATGAAATCTGAGGGCTCCCTCATCCTCCATAGACAGCAACGGTCATGAAACTTTCAAGTTCAGAAAAGGAACCAAAGATATTGTCAAAACATCTGACATGTGGTCAAACTGTCATCATACAAAGCTCCAAAAACACCTTTGTGTGTAAAAAGACCCTGTAAAAAAGACCCTGTCTTCTCTTCCTCGTTAGGTCATCAAGGTGTACGTTTACTAGAAGCAGGAGGATGTATTTCCCATAGTAATTGAATACCCTAATTTGTTACAGAAGATATAGGGTGAACAAAGTCATTTTTACAGTTTTATTGGTGCACAAAAGTGTTTTTGGAGCTTCATATGATTACAGTTGAAACATTAGCTATGTTTACATCCAAAAATGCGAATTAAATTTATGCTTAAACTGGAATTTCGCATAAAAGACGTGCGAATAAAGCAGCATTTCCATCCAATGAGTCAAAGAGAACACAATCATCATAATCGTTCATCGATTGATTTGTTCACAAGCCCCTCCATAGCGCGAAGCTAATCTGCGCTGATTGGACCGATGACCGCCTGTTGCCATTGGTCGACAGCATTCAGCATGAGACCGAGTGAAATGCCCAGTGTGGCTTATCAACAATATTGAAGTAGTCAGAGTGCATAGTGTGTGTGTGAGCATACCTGCCAACACTCTTGTTTTTCCCGGGAGTCTCCTGTATTTCAGACCCATCTCCAGCCACCCACCCATTTTGTTATTTATCCCGGAAAACTCCCGTAATTTCAACCAGCCCCTCCCCCGGTCCTCAGCATTTTGGTAAGGTCTGTGAAACCCCCGGGTCGCCAACACTGGTATAGGATCCGATCGCAGCGGCCGCCCTAAACACGCTTCATAGTAGTTAACTTGCGTGCACAACAATTGGGCGGGGATTATGTTTCGTATCCACGTCACGCTGAAACCGCTAAAGACTCGTTATCAAGACGATTCATTCTAACCACTATGAGTCGACTCTTTTATAGATGAATCAATAGTTTTAAACACTGTCCACTTTCAGATTTAAGCCTTAGCTGGATATTTCACTTCACTTAGAGCTGTGTTACACACAAGATCATTTTCAAAAACCCATAATAGGGGCTCTTTAATGTGTTTTAGAATGACCAAAACAACATTTCAGATGTTTAACCATGTGCTCAGTCTGCTGGTTTATCCATTCACACACATTTTTACCATCACATGATCTCTTATAACAAAATCACATGACCTTTTTTAATGCACATACTGGAATTTGTTTGGTAAAAGTGTTTCCCATCGTAGTTTATGCGCACCTTTTCTTATCAAATAAAAAGTTTATCCTACTCAGTTATGCACAAATGTTCTTTATGGGCATTTTCAAAATGTATGCGCATCTTAGTGTTTCCATCAACCGTTTTTTATGCGCATCTCCAAAATGTGCATAAAAATAGGTGGATGGAAATGTAGCTATTGAAGTTAAGTTGTGTGTTTTGACAATATTTTTGGAGTCTTTTCTGGATGTCTCGAGACCATTGCTGTCTGTGATGCTCTCGGATTTCGTCTAAAATATCTTAATTTCTGTTCTGAATATGAACAAAGTTCTCAGGGGATTGGAGCGACATGAGGGTGAGTAATTAATAGCAGAATACAAAGATTTGGGGTGAACTAATCCTTTATTTCTCCCTATAATTAGAAACCTATAATTAATGTTTACATGAAAAGTGAAATAGGACAACTGTACAAGTGATAAACTGCAAGAGATTAAAGCCTAGTACACACTACAGGATTTTAAGCCTGATTTGACCCCGATTTGGAAGTTAATAAGCTCGCCGACAGATCAGACTGTGATCGGTAAAAAATCTGCGGGCGCTCTGCAGTCTTAACGTGTGAACTACTGAACAACGGATCAAAGAGGCTTGCTAAAGCATCGCCGACATCTATTGAAATCCAATATTTAGCATGCTGAATATTCCAGAGCAGTCGGCCGACTCAACCCCACGTGCGGTCAGATGTAGTGACGAGCTGCAGCCAATGAGAGAGCATAGCAGCATGAGCTGAATGGCTGTGTGCTCAGGAGCTTTGTTTGTGATTGGCCAGAATGGGCATTGATGCACTCGCTTCATTCTGCATTAACACAGACACGAGAGTAGGTTATATTAACAGTGAAGCTAGAATTCTGTAACTATTAAAATGACCATACTGGTCATTCAGACCGTTTTTACATCATATTTACATTCAAAAATTCTATTGTGATATTAAAATTAAGCTTTGAACGTTTGTCATCATATTTTATGACACCATTACCTAAAAAATATTATGTTTTTTGGTAATACAGCCTATAAATATGTAGTTAAGATACTAGAACATGTCTGGGCCTCGCTTTTATTTTCACTTTCAAACAGACGTTATTTCGCGGCACAGAATATGCTGTTTTGAAATGTATATCTGAAGTAAATTTAGGTTTTTGCTATCAGAAAGTTATGTTAATGTTAGCAGGAAGTTGCTAGGCAAAAATGCATGCATATTTAAAGTCACAGTGAAAAGTAGCAGACATGCATGCAGTCATTTTGACCACTATGGTAATTAAAGGTAGAAATACTCTAATATAAAAAAAAAAACAATGTTAGAAAGAAATACACAGATATTTAGAAAACGTCAGGGTATTATAGATATGTCAGTTTTAATTCAAAGAGTTATTAAATTACAAAAATTAAAAACTCTCTGACTGCCTCAGTAGTTCTAGTGTTAGTCACGTATCTCCACTTGAACCTTGCAGATGAGTGATTGATCCGCTGACGCAATGGCTCCCTTGAAAGCTTGAAATGCTATCAGTGGTGTAATCAGCACACAAGCTGCCAATAGTGTTCAGCTTTTTCTGAGGACTCCCTTGAAATTTCATTGACTTTGGTTTGGTGGCTTGACTGAGCTGTTGGCGAACGAGTTGTCGTCAGATCATGTAGTGTGTGTGTGACCCCCCTCCTGTAGATAATTTACGTAGTGTCATGTAGTGTGAACACCACAGCGATTAAAAGGCACAAAATCGTCGTGTAGTGTAAACAGCACAGCGATCTGCTGACATTTAGTGTGAACTAGGATTAACCTGAGCATAAATAAAAGACACTTTTCAAATGTTATTTTTGAGACAAGACATGACTAGACTGTATGTACTAGATGCCGACTTGGTCACTCTAGGTTTATGTAATTTGTATCTATTGAAAAAATCCACCAACATGACCAATATCATGCCTATTACACCATAAAACATGGTCTGTTAGACTAATCAAAGATGTTACACTGAGAGTACATAAACAATGTCTCACCAGGATGAATTTTAAGTTATTTATTATATATCGAAGTAAAGAAATCGTAATTAATGTTTTAAATTTAAAAGGTTGAAGTATTCTTTTTATTATTGGTGTATGAACTTGTTATTATTTTGTATTATGTAAAAGATCTATGGCAGGGGTGCTCAACCCTATTCCTGGAGATCGACCTTCCTGCAGTTTTCAGTTGCAGCCCATATCAAACACACCTGCCTGTAATTATCAAGTACTCCTCAGGTTCTAATTAATTGGTTCAGATGTGTTTGATCAGGGTTGGAGCTGAAATCTGCAGGAAGGTCGATCATCAGGAACAGTGTTGGTCACCCATGATCTATGGTATGTTCAACATTTAAAGTGGATCAAAAACTTTCATCAAAGTTGACCTAAAACTTTTAAGCAACACACATTCAGACTCAGACTCAGTTTTTGGTCAACTTTTTTTGATCCACTTCAAATGTTGACTATTATATAGTGATCTTGCCATAAGTTGCCGATGTGGCAATAAACAAAGAAACAAAATGTCACTCTGTGTTTGTATCCTGATGAATATTTCTTTTTTTTTATTTGCAGTCGGTCACCTTTAAAACAACGAGTCGTAACCTGGCCCGCGCCATGTGTATGAAGAACTTGAAGTTAACAGTCATCGTCGTCATAGCCGTGCTGGTAAGTTCTTGAGTCATGGACAAGCCTGCTAACATCATTGATTAGAGTTGGAGCTAAACTATGCAGGACACCGGCCCTCCAGGACCGAGTCTGCCCACCCCTGGGTTAGCCCATCTAGACCAAACACGCGAGGCGATAACACTGTTGTCTTTCGTTAGTGCTAGTTGTTTGGCCTCGGCTTAGTGTGTTCCAACCCTTATGTTTTCATCGACCATCATCTGTCCGGCTAGTTGGTTTGGTGTGTTCCACAGGTCGCCTTTCATTAGGTTAGCCCATCTAGACCAAACACGCGAGGCGATAACACTGTTGTCTTTTGTTAGTGCTAGTTGTTTGGTGTCAGCTTGGTGTGTTTTGGCCCTTTGGTTTTCATCGGCCAGCATCTGTCCAGCTAGTTGGTTTGGTGTGTTCCACAGGTTGCCTTTCATTAGGTTAGCCCATCTAGACCAAACACGCGAGGCGATAACACTGTTGTCTTTCGTTAGTGCTAGTTGTTTGGTGTCAGCTTGGTGTGTTTTGGCCCTTTGGTTTTCATCGGCCAGCATCTGTCCAGCTAGTTGGTTTGGTGTGTTCCACAGGTCACCTTTCATTAGGTTAGCCCATCTAGACCAAACACGCGAGGCGATAACACTGTTGTCTTTCGTTAGTGCTAGTTGTTTGGTGTCAGCTTGGTGTGTTTTGGCCCTTTGGTTTTCCTCGGCCAGCATCTGTCCAGCTAGTTGGTTTGGTGTGTTCCACAGGTCGCCTTTCATTAGGTTAGCCCATCTAGACCAAACACGCGAGGCGGTAACACTGTTGTCTTTCGTTAGTGCTAGTTGTTTGGTGTCAGCTTGGTGTGTTTTGGCCCTTTGGTTTTCATCGTCCAGCATCTGTCCGGCTAGTTGGTTTGGTGTGTTCCACAGGTTGCCTCTTGTTAGGTTAACGTTGGATCGAGTCGGCCCAATTCAGCATCTAGAATCGGATGTCGGCTAAAGAGTTTGCTCTGATTATTCAGCAAACAATCAGAGAGCGAGAAGAAAAACTAAATTGAAGTAAAAAAAGGAACTCAACAAAACCGACTGTAATTTCTCAAATATTTGTTCATAATAAGGATGATTAGATTATCAGACATATTTGCACATGCCAATCCCTAGATGGTGAGAGATAATTACTGTGATAATGGTACTAAATTCTACTTTATTTACGCTTTGTCTGTGTGCATCAGAAATTTTGGTTTCCCTTTGCGGAAAGCGAAAACAGACTAGCGCAGAACACTGCTCTCGTTTCAGTTAGCTTTTGTCTGTTTGGTGTGTTCACATGCAGCTTTTTGGCCCAGACGTGATCTGGACCAAACACGTGAGGCGATAACACTGTTGTCTTTTGTTAGTGCTAGTTGTTTGGTGTCAGCTTGGTGTGTTTTGGCCCTTTGGTTTTCATCGGCCAGCATCTGTCCAGTTAGTTGGTTTGGTGTGTTCCACAGGTCACCTTTCATTAGGTTAGCCCATCTAGACCAAACACGCGAGGCGATAACACTGTTGTCTTTCGTTAGTGCTAGTTGTTTGGTGTCAGCTTGGTGTGTTTCGGCTCTTTGGTTTTCATCGTCCAGCTAGTTGGTTTGGTGTGTTCCACAGGTTGCCTTTCATTAGGTTAGCCCATCTAGACCAAACACGCGAGGCGATAACACTGTTGTCTTTCGTTAGTGCTAGTTGTTTGGCCTCGGCTTAGTGTGTTCCAGCCCTTAGGTTTTCATCGTCCAGCATCTGTCCGGCTAGTTGGTTTGGTGTGTTCCACAGGTCGCCTCTTGTTAGGTTAACGTTGGATCGAGTCGGCCCAATTCAGCATCTAGAATCGGACATTTGCGGAAAGCGAAAACAGACTAGCGCAGAACACGGCTCTCGTTTCAGTTAGCTTCCGTCTGTTTGGTGTGTTCACATGCAGCTTTTTGGCCCAGACATTATGTGGACCAAACACGTGAGGCGATAACATTGTTGTCTTTTGTTAGTGCTAGTTGTTTTGTGTCAGCTTGGTGTGTTTTGACCCTTTGGTTTTCATCGGCCAGCATCTGTCCGGCTAGTTGGTTTGGTGTGTTCCGCAGGTCGCCTCTTGTTAGGTAAACGTTGGATCGAGTCGGCCCAATTTAACATCTAGACTCGGCTGAAGAGATTGCTCTGATTGGTTATTAGGCAAAAAATCAGAGCGGGAGAACAAAAACTAAAGTGACAAAACCAACTAAACAATTCAAGTAAAGAAGGAACACACAGAAGCCGGCTGTAATTTTTCAAATATTTCTAAATGTTATGGATGATTATCAGACATATTTGAACAAGCGAATCCCTCCATGGTGACTGTGGTACTTAACACTACTTTGTTTACGATTTGTCTGTGCGTCTGTTGTGTGTTCTGTTTTTTTTTTTTTTTTTGTAACCTGCCGAGTCCCGATCCAAGTTGGTGTCATGAAAAATCGAGTCCCCCCCTGAGAATTGGGTCTGCCTAGAACCCTGAGTGATCCTATTGTTTCACTGGAGCTGTAATAGGCATAGTTTGTAGCGCCTAATTATAAAGTACAGTATTACAGCTATTAATTTTGTATAAATCATAATTTATATAATGTAAAAAGTGTTATGATGACCATTTCATCTCACCATTATAATGACAATTATAAGCGGGATATTGACCTTTTCATATACTTGTGTATAATTGAAGGCATGGGTTATGAAATGGAGCATTTATCTTTTATACTGTTTAGTAGGGGTGTGACAAGATCTCGTACGCCGAGATCTCGCGAGATTAAATTGCGGCGAGGTGAAAAGTTGTCTCGTCACGCGAGTTGTGATGTTATGATGGAGCGTGAGGGTGAAATTAGCATTGACGATTGGAGGCAGGATTGGATTTGATCTGCAAATAAAGTGCTTTGCACACACATGGCAACCCAGGTTGGCCTCAGAGTTGCGCTTGTCACTCGGTGGGCGAGTGTGACGTAACCGCTTTTTTCACCGGAGTTCAGCAGGTGCCGCATCCAACATAGGCTACAACAGCCTCACACATTATGGTTCGTATCCATGCAATGGAATAGCACTTCAGATATGCTGAAAGGCATAATCGCCGTAAACACAAATGGAATTAAGACGAAGAGTATTCCTATTTTAGTCGCATATTGAAGTGCAGATATGTAAACGCCGTAATTAAACTATTAACACCGTGAAGGACTTTCAGCCGCATTTTGCGACAGGACATACACACCTAGCGAGTCAGTAAAGCACCACAGACGCACACATCTCTAAGCGCGCTTAGAAAACACACAAACACACTCACTGAATGAACTCCTGGAGACTCATCGTCACATCATCATCACGGAACACACGTTTATACTGTCCGGGTAAAGCTGATTTTTTTTCCCATTCAGCGTGCAGGATCAAACTCCATTAAAACAACTCTGCTATTAGTCCTTCATATTCGCATGATCCCATCCAGCAGCTCAGAGTGAGTCACGGGGCCTGAATGAAATCTTGCTAAATGAAAGTGAAACTCATTTATTAAATTAAAAATGAAATACAATAAATTACATATATTTGTTTCAGTGTGTGGAAATAAGTTCGATATATCATGTGAAATTGTACAGGGGAGAAGCCAGTCGGTAGAGTTTATAGCTAAATTTAGCAGTTCTTGCATGTCCTTTATGACATAGAATTCATTTAAATAGAAATAAAATACCATTCATTACAATGTTTTTAAAAAGCACTTAAATTGTTTTGTATTTTGTGATTTTTTTTTTTCTATTTGAATAAAAGTCTATTTTCCATTCATATATTAGCAAATATTTTGCTAATATTTAAAATGATATATAAAAAGATTTTTCCATTCACATAGGCTATTAGCAAAATATTTATCAGTGTTTCCATGTCTATTACTGCGTATAATTCATTAAAATAGAAGTAAAATAACATTCATTACAAGTTGATTTAAAGAAAGCACCTAAGTAGTTTTGTGATTTGGGTTTTTTTCCCAGCTGAATAAAAGACTATTTTCCATTCATATATTTCATCATTGATGATTTCTTAAAAATAGTGTAAAAATCTCATCTCGTTCTCGTGAACCCAATCTCGTATCTCGTCTCGTGAAGTAGGCATCTCGTCACACCCCTACTGTTTAGTTAGCCTATGTGCTAGCATAATCATACATCTACCGTTAGCCTCCTAGCTACAAGACGTCAACGCAGCTCTGATTATCCACACAACATTCACCACAGATGATTCCTTGTGGTCCTAAGCAGACTCAATTCCGGGGGGGGGGCTCAATTTTTCAACACACCGGCAACACATTACACTACTTGACAAAAGTAAGCAACAAAAGAGCAACAAATAATAACTTCTAGTTGATTATTTGGAAAAGTGGCAGAAAGTAGATTTTTCTGATGGATCATCTGTTGAACTGCATCCCAATCATCACAAATACTGCAGAAGAATCCACATGGACCCAAGACTCTCACAGAAATCAGTCAAGTTTGGTGAAGGAAAAATCATTGTTTGGGGTTACATTCAGTTTGGGGGCATGCGAGAGATCTGCAGAGTGGATGGCAACATCAACAGCCTGAGGAGTCCATAGGAGAGGGTAAATTCTTCAGCAGGATAGCGCTCCTCATACTTCAGCCTCCACGTCAAAGTTCCTGAAAGCAAAGAAGGTCAAGGTGCTTCAGGATTGGACAGCCCAGTCACCAGACATAAACATTATTGAGCATGTCTGGGGTAAGATAAAGGAGGAGGCATTGAAGATGAATCCAAAGAATCTTGATGAACTCTGGGAGTCCTGCAAGAACGCTTTCTTTACATTCCAGATGACTTTATTAATACGTTATTTGAGTCCTTGCAGAGATGTATGGATGCAGTCCTCCAAGCTCCAATTATTATTACTGTATTGCATTTACTGTGTTACTGTCTAAATTATTATTACTGCAGCCCTGCAGTGTTTAGTTCCAACCCACTTTCCTGTAGGTTTGAAGCAAATGTGAAGGACTCAATTAGTTTGATTAGATGTTTTTAATTAGGTTTACCCCAAAAATATGCAGAGCTGAGGCCCTCAGGGAACTGAGTTTGACACCTTAAAGCAGGGCTATTCAATTGGCGGCCCGCGGGCCGAACCCGGTCCTGAGGCAATTTGTTCCGGCCTTCCAAATAGTGTGACCAAGACATCAAAAATAAATGTAGTTCAGTCGAAAAACGGCCGCTATAGTTATGAAGTGAGGTGCGCCTGTTCAATACAGCATGAGCTACAAGCTGCGCAGAGCGCGAGTCACCTGACATTCAGGGAGTAGCGCGGTCAGCCAAAAATATTTGGATATGTTTGTAGAAAAGGCCTTTTGTACTATGCACTGATATCGTCAATAGGGATGCAACGATTAGCCGATTTCACTATTAACTGCCCTTTAATTCGTCACAATTAATCGTAGAGGCTTCTCTAAGCCGCATTTCTGTTGCACAGAACAAAACGAAACTGCTGCAGTTAAACAAAGTTAGGCCAAGTTGCCAACTGTGCCCTAGTTTAAAGTTTCAAGTATGTACACTGAGGCTAATACGCCCGCACACGGTATTAACGCAGCGGCTGTTCCCATTGTTCCCATTGTTGTTTCTAATGTAAGAATATATGACAATATGCGGCACAAGCGGAGCAACGCGCTTGCGTCTTTGCGGGCGCACGCAGTAGAAAACATCTTACGGTGAGAGTTCTGCATGCCTTTCAGTGCAGTGTAAACAAAAGATATGTAAGACGAATTAATATTAAGATGATTATGTATGCATGAACGCAGATGGCAACAGCAGTTCATCTAAATAGCTACTTACCTAATATAAAGCTTGAATTTACATTAGATGTGATAACCGTCAAACCATGATTATTCTTCAGACTATATAATCGTACAACCAAAATCTATAATTGTTGAATTTCTAATTGTTATGCAGTTCAAAAAATAACATATGAATGTGTCTGAATGTAGAAGAAGCCTACTTCAGCAATACACTGATTTTGTTGTGCTCTGAAATACAACATTTGAATGTTTGTAAAAAAAAAAAAAAGTATTATACAATGCACTGATATTATGTAGTTTCAAAATACAATATATTAACATTCTAATGTAGAAAAAGCCAACGTGGGTGTCTTAAGGAGCAAAAATACAACGTATGGGCTCTTATATTGCTGTTGTGTTATCACTCATATAGCAAGTCATCTCTCTCCGGCCCTTCGTTTGGAATGCTTTTCATGAACCGGCCCTCATGACAAACTAAATGAATAGCCCTGCCTTAAAGGATTAGTTCAACCAAAAAAATAATTCTGTTATTAATTACTCTCCCTCATGTCGTTCCAATCCCCTGACACTTTCAGATTAGTGAACCACTAATAATAAAATGTTCTTCCGGGTTTTGTCTTATCTCAGGTGGTGTTGTATTTTATCGTGTCGGGCGCCTGTGGAGGACTCAGCTGGCCAAACTGTCGGAAGCAGTAGAAAGCCCTCGATGCTCCCTTAGTATGCAAGACCACTAGTTCTGGCCAACTCACCTTGTCCTAATTGACTACAGAGACTTACAAACACAGGACGACAGCAGTGTTTCCCGAAGTGTTCCCGTCAACGCATCTTCATCATCGTCTTGTCATGCTGATGTTACTCGTATTTGATTCTTTGGGTTCTTTTCACAGTGTTGTGACGCAGATCAACTAGATGGAGAATTTAAAGGAGTAGTTCACCAATAAATAAATGTTCTGTCATCAGTCGTTTCTCTGCAAAACACAAGAGATGTTCATGCTGCTTATTTTACCACACTAGAAGACGATTTGTTTGAAGATTAGATTTTTTAAAGTGCCATAAATGTATCATAAAAGTTGTCCGAATGACTCTCATGCTTGAAAAAGAGGAATAGTTTTCGAAAGTTTCGAAGTTTATCATTCAAGTGGGAATTAAAGGAACAATTAGGCTTATTTTAAGAGCCCTAGAGTTAAATAGTCGAGCTTTACCATGTTTTTTAATTCATGTTTTATCTCTGTCTGGCAGGAGCACGTTTAGCTTAGCATAGATCATTGAATCCAGTTAGACCATTAGCATCATGCTCTAAACATTTAAAGAAGGAGTTACGATAATATTCCTGTTTAAAGCTTTACTCCTTTGTAGTTACATTTTGTACTAAGACCGATGGAAAATGAGAAGTTGCTTTAAAGAGGGAAATTATTGAAACTCTTTTTTAACAATTTTTGAGCAAGAAGCTAATGGTCTAAATCGATTCAATGATTTGTGCTAAGCTGAGCTAAAAGTGCTCCTGCTAAGGATGGCTGACCTGAAACGAGATCCCGAAGTGCAAGTGTTTCGAAACACTGCACCGAAGCATGATCTGAAACACCCAGGTCACCTGACTAAAGTGTTTCGAAACACAAGGTCACATGACTAAAGTGTTTCGAAACACAAGGGCTGCGTCCGAAACCGCCTACTATTCAGTAGGTACTGCATTTGAATTTAAACATACTACTCGGCCGTTGGAAAAGTACGTTCTATACAGTATGAATGTGAGCAGTATGAATGGAATTCGGACGTACTACAGCCGCCATTTTGTCATGGTCACGTGACCTACCTGCGTCAGTTGCGTCGCTTCACGTCCATTCATAAATTTTCTCGCGGGGCATCATGGGATAGCGCAGCGTCCATGGGATGCGCACTTCAGAATCTCGCCGGAAGTAGTAAGTCATCCGGGTACTTCTCGCATACTGATTTTCGAATTCTAAGAATTCGGACATACTACTCTGCTCGCATACTGATTTAAGCGTACTGTATAGTATGGAAGTAGCGGTTTCGGACGCAGCCAAGGTCACGTGACTACAGTGATTCAAAGCATCAGTTATATCGGAAGCGTTTCAAGACCTGGCGAATCTGAATCTCTATCTCATGTAGCCTAGTCGTGTGCACAGAGTAATGCCCGATTCACATGGGGCTTCACCGTCAACGCTTGACCGAGGGCGTGTATGAAGTTGGGGCTGACGCGATCGTCATAGCAGCATCAGCCAATGAAATTAGTCCGCAATTGGCTACTGTCTGAGCTGGGATATTTGCATGAAGCAATCTGATTGGCTGACGCTTCCGTTGTCGCTTGAAAAGTTTAGAATTTCCCAACTTCTACAGCGAGCAACACCACAGAAACAGTGCCGATGGATCCACAATGCAGTTCAAAGTGAATGGGAATCGTTGACGCTGACGTAACTGTGTTGCAAATGGCCCGAGTTCGAATCCTGACTTGTACAAATATTCTGAAATTGTGACTTGATGTATTTTAATAATGTTACTTTTTATGACCAAAACAAGACACATTTATTCACTAAGTGTTGATTCGGATGTCAGACCAATGTTAAAATAAAACACGTTACAAGAACAGAGCATTTAAAAATGAATGTCTGTAGCTGCATCACCCTGGATTCAAACCCATTATTTCGGCATGCTAGTCAGGAACTCTTACTATATGACTTCAAACCTCAATTTTACCACGTGGGCTTTAATATCTCAATTTACTTAACTGCCTCTTTGCTGAAGGTTTACCAGAGCAATATATTAAATATGACCACTAGGCGTCACTAGCTACATTTACATCCACCTATTTTTATGCGCATTTTGGAGATGCGCATAAAAAAACGGTTGATGGAAACGTCATAAATTTTGAAAATGCGCATAAAAAACATATGTGCATAAGTGAGTAGGATAAACTTTGGGACATAGGACATAAACTATGATGGTAACACTTTTACCGAACAAATTCCAGTATGCGCTTTAAAAACATGTGATTTTGTTATAAGAGATCATGTGTTGATAAAAATGTGTGTAAATAGACAAACCAGCAGGCTGAGCACATTGTAAAGCATCTGAAATGTTGTTTTGGTCATTCTAAAACGTCTTAACCGTTTTAGTATTAGTGTTATTATATTATTAATCACCTCCAGAATCAAGAGCGTCTTCAAACCCCACTGCATGTTCACTGCGTGTCAGGATTGCCTTCTGAGGCGCAAGTCATTTATTAAATGAAGAAAAGATTGACGCAGCTTCTCCTACCGCAGCAAATTCAGTTTTTGCTGTTGATATTTGGCGCCAGTTAATCAGGAAGTGACGATTTTGTTCTCTTTGGATGGAAACGCTGGTTTATTCGCACGTCTTTTATGCGATTAATCCAGTTTTGCGCATAAAGTTCATTCACATTTTTGGATAAAAACACAGCTACTGTAGAGACGGGTTTCGAAACGTTTCGAAGCTTCGACACATCGACTGTTTCTGTGTTTCATGAAGCCTCACTTTGCCCACCACTAGCTCCTGCCAGACACGGAGATCAGCTCAATCAGTGGTGTCCAAACTCGGTCCTGGAGGGCTGGTGTCCTGCATATTTTAGTTCCAACCAATTAAACACATCTGAACCAGCTAATCAAGCTCTTTCTAGGTATACTAGACTTCCAGTTAGGTGTGTTGGAGGAAGTTGGAGCTAAACTATGCAGGACACCTGCCCTCCAGGACCGAGTTTGGACACCCCTGAGCTAAATGGATTCAAACATGGTTAATGAGCCTATTTCCAAAAAAAAAAAAAGGCAGTGTTCCTTTTAAATCTGATAAACAAATATATACAGTGCTCAGCATATATAAGTACACCCCTCACAAATCTCTCTTTTAAATTCATATTTTTAATAGGAAGCTTTACAATATTATATTTGTGCATATACAATAGATTAGACAGTACTGACAACGCTATCTCACGGCTATTCGTAACTTTTTCATTAGTGGCTAATTCGCATGAATTCGTACGATCTAATTCGTACAAATTAGTACGATTTGCCCATCACCCAATGACGGTTGGGGTTAGGGGTGGGGTTAGGTGCCACGCCTCCTTTTTAAAATCTTACATTTTCGTACGACTGAACTCGTACGAATTCGTACGAATTAGCCACTAAACTGACAAAACGTAAAATACTTACGTTTCCTCGTGAGATCAGGCTGGTACTGAAGCCAAATCTGGAGCTCATCTAACAAAATAACTTACGATAACGGTCTAAAAACTAGGACACACAAATTTATGTTATAGAAAAATATTAAATACAAATGTAGAAAATGAGGAAAAATCAAGAGAAGCAAAAAAAAAAAAGTAAAAATTTATTTGAAATTTTATAGGTTGTAAATCTTTTGCAATTTTTTGCTTGAATGTAGTTGTATTATCTTTCAATTTCTAAGTATGTTTGGTGACTAAAATATTATTTTAATAAATATATCTGTTTAATAAATCTGTTTTGTTTAAATGCACCAAAATACATTGCCTATATTCACTGAGAAACGGATAAAAATATTCATTTTCCAAATGAGGTGTCCTCATATATCCGGAGCGCTGTATATACGTTCATATATACATTATCTTATCCAAAGTGACTTACAAGTGAGGATAAAAGCTTTTCAAATCATCAGAACTACAGTATATAAATGCTATTGCAAGTTATTTTTGATTTCTTAACCTCCGAGTATACTTGGAGGAGAGATTGTGTCTTCTACAGGTGGTTTGTCAAACCCACTCACCTGTGCTGAGCGCATTCAGAATTGCACAATAAGAAGCATGAGGTGCTTATGAGAAGTTGTCTGGTGCATATGGAGAGGAAGAGTAGTGTTTGTGTGTGTGTAATGGACTACCTTGATGATACACCAGTATAATTGCATTCTGTTCTACAGCATGGTGAAAAGCAGTGTAAATCTGCTAAACATCTCTGTGTTTCACGTAACGTTTGACTGAAATGACATGAGGGCCAGTGAATGAGTAAATTCGTTTTTGGCTAAATCATTTAAGCCAATTGATATCAGCGCTGTTGATGTATTAAAGCAAGAGATCATAGACTATAAACTTTGATTAGTTGACTTTACTTTAAAAAAAAAAGTGAGTAAACCAGTTGCTTTTGAAGCGATTATTGACTTTATTATTGAACCCATTACCCTAAAATGATCAAGTAAATGAACTGTGCATAATTATAAAAATCAAGTCAACGTAACTTACAAATTACAATGGGTTAACTAAATAAAGTCAACTGTTTTTATTATATAAAGTCAATTTTTTGCTGTTAAGGCAGCACTTTTACTCACTTACTAAAGTAAAACAATCACTTCTTGACAGTGTAGCTGATTCATGATTTCTAAAAATAATGACCACTGATGCTTCTTTTAGTTAGGATTGAATTTACACAGTTTACATGTTAATCTTTCATATTATAGTTATTCTAAAGGGGACGTTATGGTCTCTTTTTATACCAAGTTTATATTCTACAGACTTTACTAAAGTCAATCACTTCGATGGCTTGTGATTGATTGATTGACTGACTGATTGATTGTGTTGAGTAGCATTTGTTGTGGGCCATAGATATTTACATTAGATGTCGCCTACCCTGCTGTGGTCTATTAGAACGAATGCGTCAATGGAGCCGCCATTTTAGTACAGGGTAGCGCTCCTTTGAAATGAATGCGGGACCAAGGTGAAGTGGAGGACTGTGGCCATCCAAAGCCAGAGATATACACATATATCTATGATCGGGAGTTTTCCCCGGTGGTCCAAATGCAAATATCTTTTTAAACTATGAAATATTATAATTTTACATCACTTTTCTACATTGATGGATGTGACCGCACGGGCATTGCCGACAAAGAGCATGTGTTTGTGTGCATGGAAATGCATTATCCTCCTTCCCTGTTTAATTTGATCTAATCCATGTCCTGAAACACACCCCCTCTCCTGCTTTCACTTCTCATTCTGACGGAGGGAGCAATTCGTTTGTGAATGAATCTCCGTTATGAACGACTCGCCGACAATAATACATGTTTCTAGCACCGCAGCATCTTGTTGTCATATTTCATAACATTGTTTGCTTATTTTATTCAACAAAACTAGCATAAGCTTAGAATTTAGTGCGAGTTGGTGCTACTTTGCCTTATGGTCACTGCAGTAAGAGACTGTATTATCATCAATAACATTACTTGTTTAGCACTAAAGTTCATAACATACAAAAACATAAAAAACGAAATCTTACCTATGATATGTGATGACTTTGTGCTTTGTTTTCTTTGTTTGCTCGTTACTACAACGCAAACACAGCGCTAAAGTCCAGCATCTTCACATTGGCACACTGTCTTGACTAGTGCGGTTGAATGACGTTTGTCCTAGGCAGAGGTGTAAAGAGTACCTGAAAACCATACTTGAGTAAAAGTACAGATACCTTACTGTAAAAATTACTCCATTACAAGTTGCAAGTCACCAATTCCAATAAGACTTGAGTAAAAGTATTAAAGTATCCGATTTTAAAAGAACTTAAGTATTTTACTCATACTGAATGTAGGCTCAAAGAACACCAAGAAAGGTTTTATTTTCCTAATATATAAATTAAATTTAACACCTTAATGTTTCAAAATGGCAGAACAAAATATTTTTAAAAAATAGAACAAAAAGTCTCAGTCAAACTCAAATGTTCAAAACAGGCACAAACAATTTATCAAAAAAAAAAAGTAGTAAAACGTAGTAAAAAAAATCAGAGCTGACTTTGATGTTATTCATCTCTCAGTATCAGAGGGGGGCAATATTTTTATTTTGAGTAGTTTTTCAATTGATTAATTATGTTTTCTCTGTATTAAAATTAAGCAAAGAGGAGCACTGTTATCTTTCAACTTAGTAAACTACCTATAAATTCAAGCTTCGGCTTCATCACTGGCTGCAGCCATGTCGCTAATTAAACACCTGGTATTAGGCAAGCTGCTAAATTACGTTCACATGATTTAGCTCATAAATAGCATACAGTACCTTCAGCACCCTGCAGATGGCGATATCGCCTCATCCGCCCAACAAATTAGCTGTGGTAGATAAAGATGCCGACTTGTCGCGCACAATCACAATGTAAAGAGTAACGGTAAGCATCCGTTCAAATGTAGTGGAGTAAAAAGTACATATATTCAATCAAAAATGTAGTCAAGTAAAGAGTAAAAGTTGCTTATATTTTTGATACTCAGTACAAGTACAAAGTAGCCAAAAAATACTTAAGTAAAGTAACGAAGTCCATTTACTCAAGTACTTTACACCACTGGTCCTAGGAGCACGTTACAAATGTGGCGGCGCTATTGACGCATGCTCAGGGTCCCTACGCGATATCTAGTGTATATATCTATGGTTGTGGAACCTCATAAATAACATGATTATCCCAGAATCAAATAAAGATTAAAGTATATTAAGCATCAAGAAAATAATCAGATTTTAAGATCATTATTCTAATTCTGCGCTGATATTTTCTTGATTCTTCAGCACACCTTTTGTCTGTAAAATGAGCAGAGTTGCAGCAAAAGCAAACAATTGATGCAGTAAACACATAACACAATGGTAACAGAGTAAACTAACATGTATAGACGGCTAATTATATACAGATACAAGCCTTGAATGGAATATGCTGAGAGTATGAACAAGAAGTGTGAATATATATAGATTGATGTATTGAAAATTAAAGTGCTGTGTCAGAATAATTGTACACACCATACATTCTTCTCCCAACATGTTGGTATATACAAATGACACCCGGAATGTACATTTTGTAATGATGTGTACAGCTTAAATAAACAACAATACCCGTATGTTTTTGTGGATTAAGTTAGTGCTTCCTACATTTTAGATGAGTATTGTTTTTATTTGTGTAGCACTTTCACAATCCACTCTTTCTGAAAATTGTTCCATAACCACACCTGATTCTTTCTGAGGAATTAGACCAAAGAGGCCCAAACTAGCGTCCTCGGGCCAAAGTTGGCCCATGGTAACCTTTGATTTGACCTGCCAACTAACAGAGTCCCTTTAAGTCATTTCACTCACAGTGGCGGAGCTAGAATTTTTTACATGGGGTGGCCAGGGGGTGGCCACTGCTATTTCAGGGGGTCCATACATACACACACACACACACACGTACTCAAATACAAATGCACACACAAACACACTGAAAGTGTTTAGAAAACCCAAATCTAATTCATTACCAGCATATAATTCAAAATACGAAAATATAATAATTTTCTCATCATCTACGCACTTTGTTGTTAGTTAATAAGTAATGACAGGATTTGATTTCTAACATTGGTTGAAACATGATTGCCTAGTAGATGCTCTGACCTGCTGGTTGACCTGAAGTCTGACCTAGTTTGGATATGCGCATAAAAAACAGTTGATGGAAACGCCAAGATGCACATAAATTTTGAACATGCGCATAAAAACATATGCACATAACTGAGTAGAATAAACTTTTTTTAATCTATAAGAAAAGATGTGCATAAACTACAATGGAATTACAAAGGTCATGTGATTTTGTTGTAAGAGATCATGTGATGATAAAAATGTGTGTGAATAGACAAATCAGCAGGCTGAGCACATTGTAAAACATCTGAAATGTTGTTTTGGTCATTGTTAAACGCCTTAACCATTTCAGTATTAGTGTTGTTATATTATTAATGACCTCCAGAATCAAGAGCGTCTGTGCTCCGCATCTCACAAACTCCTTCAAACGCCACCGCACGTTTACTGCGTGAGGATTGTCTTCTGAGGCGCAAATCATTTATTACATAAAGAAAAGATTGACGCAGCTTCTCTTATCGCAGCAAATTCCGTTTTACTGTTGATATTTGGCACCAGTTAATCAGGAAGTGACGATTTTGTTCTCTTTGACTTGTTGGATGGAAACGCAGCTTTATTCGCACGTCTTTTATGCGATAATCCAGTTTTGCGCATAAAGTTCATTCGCATTTTTGGATGGAAACATAGGCTAGCTGGTATGTTTGAACCTGATCTGCCTGTTTGTGTTACTTTATAAAGAAGTCTGATATCTCGCTGTTTCTTTTTATGTTTAATTGACCCTGTGCAAAAATAATGTAACTGTCTGTTTACATCTGATCCAGTTAGAAACACATTTATCCTAATTAAAAATATCCATGATCATACCTGCACATTAAAATCAACAACCGATCTAAAAAAACATTTTTCTGAAGAAAGTATATGAGCTGGCTATTCCATTTCAAATAAATTTAACTCACAAACAGCTAGCCTAACATTACTTTCCCATAGTAGCAAAATATTTGAGCATCGTAAATTAAATATAATAACTTGCATACATGGAATGTGCATGTAAAACTAGCACAGATGAAGTATAGCGTTAACTGTCTAAAGAGCGAATTGATCTCTCTCTCTCTCATTAAGTTAACTGATGTCGTCGGTGCCTCGTTAACTTACGCAGCAGATAAACGTTCCTCAGCAAACAAACCTTATAATAAACTATAAAGCGTATTTCAAATATTAGGTTATGGTGTATTATTATTATTCGTCTTACTTGAAACCACGCACTTGTCTTCGGCTCGTCATTGATTTGAAAATAGCTTGAGCGTTGCTGGCAAAATTCAAAAACTTCTTTAGACAAATGAGATGTCAATCAGCATCAGGAACTGCCAGTAGCAAATACAATTCTGGGGTGGCACTGGACACCCCTGAGATCCGACTGGCCACCCCGGCCACCCCTCTGGCTCCGCCACTGTTCACTCAGCGGCCATCTTTGAAATGCCTTTCAGGCAGTATGTTCAGGCATTCTGTCTGAATGGGGAAACATCAAACTCTCCAAAACTGCTTACCATTGAATTTAATATTAGGAACCACCAATAACATTAAACAGCAGCTGTCTCTTTAGTTTCATTTCTAAACATCCAAATCACACAAAATCTGCAGAAACTCACGTCTGATCCAAGCCCCCACCCGGGCGTATCGTCAATATATAGCAATCAATGATTGGCTCCTGTACTAGAAGGCGGGCTTTATTCACCATATAGCGATCGATGATTGGCTCATATACTAGTAGGCGGGGCTTTATTCACCATATTGACCGTTACACTTTTCCCCCATTCAAAAAGATAGTGACATGTCTTGTGTATTCTGTAGTCATTGCAACCAATCAGAGAAGAGATGGACAAATGATGGAGAAGGTTGGGGTGAAGCCCTCAAACAGAGATCATGATTTCTAATTTTACATAACCTTTTATGTGTTTGTTTAGATGCTGAGCTACAAAAAAAGCAAAACGGAAGTTAAATGTTTTAATTAAATGTGAATTAAGCAGATTTTTAAAAGGTCATGACACCCTAAAACAAAATTGTATAGATGGTGACAGATATATGTCTGTCATATATATATGTGTGTGTGTGTGTGTGTGTGTGTGTGTGTGTGTGTGTGTGTGTGGCACGTTGCTAAAACACTAGTAGGACACATATATTTCACTACCAAGTGAAAATCTATTGTTTTTGTAAATAAAAAAGACATTTAACTCTATTGTGTTATAAATGAGTTTATGGTTTTATTGTAAGAAGTGCATTATGAAATGGAAATGTAATATATATATATACATACAGGGAGTGCAGAATTATAGGCAAGTTGTATTTTTGAGGATTAATTTTATTATGGAACAACAACCATGTTCTCAATGAACCCAAAACCTCATTAATATCAAAGCTGAATATTTTTGGAAGTAGTTTTTAGTTTGTTTTTAGTTTAGCTATTTTAGGAGGATATCTGTGTGTGCAGGTGACTATTACTGTGCAGAATTATTAGGCAACTTAACAAAAAACAAATATATACCCATTTCAATTATTTATTTTCACCAGTGAAACCAATATAACATCTCAACATTCACAAATATACATTTCTGACATTCAAAAACAAAACAAAAACAAATCAGTGACCAATATAGCCACCTTTCTTTGCAAGAACACTCAAAAGCCTGCCATCCATGGTGAACAGATCAAAACATTGACAGAATTCATCAACATTGCGTGCAGCAGCAACCACAGCCTCCCAGACACTGTTCAGAGAGGTGTACTGTTTTCCCTCCTTGTAAATCTCACATTTGATGATGGACCACAGGTTCTCTATGGGGTTCAGTTCAGGTGAACAAGGAAGCCATGTCAATTGTTTTTCTTCTTTTAGACCCTTTCTTGCCAGCCACGCTTGGGAGTACTTGGGCGCGTGTGATGGAGCATTGTCCTGCATGAAAATCATGTTTTTCTTGAAGGATGCAGACTTCTTCCTGTACCACTGCTTGAAGGTGTCTTCCAGAAACTGGCAGTAGGACTGGGAGTTGAGCTTGACTCCATCCTCAACCCGAAAAGGCCCCACAAGCTCATCTTTGATGATACCAGCCCAAACCAGTACTCCACCTCCACCTTGCTGGCATCTGAGTCGGACTGGAGCTCTCTGCCCTTTACCGATCCAGCTACGGGCCCATCAAGACTCACTCTCATTTCATCAGTCCATAAAACCTTAGAAAATCAGTCTTGAGATATTTCTTGGCCCAGTCTTGACGTTTCAGCTTGTGTGTCTTGTTCAGTGGTGGTGGTTTTTCAGCCTTTCTTACCTTGGCCATGTCTCTGAGTATTGCACACCTTGTACTTTTGGGCACTCCAGTGATGTTGCAGCTCTGAAATATGGCAAAACTGGTGGCAAGTGGCATCTTGGCAGCTGCACGCTTGACTTTTCTCAGTTCATGGGCAGTTATTTTGCGCCTTGGTTTTTCCACACGCTTCTTGCGACCCTGTTGACTATTTTGAATGAAACGCTTGACTGTTCGATGATCACGCTTCAGAAGCTTGGCAATCTTAAGAGTGCTGCATCCCTCTGCAAGATATCTCACTATTTTTGACTTTTCGGAGCCTGTGAAGTCCTTCTTTTGACCCATTTTGCCAAAGGAAAGGAAATTGCCTAATAATTATGCACACCTGATATAGGGTGTTGATGTCATTAGACCACTCCCCTTCTCATTACAGAGATGCACATCACCTAATATGATTAATTGGTAGTAGGCTTTCGAGCCTAGACAGCTTGGAATAAGACAACATGCAAAAAGAGGACGATGTGGTCAAAATACTCATTTGCCTAATAATTCTGCACTGCCTGTATATATATATATATATATATATATATATGTATATGTATAAAATTATTGATACGATTAAAGTATTTTTTATATATAGATTTTTTTCATATTATTAAATTAGGAAGTTATCATAGCAACTTTAATGTAATACAGTTTAGTATATTTAGCTTCGGCCTACCACCCTCAAACAAGTTTGGATTTTGGCCCTTCATTAGAAAAAGTTTGGGCACCCCTGAACAAGATTAGACTGGACATAACACAAAAACTAATTTGTAACTTTTTTACATTTTGGTTCTTTTCTAAAGCATAAAAGTACCATAATATGTGTGTAAATATTTAAGAAACATGCTAAGTGAACAATTGTTTATCTTTAAAACAATGCTAAAGTCAGTTATTCTTCTTTGCAAATGTGTGTTCCATGTCGGAACGTCTGTCTTTTTGTTTTGGCCTCTATATCCTGCCCACTGCACATTTAACCATTTAAATTTCAGCACTCAGGGTTGCCTTGGTGGATAAACAGTGTATATTATTTTAGTCTTGAAGGCTGAAAATGCTAACTCTGCGATTCAGAGTTATGAAAATCCACATGAGGTGTTTTTTAATTAGCAAATAATATAAATATTACAAACGTAAATATTAGCCGAGCAGCTTACATTGTGACACTGTGTTCTAACAACACGCGACATGATTCCAGCAATTTGACTGTCTGCATCAGATGTAACATGACAGAATTTTTAAATACCGCTATTCAGAAGCGCAGAAATGGTAAGGTATATAGTCTAATTAATAGTAAACCTTTTTAAGATCTGAAGTAAACTGTCTGCTGCTGCTGCTTTCAGGATGGCAATAAATGTCACTTAAAATGGTATTCAAACTCACATTGGTAACATTAGCATTTAACACTGAATAAAGCACATAATCAGTACCTGAGGTGATCATTGTCATAGTACTTTATGCTGTTGTTCAGCTGCGATGTTGCAGAACAGGTTTCTAAAATAGAAATTTCAGGAGTCACTAGTGTTGTAACGGATCACAAATCTCAGGGTTCAGATCACTACAGTTTTTTAGTCACGGATCGGACCGTTTTTCGGATAATGCTAAATAAATAAATAATAGAAATCTAACATTATAATCTTGTCCAACACATATTTATTTATATATTATTAAGGATTCAATAATTCACACATAAAACTTCATGTTTCTTTCATACCTGTCAGCATTGGTATTGGTAATTACTAAATATGTTGATTTGGAGCCGTTTCATTGTAAATAAACAGTTAAATGGTCAGTAATATATTTTATTATTATTATTATTTACAAAAGAAAAAAATACATAGTATACATTGCAGCAAGTACATTAGCAAACAGTTCAGCGTATTAAAATTAATAGCTATTATAATTTAATAAAATCAAGCTATCAAATCTCATTAGCCATTTCTCCGCGTATAATTTAAACATTCTGATTGAGCAACGAATGAAAGAGCAACGAATGAATCTCTTATTTAGATTTTTTTCGTTTGATTACATTAAATAACAAGTCGTCACCTTGGAATTATAAGGTTCTGAATGAATTATCTGCGTTCTGAATGATTTTGAGATATTGAGCTTCAAAGTTTTTGCATTCCATAGCAAACAGTGCGTGTCTTACATTTGTTTTTTAAATAAAACGTCTTAAAATGTAAACAACTTCTAAAAAAACATCCCATAATGTAAATAAATTGTCATTTAATAAGAATATGTCAATAACTCAATTGTGACAAAAATGTCAGATAGAACCTTGATTCTAAGGTGACGAAGTGTCATTTTAAAAATGCAACCATCTAACGTTATAAAGAAAGCATTCGATTGCTTTCCTAACTTTTTATGCTCATTTAGGACAAAATTAGTTGTGTTTGAAAAAAAACCGACCAAGATCGACATCTTTAGACATTATTATTATTAATTATGTGTACATGTCTGTTTAAACACGCACCCAAAACCCAGACTTTCGCTCCTTTTTAAATCGTATGTACAGAATCTGTTTAGGAAACAGCCTCTATTTATCACTATGGAGCGCGTCAGCTGACAGTCATATATGACTGTTTTGAGGATTGCATATGAAGAGGACGGCATCTTTAATGAAAAGGAGAGGGAATCCCGCCGTTTTTATAATTATTTCAAAGTGTTTTCATGCATAAACAAAGCGAAAGCACAGATCAGACTCACATTTAAGAGCAAAGGGCGCCCCCATGTGGTTTGGCGGTATGGGTTGCGTACAAGGAGGCTCTGCTCTTTAATGTTTATTGCCACCTTTCAGAAAAAGACTGAGAATACGGGAGAAATACGGGAAAACACCTTTACGGGATGATAGCGGGATAGAACTGTAAAATACGGGAGAATCCCGGGAAAAACAGGAGGGTTGACAGGTATGTGTTTCTTTATGTTCTTGTTCAGTCACATATTTTTGATGGTTGTTTGTCGCCCCCTATTGGTTAAAAATGCAATTGCTACAACATTCAACAGCATCATTAAAGTGTGATTTTCATCTTTACCATAAACATCAGTGTTTGTATCTGAACTATAAACTGTTCTCCCAGTGCTTCTGTTATTTCATTGTTTGTAACTAACCGAAAAAGTGTAAAAACAATCACTTTCTCAATCAAGTGCAGATTTGAATGCAGCGCACTGAAGGATTAATAAACATATGCAATCATCATCATTTACAGGTCTAAATTAGATTGCATGAGTTTGAATTGAGATCCAGATCTTTTAATACATAATTGCGAAGAATTTCTATGAAATTGAATGCATTAATGCAGGCTAAACAAACAGTGACAGAAAACACCTTTAATAATCTAAGAAAGCATTTAGGTCCCACCACAACTTCAACGAGATTCGGCTGCGGGGAATAAAGGGTTAAAGTTAATTTTCACAACAACACCACAGTTTAGCCAATTATGTGCTGTGTTTGTTCCTGTCATTTTCTGATTTTTGATACAATAACCTACGGTGCAGTGCTGGATTCACCGCCCGTTTGCTATTGAAGGAGCAGCAGAGATTATGGGACTTTGGCTGGGACTTTGTCAGTAACTGTTACAGTTCAAATGGACCAGTTTCTTCTTCCTCTGGATCATAACATGTAAGTGTGATTAAAATTGTTGCCTAATTTTGTGTAGTTTGCAAAATATGTGTTTAATTGTGTATTATAAGTTGTAATGGCCCACACGACTTGTAATTAAGTATCGATTATAGTAGATCAGTGCTTGTACTTTATCTCTCAAGTTAAATCTGTATGGGGCTGTTCACATATCGCATCCAAAACCATGTTAAAAACGCGACGCGTGCTTCTTGCTTTACCAATTTAAATGTGTATCTGAACTGTCGATCCTCTGCTGTTTGCCTTTGCTATGGCCACCATCAGCCGTTCCTACACACACGCAGCGCGGTCAATTTTTAAAATAGTTCAACTTTTGCCACTGTCCGTATTACAGTTTTTCTCAGTCGCTTTGGTGCATTTCTCACAACACTTTTTACATTTGCACAACAGTTAATGCATTTGTCAAAACAATTAGTCATTTGTGCACATCACAGTAGCAGTTTCTCATTCCTTTCAACAAATTGCAAATGCTTTTAGACATGCATCAATTGCTTTCATGCAACTCTGCTGTTTGTAACATTATCATTTGCTTATGTCATGTCAGTCAAAATGAACTAAACTTGTGGATGCTGAATAGTCATTCCATATAAAACTAAAAGTCTCTTTTCATTACTTGAGTCATTACATACAAAAATGTTGAACTAGTTGTCAAAATCTGTCTAATTTTATATTTTAAAAATTTTTAAAAAAAAATTCTGAAAATGTCTATAAATTGTACAATTTGATGAATGATTTACGGACCTGTGTATGTTGTAGGTTCAGTTCCAATATGTACTGCAATATTGTCTACAGTTGTGCACAGCTCTACCCAAAGGAAGTTTATGTTTGTTGTAAATAAGGGTGCATTTATTGTTTTGCACAATGCTGTAAATAAATTAGAATTGTAAAGAGCAAATGCAGTAAAACTGTGAAACACACATATTCAGTGTCTTGCACTCAGATACCTCACTAAATGCAGTGATGTCTAACTTTACTGTAGTTTTCAAATGGCTGTGCAAATAGTATATAGTGCTGCCTTGAGCATTTTCAGGAAGCGTCACCAAAATCTGCCTTTTTTGCATTGGAAAAAATTAACAGAGTAAAGTGTCATAATGAAAACATGACAAAGCCATTTGACTATCATGTTCATAAACAATGGTGTCAGGACTTTTCATTTTGATGACACTGACACTTTCATTGACATGAATACTTGCTTTGGAGGAATGAGCTCTCCATTTTGAGCAAGTGACACGCTTTTGCAGGTTATCCACTAGGTTTTGCAGTTTGCACTGATTGTTTTGAGAAATGCATTAACTGTTGTGCAAATGTAAATAGTGTTGTGAGAAATGCACCAAAGCGACTGAGAAAAACTGTAATACTGTATTAATCTTAGGGTTAAGAGTAGAGTAATATGCTGGTCTTTAACTGCATTTATTTATTGAACGCAGTCGACCAATCGCAACAGTCTAATTACCGCAGTTATGCCGAGTTCAGACTGCATGATTTTAGCCCCGATTTTGACTCAACGACAGGTTTTGAGAAATCACCGACAAATGTCTGAAATCACAGGCAAATCGGTGCTCGTTCACGCGAATAACAATCACACAGTATGAACTATGAAAGACGTGATCTGAGAGAATCGCAGATGAGTCGCCGACACCCGTGAGATATTTGGCATGCTAAATATCTGGAGCTGTCGCCAATTCAAATCATGCTATGTGAAATGAGTTTTGACTGAAAAAACATCAGCGATCGTACAGCCAATGAGAGAGCAGCATCCACTAGCATGGGTACCTGCAGGCCAGCGGGAGGTTGGGGAAGTTAAAAGCGCTCCTTTTCAGTTTATTTGGACCCAAGAAATTGAGGAAAAACTCCTGGAAATTTGTCAGGAGCACCCGTGTCTGTTTGACGTGTCATCTGAGCAAAACGCATAAACTAAAAAAAGTTTAGGAGAAATTGGCAATTCCCTTCAAAGCCAGGTGAGCAAAATAAGTACATTTTCTACCCCACTAAAGGCGTCTTTCTCATTATGTAGTTAATAACAATATATATATTACGTGATCTCGCGTTTTTTTCATGTCTTCTCACGTGTGTTTGGTTGTGAAACGTAGTTTGGACAAAGTTGTCGGTGATTGTTCCTCTTTTAAAGTCATGCAGTGTGAACCACCCTGTCGCCGATACATCTTGCAGTGTAAACAAAGCAGTGACAGAACGCTAACCCAGATAGTCATGGAGTGTGAAAACATCCGTCACACGACTACTTTGAAAATCATGCAGTCTGAACTCGGCATTAGCTTCACCCTAAGGAGGGGTTTGGGAACAAATGAATTGCTGAACGATTCATATGGGAGTCGCTGGGATAATTAGGTAAAAAACGCATATTATAAGACAATGAAAGTGTTTTTTGACCTTGCACGCATATCAGAATGTTGTTGGAGACCCTTAAAATCAAAATATGTCATTTTTTAATGCAAAATAGGGGCTCTTTTTAATCACCAGGTCACATGCGTTCCAAACTGTGACATGATCAGTTCGTACGTTACACCCCAATATGTCGCTGTTGCAGATGTTTTAAAAAAAAAACTCCTTTTAACAGGGAAAACATCCCTTTTAGCTTGGGGCAAAGTGGAAAAAAAAGCCGCGCGTTTTGAATTTGGGCTGCAATATCTAATTCAACCACTTGTCAATCCTACACACTGCACCTTCAACTCTTACGCATTTAATGAGAACTGAAATAAGTCTTTTTTCAGCCTGAGGGGCAGACAGAGAAACTCAGAGATGATGATGGTACAGGGTTTATAGGATAATCACAATTGTAAATGTGTCAGCGCTGAACCCGCAGTTTTTAAGTGCTGTTATACCAAACATCATCCCTTTTAAATGATAAATATCTTTACGTTCTTCACTAAACAATGATTGAAAATCATAACCAATGTTCTGTAATGAAGATAATTTCACTTCAGAGAATCACATTAGAATTATATATTTTTATTTCTATCTATCTACTGGACAGTACAGTGATAAAACAGTCATTGCTCCTTCACATAAAATGAGACCTGATTGCTTCTCCAAGGCACCGTGTGTACCTGATATAAGAATCTCACCATTGTTAAAACTGTTGACAATGATAAAATATCTGTCAGGTCACTGAGCTGAAGTGTGAAAGCGGCTGTGAAAATGAAAGAATGAGATAAAGTTAGCGATTTAGCCTGACAACATTCATGAAATTGTATAAACATAAATCATAATTCAATCCTGAGAAAATTATTGCAAAACTGTTAGAATCACCGACACGAAATCTTGTTTATATAATGAGCAGTCAAGCAGTATAAAGTTGAAGGCAAAATTATCATCCCTCTCTCGTGAAATATAAAGTATTGTTCAGTCTTTTTCTTTTTAAAGTGCTGTTTTAGGGCTGGACGATATGGCAAAAAATTTATATCACGATATATTTTTTTATTTCGGTCGATACGATATAATTCCGATATCGATATGGACAATATTAAAAAGAAAGGAAAAACTGCCAAGAACGCACACAATGGATGTCTGTACCTACAAATGTCTGCAAAGTGAATTTGCAAAGTCTATAATACCTCCAGACTCTTATAACTTTTATTTTTTAAATAAAAACGGTACAAAAAAATTGTTCACTTTTTATTTGTATTTAGCCTATACAAACAAGAAATGTGAAATAAACTATCAAATAAATAAAACTCTCAGACTCAGCTTAAAATATATAGACAGTTTGTGGGGGTTAGCTTGACCAACGTGATGAACAG
The DNA here is from genome assembly GCA_903798195.1 of Danio kyathit. Classification (NCBI taxonomy): domain Eukaryota; kingdom Metazoa; phylum Chordata; class Actinopteri; order Cypriniformes; family Danionidae; genus Danio; species Danio kyathit. Next base: position 12,221,714 of record LR812532.1, on the reverse strand, counting down.
AAACTTTTATCAGTGTTTTTTTTTTTTGTATATGCTGAATATTTAACAATCAAAATAATACCAAAATCTTACAATTATGACATCCACATCGTAAAAAACATAGAAAAAGAATAATATATATAATAATAAAAAATTATAGAGTAAAGGCTACATTAATATTTGCAATAGAAGAGTTGTTTGAGTATATTCATAATTCTTATTGCTTTTCATCTTGAACGTCCTTTAAGGGTTTTATCTGTATATTTATATTTGTGTATGGAATTACCTAATTAAATTGAAAGGTTTAACATAAATATCTTTTATATATTTTATATAGTCTATTTATATAGACTAATATTTTATATAACACGTTTTCATTATTTAACAGATTTAATAGCTCTATTGATCACATTCTTTCTACTTTATCAGCTTTGCAATAACCTGATTGCTGATAAATATGTTTGTGAGTTTTATTTTGTAAGTGCGCGAGTGCTATATGCCAGCATGCAGCGAGTTTGTGTATGTGAGTGTTAATTTTGGTGTTTATGCAAGGATTGAGTTTGTTTGTGCGTGTGTTAATGTGAGAGTATATGCAAGGATCGGCGAGTTTATATGCATATGTGGGTGTATGCATGCATCAAGTTTATATGTATATGCGCAAATTTCATACATGTTTTGAACATTCAATAGTATAGGTGTATATGCGAGCGATTTATAGATGTATATGCACGTGTTGATAAGCGAAGTTTGATTTAAATCCTACACGGAGCCTCATAGCTATCTGTGTTTGCTTCATTGCCTTCTCTTCTGACACCGCTGGTTTCGGTGTCGGGGAGGTAGATGGTGGTGATGGTGAGGCCACAGGTTGTCTTAAACTTTTATGTTGCCTCATCTTCTGACTCTCAGTATGTTTTATCGGGTGGAACTACTTCAAATGGTGAAACAGATTTGATGTGTTGCCGCCGCTAGTCAGCAACACTCTCCGGCACACTTTGCAGAGCACCGAAACTAAGTTTATCGAAACTTTAAAAGCCGAACCACTTCCACACCACTGCGTTAGTCTTTCCTCTCTTATCAACTATTTCGTCTGCATTCTTACTTGTGGAAGCTTGTTCATTCGCATCTGTATTCAGAGCACTCATTTTGTAGCTAAAATTTTCTGCGGCGCAGCTTAACCAACTGCTGTGCTGAGTGCTGGCAGCGTGTCTGTGTTGTTCGTCATCACGCAAGTGACATCAGATCACGCGCTTTCTGACGGCTGAGCACTGAACGTCATTCAGTGACAAGTGATACATGTATAAGATCTTATATAAATAATAATATATATTTATATATATGCAAATTTATTTCAAAATATCGGAAATGGGTTTAAAAATCATATCACCGTTATTGAAAAAAAATCTATCGCGATATATATTGATATCAAATTATTGTCCAGCCCTATGCTGTTTAATGGAAATAATTTTTTTCAAGACATTTTTAAACATAACTTCATAAGGGTTGTTCACATATCACATCCAAAAGTGTGTGGAAAGCACAAGCGTGTCACTTACTTTATCATTTTCAACACGCTTTGCACTCACGTTCCTTTGTCATTGATCAACCATTTTCTCAGAGGATGACAAAACATTGCTGTAGCTCTGATACAAGTTTTATTTACGGAAAAAATGCAAAAGCTCTGCAGTGTTTGGGTGCTCTGTGTTTATCGGTAATTGGTCTACTGAGATGTGTATATTCAATACAAAGTATGAAGATGATCAGTCAGTTCTTGTCACCTGACTTGCTGTGCGCTCGCAGCATTCTGAAAAGTTGAGATGTTTTCAGCTAGGTGCCCCTGGAAAGCCTGGAAGCCACGCGCCTCCATTAACGAACTTGCGCGTGCTAAAGATGTGATATGTGAATGGCCCCATCATTTGTATAATTTGTACAGTGTCTTATCGATGCTGAAACTATATATTGTGGAGCCTTAACACACGTGTTGTGAATTAGGTTTCAAGAGAAGTTTCATGAGGTAAAAACGTACTCAACTACTAGTGAATAAACTAGATTTTAGGTCAAGATGCAGTGTTGGGTCTAAATAGTTACAAAGTAAGATTTGTTTAACTTGAAATAATTGGAGTATTTCAATAAATTTGTCTTAAAATACCTCCTTTTTATGTAATTTCTTGATTACACGTGTTCATTTTTTGCTTTAATGTATGTTAAAATCTATTTGTGTTCAGGTAATAGAACGACAAACAAGTCCAAACAACTATAGCTACTCAAATGGTTTGAACAAATCGCTTGCGGCAAACCATTGAATCATTCATTCATTCATTCATTTTCCTTCAGCTTAGTCTCTTCAGAGGCCGCCACAGCGGAATGAACCGCCAACTTATCCAGCATATGTTTTACATAGTGGATGCCCTTCCAGCTGCAACCCAGTACTGGGAAACACCCATACACACTCATACACTAAGGCCTATTTAGTTTATTCAATTCACCTATAGCGCATGTCATTTGAGTAGATATATAGTTATTTAGACTTAATTCGTTTAAGTTAACTAAACTCATTCAGATTTGATAACTGAACTTAAAAATGTTTAAGTTACTAATACTCTAAATATTTGACAATATCAACTCAAATAATATAAGTGTGTATGACTCAATATTCAGTGTTTTGATACATATAGGGCCCTATCATACACCCGGCGCAAGGCGCGACGCAATTGTTGTTTGCTAGTTTCTACTCGACGCAAGAGTCATTTTGACGTTTTGTACAACACTGTTTTAAATAGCAAATGCATTTGCGCTCATATGTGCGCCCATAGGCGTTCTGGTCTAAAAAAGGAGGTGTGTTGAGGCGCATTGCTGGCGCGTTGCTATTTTGAGAAACTAGAATAGACTGTTTAATAGACCAGCTAAGAGGAGGTCTAAAGTGCAGCGCAGAGAGCGTTAGTTGTGCACCTCACTTACACATTGCTTAATACACACAGGATGTAGAGCAATACGCAAATATCTTTACAATAAAAAAAAAAAGAATTAAAAGATTAAAATATTACAAAAAATTTTACTTTCTACATGTATATAAAAATCACCGCTTTCATGCCTTCTTCATCTCGGGGGGCTTTTTCAGTTTATTCATGACAAATTGGTTTTGTATAATGTTATTATTAGTAGTATTATTTATTATATGCATATTTATATTTGTTTATATTGTTAAAAACACGCTTAGATTTGCTCACCTGTCAGCTTTTAGACCATATGGGGCATAGCATGTGTATCTGGATATAACTCAGTTTTTTGACCACACTTCGTTATTATTGTTTATTTATTTGTTTGCTGGAAATTAGAACTGAATTTAGAAATAATTTTGAAACAAATCTTTGCGCTTAACAAACAAAATTAATTATGTATAGGCTAATGGCTGTCTTTGCGTACAACACGTTTCCTTATCCACGAGAGTAAAAGTGAAAGTAAAGAATGAGGAGGCTCATTCTCTCATTCTTGAACTGTAGATGCTCTGTTTAACTGTTTTCTCACTAGTGAAGCGTTCAGTTTTTCCTCTGATTGGTTTATTCTCCAAACACACCCATAACTCATTAAGAGAATAAGCTCAACCTTGTTAGACCATGCACCGCGGCGCAGAGTGGAATTTCCCGTCCTTAAAATAGCAAAAGTGGATTCTGACATGCTCTTAATGCTTTTGCGCCCTGCGCTTTAGACTTTGCACCTAGATCGTTAAAATAGGGCCCATAATGTTTATTATTTGTAAAGCGTTACATTTTTTAATAAAGCTAAAATCTACTGTTTGACTTACTGTTTTAAGTCGTCGTCGAGTTTAAGTTCTATAGTCTATGCAGCGTTGAGATTTATATATAGTGCATTTATGTGTTGAATTTTAGCTTATTGAGTAACTGAGTTATTTTAATAAAAAACTTAATGATGTAATTAGTAATTAATAGGGTATATGCAGAATGACTTCATTTTTCAGTAACACAATTCAAGCATTTTCGGTGAACTGTATGTCATTACAAAATCACCGCGTTTAAGGTCTGTTTTCTTTAAAAATCCAACCCAGGCTCATTCTGAAAACGTAGTCTCGTGGACGTTTCTGGAGACCGTGAAAAACATCCCGGAGGCTACGTATTTTTGCAGTTTTTGTTTTCGCAAATGTATGAGGCCGCTGTGCGTGCTTTTTCACATCTCAAATGTCTCTCGCGAGTGCCGTTTGTTCTCGCGTAAACCCACCAGAGGCCGCTGTCGACCTGTCTGTCTGACTGAATGAATGACTGAATGATTTACTGGGCGACCGGCCAATCGACTGACCCACCCTCCTCCTTTCCAAAACCCAACCAATTTTACTGATTGACCCACCCACCCACATACTTCCCTAAACCCAACCAACGGTTTACAAAAGCCGTCCAGAAAAAGAAAAGCCCTCGTCTGATTTTTACCACGTTTTCAGATTTTACCACATTCTCACCCTGTTGTTCACTCGTTCATTTTATTTTTTGGATTCTGTTTTTGTCTTACCTGATTTCTGAAACTGCTTTTCCCCGGACTCGAACCCCGTCATCGTCGTCATGGTCAACTCCTCTCTGCGTCTCAAGTTCGCCGACGTACACGACGAGCTAACTGGACAAACTGGTTGCGGCAGGAAAGCCCTCCACACGGAGGCAAGCGGTCAGCTGGTAAGCGCCAAAAGGAACGGCGTCAAATAGCGTTCGCTTAAAAAATGAAATGCAGCCATACGTACCTCCGGCTACATAATTCGCCGTCTCCAGAAACCTCCACGGGACTATGTTTTCTAAATGAGCCTGTGCTGCAAAAATCAGTGTTCTTCACTGCCTGCTTGATATACGATATAAAGTGGGTGTACAAAAGTAAAAAATGTACATGAAGTGCTACTGACGGCACGTTTAAACAGCTTTTTATCTCGTTTTACTCCTGGACAATGAATGCTTAAGTGTATTTAACTGAGTATATTTTAATTACATTACAACATCGATGTTGTAAAAGGAACTGCGGAATTGAAAATCGTCACATTAACCGTTCACTAGAAGTGTATCGGTAGGGAAAAACACTAGCTGTGCATATACCCTATTATTTTTTTGAAGTAACCTACCCAACATTATCGACATGTGACCTGCATGTGTGAGATACATTTACTGTTACTTACTGTACTATTAATTTGTTACATCAGTGTTTCTTGAAGCCCTCTTGACCGCTCTGTTTTTAGCATCAACTCGTGTTTGATTTTCTCCTGACAAACACAAACAAAAAGAAAGAAAGTCATAAATGTTCAGAATTGAGCAATGTAGTTTTGTGAGTACTTTTATCTGCTTTCTCACCATGATTATGAGTGACATGCTGCTCCACATCCTGAGGTCCATCTGTCTGGGGCTCATCTGTTTTTTTATAGTAATAGTCTTGATCTGGTGGTCCAAACCGCTGAAATGTGCAATATCAACAGCGTTTAGTTAATTATGTGTTCAGTTGTGTATGAAAATGATCAAATATTTATTTACCTTATCAGGCCACATTAAGCTAACAAAGAGGATGATGGGAAGGCCCACAGTGAAGACATAGAGCCCCCAGAGCCAAGGCCGCTTGACAGTCGCCATCAACAGCTTTTCAATCATTCCAGGCTACAAGAGAACAATGTGAATTGATTTGATTTATGCACTGCTGTTTATTTAAATCTGTAAATGTGCATGAATCAGAATGATTCAAATGAACACAGACGTTAAGGAATCTGCTGCTGAGTCCATGCCTCAGTGTTATGTCCTACACCTGTTAACCTTTTTCCACATTTTGCCTTCACAAGATTTAAATTTGGGGAGCAGATCATTTTTGTGCGCTAAAAGTGCTACATGCTAAATGAAAGACATGCTATTTCAAATATTTAAAAATTAATTACAGCATGTCGACTTTTACAGCCCATTCACAAGGGGCGTCAGCGCTTCCAATTCACTTTGAATGGGTGATGTTAAGCATTGCCGAACTGAATTGTGAATCTGTCAGCGCTGCTTCAGCAGTGTTGCTAGCTGCAGAAGTTGGGAATTTCTCAACTTTTCAAGTAGGGTCTGTCTGCGAACTGCAAGACAAGGGCATAACATAAAGGAGTGTAACTTATAGTATGTTAGAGGCATAACTTGAAGTTCTGGAGGCCTACATGTCAAAACTATGTTGTCGGCAAGATGGGGCTGTACCCATCAGTTCTTAACATCTACACCTAAACCCAACCATCACAGTTACAAACGTCTACACCTACCACAAACGTAAACCCAACCATCATCATTATTAATGTCTACACCTTCCCCAAACCTAAACCCAAACCCAACCATCACAGTTATTAATGTCTACACCTTCCTCAACCCCTAACCCAACCATCACAGTTATTAACGTCTCCACCTTCGCCCAATGCTAAACCCAACCATCACAGTTATTAACGTCTACACCTTCCCCAACCCTAAACCCAACCATCACAGTTATTAACATCTACACCTTCCCCAACCCTAAACCCAACCATCACAGTTGTTAACGTCTACACCTTCCCCAACCCTAAACCCAACCATCACAGTTATTAACGTCTACACCTTCCCCAACCCTAAACCCAACCATCACAGTTATTAACATCTACACCTTCCCCAACCCTAAACCCAACCATCACAGTTATTAACGTCTACACCTTCCCCAACCCTAAACCCAACCATCACAGTTATTAACGTCTACACCTTCCCCAACCCTAAACCCAACCATCACAGTTATTAACATCTACACCTTCCCCAACCCTAAACCCAACCATCACAGTTATTAACGTCTACACCTTCCCCAACCCTAAACCCAACCATCACAGTTATTAACATCTACACCTTCCCCAACCCTAAACCCAACCATCACAGTTATTACATCTACACCTTCCCCAACCCTAAACCCAACCATCACAGTTGTTAACGTCTACACCTTCCCCAACCCTAAACCCAACCATCACAGTTATTAACATCTACACCTTCCCCAACCCTAAACCCAACCATCACAGTTGTTAACGTCTACACCTTCACCAACCCTAAACCCAACCATCACAGTTATTAACGTCTACACCATCCTCAACCCAAACCCCAACCATCACAGTTATTAACATCTACACCATCCCCAACCCTAAACCCAACCATCACAGTTGTTAACGTCTACACCTTCCCCAACCCTAAACCCAACCATCACAGTTATTAACGTCTACACCTTCCCCAACCCTAAACCCAACCATCACAGTTGTTAACGTCTACACCTTCCCCAACCCTAAACCCAACCAACACAGTTATTAACGTCTACACCTTCCCCAACCCTAAACCCAACCAACACAGTTATTAACGTCTACACCTTCCCCAACTCTAAACACAACCATCACAGTTGTTAACGTCTACACCTTCACCAACCCTAAACCCAACCATCACAGTTATTAACGTCTACACCTTCCCCAACCCTAAACCCAACCATCACAGTTGTTAACGTCTACACCTTCCCCAACCATCACAGTTGTTAACGTCTACACCTTCCCCAACCCTAAACCCAACCAACACAGTTATTAACGTCTACACCTTCCCCAACCCTAAATCCAACCATCACAGTTATTAACGTCTACACCTTCCCCAACCCTAAACCCAACCATCACAGTTATTAACGTCTACACCTTCCCCAACCCTAAACCCAACCATCACAGTTATTAACGTCTACACCTTCCCCAACCCTAAACCTAACCATCACAGTTATTAACGTCTACACCTTCCCCAACCCTAAACCCAACCATCACAGGTATTAACGTCTACACCTTCCCCAACCCTAAACCCAACCATCACAGTTATTAACATCTACACATTCCCCAACCCTAAACCCAACCAACACAGTTATTAACGTCTACACCTTCCCCAACCCAAACCCAACCATCACAGGTATTAACGTCTACACCTTCCCCAACCCTAAACCCAACCATCACAGTTATTAACATCTACACCTTCCCCAACCCTAAACCCAACCAACACAGTTATTAACGTCTACACCTTCCCCAACCCTAAACCCAACCATCACAGTTATTAACGTCTACACCTTCCCCAACCCTAAACCCAACCATCACAGTTATTAACGTCTACACCTTCCCCAACCCTAAACCCAACCATCACAGTTATTAACGTCTACACCTTCCCCAACCCTAAACCCAACCATCACAGTTATTAACGTCTACACCTTCCCCAACCCTAAACCCAACCATCACAGTTATTAACGTCTACACCTTCCCCAACCCTAAACCCAACCATCACAGTTATTAACGTCTACACCTTCCCCAACCCTAAACCCAACCATCACAGTTATTAACGTCTACACCTTCCCCAACCCTAAACACAACCATCACAGTTATTAACATCTACACCTTCCCCAACCCTAAACACAACCATCACAGTTATTAACGTCTACACCTTCCCCAACCCTAAACACAACCATCACAGTTATTAACGTCTACACCTTCCCCAACCCTAAACACAACCATCACAGTTATTAACGTCTACACCTTCCCCAACCCTAAACCCAACCATCACAGTTATTAACGTCTACACCTTCCCCAACCCTAAACACAACCATCACAGTTATTAACGTCTACACCTTCCCCAACCCTAAACACAACCATCACAGTTATTAACGTCTACACCTTCCCCAACCCTAAACACAACCATCACAGTTATTAACGTCTACACCTTCCCCAACCCTAAACCCAACCATCACAGTTAATAATGTCTACACCTTCTCCAACCCTAAATCAAACCAACACAGTTATTAATTTCTACATACTGTTATTTACAACCACAGGGGGCGATGCCAAGTTGGCTAACTTTCAGAACAAAACGGATGAAAGTCAGCGAGTGGAGTTGAATGGTGGAGTTGCTAAATTAATGAATATAATAATATATCAAATAAATAGGTTGTGAATAAATTTGGAGAAAACTCATGAAAACATTTGGTGAAAATGTCCTCTGGTAAGTATTTCCGCGATCTTACCAACAACATCTCGTTGTGACATCTCGCATGGTTCATCTCGATAACTCCAAGTTACGCCTCTCTAACTTATTACAAGTTACACCCCTTCATGGTATGCCCACGTCTTGCAGTCCCCAGATAGATACACTTGAACTTTTCTAGCGCCAACGGAAGCGTCAGCCAATCAGATCACTTTATGCAAATACCCTAGCTCAGACAGTAACTGATTGCAAACTAATTTTATTGGCTGACGCTGCCATGATGATCGCGTCAACCCAAACTTCAGACACGCCCTCCGTCAAGCATTGACACTGAAGCCCTGTGTGATTTGGGCGTCAGGGCAACCGATTGACCAGATATATGAATTAAAAAACAGAATACTGCTCCAAGCTTCAACCCTAATCAAACACACCTGAACAAGCTATCGAGGTCTAAATGTCAATCTAGAGGGAAGGTCTAAGCTACATCCAAGTGGGTTTTTTTCAAGATTGGATCAGAAATTACAGTTCGATATTATAAATATTCGACTGCTTACTGTCTGTCTCTGGCCCCATGTGTCTTCTGTCCACCGTCTGGCTACTTCCAGATCATCACAAAGCAAGATATTATCAAACATCACATCTCCAGTCAGGGACCAAAGCTCAAAACCCACAGCTGCAATGGGACTCATTGTGAACTGCTGCTTTCCTTTATTGTCCTACACAGAAATGAACACAAAATACAATGTTGTACTGCAAACGAGATGAAAACGAGTGAAAAGAAAATAGTAATAGTACTTACAACAAATTGCCCAATACTGTAGTTTTTACACCTATTGGGTATATTATACTACAATACACCACAGTTTACAATATTAAAAACGACTATTTATTACACTGTGTTAGTTCACTGTATTTAATGCTATGACATACACTCACTGGCCACTTTATTAGGTACAACTGCTCGTTAACACAAATTTCTAATCAGCATCACATGGTAGCAACTCAATGCATTTAGCCATGAGGACATGGTCAAGACGATCTGCTGCAGTTCAAATCGAGCATCAGAATGGGGAAGAAAGGTGATTTAAGTGACTCAGAACGTGGCATGATTGCTGGTGGCAGATGGGCTGGTCTGAATATTTCAGAAACTGCTGATCTACTGGGGTTTTCACGCACAACCATCTCTAGGGTTTATAGAGAATGGTTAAAAAAAGAGAAAATATCCAGTGAGCGGCAGTTCTGTGGGCGCAAATGCCTTGTTGATGCGAGAGGTCAGAGGAGAATGGCCCAGACTGGTTCGAGCTGATAGAAAGGCAACAGTAACTCAAATAACCACTCGATACAACCGAGGTATGCAGAAGAGCATCTCTGAACACACAACACGTCCAACCTTGAGGCGGATGGGCTACAGTAGCAGAAGACCACACCGGGTGCCACTCCTGTCAGCTAAGAACAGGAAACTGAGGCTACAATTTGCACAGGCAAAATTGGACAATAGAAGATTGGAAAAACATTGCCTGGTCTGATGAGTCTCTATTTCTGCTGCGACATTCAGATGGTCGGGTCAGAATTTGGCATCAACAACATGAAAGTATGGATCCATTCTGCCTTGTATCAACGGTTCAGGCTGCTGGTGATGTAATGGTGTGGGGGATATTTTTTTGGCACACTTTGGGCCCATTAGTACCAACTGAGCACTGTCAACGCCACAGCCTACCCAAGTATTGTTGCTGACCATGTCCATCCCTTTATAACCACAGTGTACTCGTCTTCTGATGGCTACTTCCAGCAGGATAACATGCCATGTCATAAAAGACGAATCATCTCAGACTGGTTTCTCGAACATGACAATGAGTTCACTGTAATCAAATGGCCTCCACAGTCACCAGATCTCAATCCCATAGAGCACCTTTGAGATGTAACGGAACGGGAGATTCACATCATGGATGTGCAGCTGACAAATCTGCAGAAACTGTGTGATGCTATCATGTCAATATGGACCAAAATTTCAGAGGAATATTTCCAGTACCTTGTGGAATCTGTGCCACGAATGATTAAGGCAGTTCTGAAGGCAAAAGAAGGTCCAACCCAGTACTAGTAAGATGTACGTAATAAAGTGCCCGGTGAGTGTACAGTGGCATTCATTAGTGTTGTAAATACTGTAATATGTACAGTATAATACACTAAAGTATGGTGGGGATTTTTGGAGTACAAACACACCTTATCATTAGTGTTTGTGCTGGGTTGGTTCTTCGGATTGTTAGAGCCTGAATTTGCTGGACGAGAAGAGCCCTCACAAACTGAATCTTCAGTACAATCGTTTCTTTGTCCGTTCACACCATCTGACCTGTCCAAAGATGAAAACAAATACCCATAAACATTAACAAAAGCATATTGCTAATTGTTTTGCATGTTTTGGGTGGCCTAGTTGCTAATAATGGACAAACCAAATGCTCTCTTAGTAGCCCTCCAAAAAAAAAAAAAATAGAAAACAGACGTCTTTATGACAATGAATCAATAATCGATCATTCATTTTCTTTTTGGCTTAGTCTCTTTATTAATCACGGGTCACCACAGCGGAATGAACCGCCAACTTATCCAGCATATGTTTTACACAGCGGATGCCCTTCCAGCCGCAACCCAAACTGGGAAACACCCATACACTCTTGCATTCGCACATTCATACACTATAGCCAATTTTAGCTTACGCAATTCACCTGTACCGCATGTCTTTGGACTGTGGGGGAAACCGGAGCACCCGGAGGAAACCCACACAAACACAGAAATGCCAACTGAACCAGCCGGGGCTTGAACCAGCGACCTTCTTGCTGTGAGGCGATCGTGCTACCCACTGCGCCACCGTGATGCCATCATCAATCATAAATTAAATAATTTTTACATTATCTTACATAAATCTCCCCCCAGACCAAGGTAATATCAGTCCGTTTCAGCTATGTGTACATAATACAAACCTAACTACTTTTGAGTTACATTTGTAGTGCTTTATGAAAGAGGGTGGAGCTAAAGACTTTTCTCAATACAACTCTGTGATTGGTGGAACTGTATGTACAGCCTCAAGGGTAAAAACGTTTTTCCGATGATTTCAACAAAAGCATATAGAATCTACTAATATTGCAGCATTACAGGGTCTGTCTTCAAGGTTTATCAGTTTTTTTTAATTATCTTTTTCTCTAATTGAATATTGAGTTGATTTTTTACACATTGTTGTGCTTTTAAAGCACTACCTTAATTATGGTATGTGTGTCTTGTACAGGTAAAGCCTGTAAATATACATTTAACCCGAATTACATTCGGACACTAGACCTCTGCCAAGATTTGTTTGGCTTGTATTAAGAGATAAGAATATAACACAGTTTATCATAAAATAACACTAAATATCATGCTAAATTTAGTCAGGTGCTGTTGCTTATGAATCATTAATCGATAATTAAAACACTGTATGATCAGTATTTTAAGGTTCACTGCATAAAAATCAAATTGACACCCTCATATCAAATTTAGTTATACAAGTCGGAAGTCATTTTCTGCTAAAGACTGGAATTTTCTTCAATTCCACAATTACTTTTGTTTGTACATTCTTCAAACTGCAACAATGAATTTAAGAACACAAAAATAATTTGATCTAAATAGTGCAAGTACAATATTAAATTTGTTCTTATAAGAGTCAAGAACATTCCTCAATATATGAAATTATACATAATACTAAAATGCAGTCCATTATATTGTACATCCATAATAAGTATCCTTAACTCACCATGACAATGTTAAAAAGATTATTAATGTAAATAATGTATACACCTGTAATTTTAGCCACTAGAGGGCGAGTATTCACAATAAACACAGATGTAGTTTGATGATGAACATGATCTAATTCATTTTCTTTTCGGCATTGTGCCTTATTAATATGGGGTCGCCACAGTGGAATGAACCGCCAACTTATCCAGAACATGCTTTATGCTGCGGATGCCCTTCCAGCCACAAGCCATCACTGGGAAACATCCATACACTCTTATTCACACACATACACTATGCACAATTTAGCTTACCCAATTCACCTATACCACATGTCTTTGGAAACCCACGCGAACACGGGGAGAACATCCAAACTCCACACAGAAATGCCAACTGACCCAGCCAAGGCTCGAACCAGCGACCTTTATGCTGTCAGGTGACAGTGCTATCCACTGAGCCACCTTGCCGCCTATACAAAAATAATTTGATCTAAATAGTGCAAGTACAGCATAAACTTTTTCTCTGACTAAAGGTTAAAGCTTATAAGAACATTACCCAATACAGGAAACTATACTTATTATTAAAATGCAGTATATTATGCATACATAATAAGTGTACTTAATTCAAACACCATTTTCAAGGAACATTAGCACACATTTCGAAGAAATAAATGACTAAATGTTTGTACACGGTTTCTAATTTCTGCCACAAGAGGGCGAGTATTCAAAACAAACAAAAGTGTAGTTTGATGATGAACATGACGTAATATAAATATAATTGTAATGGTAATTGAAATATAATGATTGCATGAAGCATGTTATAATGCTGCTCTGTGCAGTCTAATAAAATAACAACACATTAAATCATCGTTGGTGTTTCCACCAAACCAGAAATTGATGGTTCATGGCGTAAATAGCATGGCGACAAAGAACACGGTATGTCTCACAAGTTAAAATATCTTATTATTGTGGATTTGAACATTCTTCGAAACATTTGGGACAATGTAAGTGCATAAGGCAGCAAAATATATAACACTGTTTTAGTGTTTATTTGAACATTTTAATGAAAAAATCTTACATATGGGGCCTTTAAGCAAATAAAAAATGGCATACCTGATATGTTGTTCCAAGTTTAGATCAGAGGCTTCATTTGTTGAATATTCATGTTCTTGTTTTTGGTCAGAAGATGCCACTGCTGTGTCCATATCTTCCAAAAGACTGCCCTTATTAATCAGCGTCAGGTCAACGAGGATCTCAAATGTGTTGTTAGGATAAAAGTCTATAAAGGACAATTGCAACCAAAATGTCACTTTACATGACACTTCTATTAAAAACTGTGCTGTCTAATCTAACTTTAGATGCATATGACTGCATTAGTTAAATATACTGTGTATATACTAAAACATTAAAGGATCACTCCACCTTTTATGGAAATAGGCTCCTTTTACAACTCCCCTAGTGTTGATACATAGGTCAGTTTGACCTTTTTTTAATCCATACAGCCAATCTGTGAGTCTGGTGGGAGCACTTTTAGCTTAGCTTAGCATAAATCTGTGAATCGGATTAGACCATTAGCATCTTGCTCAAAGATTTCAAAAAAGAGTTTCAATAATGTTCCTATTCAAAGCTTGACTCTTCTGTAGTTACATTGTGTACTAAGAACAATAGAAGTTGCTATTTTCTACTATACTCTGATTCCGGCGTAATTATCAAGGAACTTTGCTGCCGTACCTTTTCTGTAGCCAGGGGCGGACTGGGAAAGCATTTTCAACCGGGCAAAAGTAACTCAGTCAGGCTACATCTGATGCGATCTAGAAAGTGAAGAGCAGAGAGGGGTCGCGGAGGTTGTGCGCGGCAGGCCAGAGTCCCGGTGGCAAATGTGGAAATGTCCCGGTGCTCCCTATGGCCAGTTCGCCCCTGGCTGTAGCAGGCGCAATGACATTATGCAGCACCTGAAAGTCCCCAACTAGCTAACTTAGTAACAGTGCTGCATATTATCATTGCTTTAGCCATGGTACGGTAGCAAAGTTTCTTGATAATTAAAGCTAGAAAATAGTATTTTTTCATATCATTGTAGTACACAATGTAACTACATTGATTGTTTGAGCGAAATGCTAATGTTCTAATATAACTCAATAATTTATGCTAAGCTAAAAGTGCTCCCACAACACCTGGAGATCGGTTGTATTCAATTAAAAAATGGTAACTGTCAACTGTTTAACTCTTGGGGAGTTGTAAAATGAGACTACAGTGTTCCTTTAACTTACTAAACATGCAGAGACAGTGTTTGTTTACTGACTACTCACTTAAAGTGTAGAGATGCGGCTGCTGGTCAGTAAAATAGTCGCTAAGGTCCATTTCTGGTTGGCGAGCATGTTTTTCTTCATATGCTCTTGTGATGGGATTATGATGACTAAAGATGAAATGTATTTTGTGCGTGCTGCTGCATTTGTCTGGACCAAACATAATTGTGTATGGGGTGGCATCACTGAACTGGCTCTAAAATAAGAAAGACAACACTAATGTCATTATATACTGTAATATTATTGTACTCTATTATATTTTTGTATCATGTTTTAAAGGTATAGTTTAATCAAAACTGAAAATTCTATCAGCATTTACTCACTCTTCACTTTTCCCCCAAACATGTTTGACTTTTTTCATTCCGTTAGCACAAACATTTAAAGCAGTTTTAGGTGTTTGTTCATTTAATTTCGCTTATTTCATTTCGTCTCACTCATTTGTCTCATCTCGTTCACCTCGCTCGTTTCGTTCGTCTCGTCTCTTTTGTTTCGTTCGTCTTACTCGTTTCGTTCCTCTCATCATGCTTGTTTCAGTCGTCTCATTCGTTTGTTCATTGGTCTGGTCTCGATCATCTCGTCTTGCTCATTTCATTCATCTTATTCGTCTCACTTGTTTCGTTCGTCTCGTCACACTCGTTTTGTTCGTCTTGCTCATTTTGTTTGTCTCGTCACGCTCGTCTCATTCGTTTAGTTTCGTCTTGTTCATCTTGTTAGTCTCATCATGCTTGTTTCAGTCGTCTCATTCGTTTGTTCATTGGTCTGGTCTCGATCATCTCGTCTTGCTCATTTCATTCATCTTATTCGTCTCACTTGTTTCGTTCGTCTCGTCACACTCGTTTTGTTCGTCTTGCTCATTTTGTTTGTCCCGTCACGCTCGTCTCATTCGTTTAGTTCGTCTTGTTCATCTTGTTAGTCTCATCATGCTTGTTTCAGTCGTCTCATTCGTTTGTTCATTGGTCTGGTCTCGATCATCTCGTCTTGCTCATTTCATTCATCTTATTCGTCTCACTTGTTTCGTTCGTCTCGTCACACTCGTTTTGTTCGTCTTGCTCATTTTGTTTGTCTCGTCACGCTCGTCTCATTCGTTTAGTTCGTCTTGTTCATCTTGTTAGTCTCATCATGCTTGTTTCAGTAGTCTCATTCGTTTGTTCATTGGTCTCGATCATCTCGTCTTGTTTATCTCGTCTTGCTCATTTCATTCATCTTATTCGTCTCACTTGTTTTGTTCGTCTCGTCACACTTGTTTTGTTCGTCTTGCTCGTTTCATTTGTCTCGTCACGTTTGTCTCATTCGTTTCGTTCGTCTTGTACATCTTGTAAGTCTCATCAAGCTTGTTTCGGTCGTCTCATTCGTTTGTTCATTAATCTGGTCGCGATCATCTCGTCTTGTTCATCTCGCTCGTTTCATTCATCTCGTCTTGCTCATCTCATTCATCTCACTTGTTTCGTTCGTCTCGTCACACTCGTTTTGTTCGTCTTGCTCATTTCATTTGTCTCGTCACGCTCGTCTCATTTGTTTCGTTCATCTTGTTAGTCTCATCAGGCTTGTTTCGGTCGTCTCATTCGTTTGTCTCGCTGATCTCGTTTCGTTCGTCTCGTTGATATTGTCACGCTCGTTTCGTTCATCTCGCTTGTTCGTCACTTCTCGCTCATTTTGCTTGTCTTGCTCATTTTGCTTGTCTTGCTCATTTTGCTTGTCTTGCTCATTTTGCTTGTCTTGCTCATTTTGTTTGTCTCGCTCGTTTCATTTGTCTCATTCATATTCATGTTTTATTGTTCATATTTTGCTTGTTTGCATCATCACACGTTTTTCGTTTATCTCATCTCGCTCATTTCATTCATCTCGTTCGTAACACAAAAGAAGATATTTTGAAGAAACCTGTAACCATTGACTTCCATAGTATTCTACTTTTTAAAAAAATGGTTACGGTTTTTCAGATTTCATTGAAATTTCTTCTTTTGTGTTCAACAGAAGAAAGAAACTCATAAAGGTTTGGAACCACTTAAGGGTGAGTAAATTCATTCATTCATTTTCTTGTCGGCTTAGTCCCTTTATTAATCCGGGGTCGCCACAGCGGAATGAACCGCCAACTTATCCAGCACGATTTTACGCAGCGGATGCCCTTCCAGCCGCAACCCATCTCTGGGAACTTCCACACACACATTCACACTCATACACTATGGACAATTTAGCTTACCCAATTCACCTGTACCGCATGTCTTTGGACTGTGGGGGAAACCGGAGCACCCGGAGGACACCCACGCGAATGCAGGGAGAACATGCAAACTCCACACAGAAACGGCAACTGACCAAGCCCAGCCGAGGTTCGAACCTGCAACCCAGCGACGTTCTTGCTGTGAGGCGACAGCACTACCTACTGCGCCACTGCATCGCCGAGGGTGAGTAAATAGTGAGTAAATTTTCATTTTTGTATGAATCTCTTTAACGATGCAAAAGATAAAGCTTAAACTGCTGAGTGAATAACAGGTTATTATTTCATGAAACGTTGTGAGACGTTACCAAACGCAGGTCATCTGACTGAGAAAGCAACTTGATGTAGGCTCCACCACAGTCAATCCCCTTTTGGAAAGAAACTTCATACCTGCACAGAAGCTTTAGTTAAGCAATTTTTGTTTAAGGAAAATGGCCGTTTGATCAAAATATCTTACTGTAAGATAAGAGGTTTGTCTTTAAAGTGATAGATATTCCGCAGGTATGCAGATATGGCATGATGTCTGCCAGGGGACTTGAGGACCAGGCCTTTGTTTCCCAACAGCCTTGGTTGAATGGACTCTTCTACAGCCCACTCCCCTGTGTTAAATAAAGATTATAATATTTAACTTAGTTTCATAAAGAGTCATAAAACACACAAGATAACATACAGTACAGTTAGCTTACAGTAAGTCTTGCAAAATCAGTTTTCTTTGTTATAATGAATGACTAACTGTATAATATCCCTCAAATAAAAATTCATAATAAATAATAGGTATTATGAAATCACCACACATATGTTTGTGTCCCACACACTAGTATTTCACACTGTAAAAAAAACTAAACATAAAATTTACCAGCTGTGGTTGCCAAAATTCAACCATTAAAAATATGATAGAAACGTAAAAGAAATGTGTATATTTTATGGTAAATCACTGTATTTTGTCAGGAAGGTTTTGTCATTCACCAGTGTTTTGAAGTATTAACACCTACACAACCTAACTTTGTTACACAGACAAAAACACAACATCCGCACAAGGTCCTCAGTGTCATTCGCACAACTACTAAACATCATAAAGGTAACACACACAAAATTAAAGTAGTGCAATAAACATGATTTATGAGCATTATGTAACATGAAACTCTATCGTGCGTTCCTCAAGAGAAAAAAATAAAAAGAACTATAATAATGTCAATAAAAAGTGTCAAGCAGGGAATTCTGGGAATGTGAATTTATGGTTATTCACTCTATATATTAAATACCTGCACTCTCTTATTATGATATTGAGGAAAATATTAATCAATCAGAATCATCAATCGACAGATCAATGAATAAATAACATTGACAGATTTGCAAAATTTTAATCATACATTTAAAATTAATTTAACACAACCCAAACATACTAAATAATTTCACTTTTTACCCAATATTCAAACAACATCTAATCACAAAGCTTTTGTTTCAACTAGTCAGAGCCAGTTTTTTTAAAATTATTTTTGTGTCATATAGGCCATGTGATTTGTTAATTAATAAACAAACAAATAAATGATAATTACACCCCTTATAAATGTAGACGACAAGGATTTCACAAAATTCATACCATTATAACTGAGATGTTTCGCCCGCTCATCTTTCACTGCTTTGGACAAAACCCATTTTCTTCAAAGCAAACATGAGAAGGTGGTTAATATAAGACATATAATAATACGTATAATATATAATAAACACACATACATATATATTAAATTCATTTATATAGTGCTTTATACAATGTAAACTATGTTAAAACAGCAACATAGACGAAGTTCTACACTGTAAAAAGATTAATGACAAAAAGTCAACACAACAAACCTAACATATTTTTATTAGTTAATCAGGTTTTAACTAATTAAGTTATACAAAGTTTAACTTCAAGTGTTTAGTCAGTTTGATTGATTGATTTTACTATAAAAGTTAATTGGATTCAACTAAAGAAATGATGTAAAGCAGCAACAATTTTTTTTTACAGTCTAGTAAAATAAAACTGCTTCAGTTCAGTTTTCACATTTGAAGTTCAGTTTAGAGTAAATCTAAAAGTCACTACTGAAATCGAAACTATATATAAACATTGAAGAGTAAATCTGCATATACTTATTGTTTTAATAGTAGTGTGTACACTGAGAGACCAACCTGTCGAGCGCACCTTCATCAAACGTCTCAGCAAAATAAGCCTGGTCTGGTATTGAAACTGCTCTGTAAACGTTCTGTTGCGCAAAGCGAACACGTTTGAAAAGAAAAAGCAGATATAACAACACTCTTTACATATGAATGAATACGTTTTACGTCACTTAGCAATAACCGTGATATTTACCTGTGCTCCACTGATGTGACACCAACACAAACACAAGGCAAAGAATAAAGGCATCATATCTGTGTCTGTACTCAGGGGAGTCGTCAGAGAATGGTAGGAAAGATGAAAACCCTTGTTTCTGTCCGTGTAATATACGTGCGCGAGCTAAGCTTCCTGTATTTTTAGGTTAATAAACGTGGACTTTGATCGCTGTCTTTTCAGCCCTTTGTGCAGAATCTAACTGCAAGATGACCAAGGAGCTGGAGCAGCCTATTTATTTAAGAAATCATTGACGGGCCGAGGAGTCGTTTATTTATTTATTGTTGGCCAACAAATGTAGCCAAATGATTTGGCGGGAAGTAGTCGATTGATAGATAAGTCAACATCGTGACGTCTTTCACTAAAAGGGGAGAGCAATTAAAGATGTAAACTCACAATTGCCAATTGAGTCAGGTTAATCAAAAAACAATGGAAAACGTCACCAAAGATTTGTGATTTAATGGACCCCTAGCCTATCAATTTTCTGTAAAAGTTGCTAACTTCTGGAATTTCAGTGTACACATGTTATGGCTACTTCAGTAACTTGAAAGGGTGTTCATAAGACATAAATCATTTTTTTCTCTTAAAATATAATCTCTTCCCTGCTGAAAAAAAAAACGCTTAAACCAGCCTAAGCTGGTTGGCTGGTTTTAGCTGGTCGACCAGCCTGGTTTTAGAGGGGTTTTGGCCATTTCCAGCCTGGTCTTAGCTGGTGAGGCTGGAAAATGACCAGCTTAAACCAGCTAAAACCAGCTTGACCAGCCTGGACATAGCTGGTTTTGGCTTGTCAAGCTGGTTTTAGCTGGTCAACTTCCAGCCTGACCAGCTAAGACCAGGCTGGAAATGGCTGGAAACCAGCCTGGAAATGGCCAAAACCCCTCTAAAACCAGGCTGGTCGACCAGCTAAAACCAGCCAACCAGCTTAGGCTGGTTTAAGATGGATTTTTCAGCAGGGTTATTACGTGTTTATGTAACCTGACTACTTTTGCATTACATTTAGATTACTTTTGTGTTGACTCTTATTTGATGTCTCTGAAGTAGGATAATCTTGTACTATTTTGACAGATACAAGTAAAAAAAATTTATTTTGTGTCATATAGGCTTTGCAATTTGCTGTGAAGTAAAAATGGAGTGAACATCTTATAAATGTAGTCAATAATTGTTGACAAGGTCTTCACAAAATGAATACCAACAGATCATTTTAAATTGCAAAGTATGGACAGTTAATAGCTACTTAAAATACCTTGGCTGCGTCCGAAACCGCATGCTTCCATACTATACAGTACGCTAAAATCAGTATGCGAGCCGAGTAGTATGTCCGAATTCATAGAATTCGAAAATCAGTATGCGAGAAGTACCCGGATGACTTACTACTTCCGGCGAGATTCTGAAGTGCGCATCCCATGCACGCTGCGCTATCCCATGATGCCCCGCGAGAGAATTCATGAATGGAAGTGAAGCGACGCAACTGACGCAGGTAGGTCACGTGACCATGACAAAATGGCGGATGTAGTACGTCCGAATTACATTCATACTTCTTCCATTCATACTGTATAGAACGTACTTTTCCAACGGCCGAGTAGTACGTTTAAAATCAAACGCAGTACCTACTGAGTAGTAGGCGGTTTCGGACGCAACCCTTGTTCTTGCTGTTTGCTAATAACAAAACATAAATTAATAAAACAAAATCACATCTAATGATTTTCACAGCTGAAAAAAAAAACTGGTTGATTTATTATATGTTTTAAAAAAGAGAAAAATATTAGGAGATTAAATTAATTGTGGACAGCTACTGCCATTGTGTAAGTAGTATATGATCCATAAAAACAAACTTTAGTCTGATAACAAGAATTTTTAAGAAGTCCATGATTTTCAGAATCTGATTACATGCAAGTATTTCAGAAACTGATGATCTACTAGGTTTTTCCCACACAGTCATTTCTAATGCTGGCCTGAATGGTAGTTATAATCATGAGAATGCAAGAGAAAAATAGACTAGTTTGAGCTGTTAGAAAGGCAAAAGTAACTCATCTGAAGAGGATCTCTAAACACACAATTCATTAAACCTTGAGGCAGATGAGCTACAGCAGCAGAAGTCCAGCACACCGATGGCACTCCTTTTAGCCATGAACAGAACACTAAGGCAACAAAAATTGGCTTGGTATTATAAGTGTTAGTAAAAGGTTGGATCATGGATTCAAGCTGGTGGTTTAAGGAATACTCTTGGAACACTTTAGCCCAGGGAAGTAAAACTCAGTTCATGGAGGGCCGCAGCCCTGCACAGTTTATTTCCAACCCTAATTAAACACACCTGATCAAACTAATTGAGTCCTTCAGGCTTCTTTGAAACCTACCAGTAAGTGTGTTGAAGCAGGGTTGGAACTAAACTGTGCAGGGATGCGGCCCTCCAGGAATTGAGTTTGACATCCCTGCTTTAGCCCCTAATACCAATTGAGGATTGTTTAAAAGCATTGTTGCTAACAATGTCTGTGATAACAGTGTACACATTTTGTTATGGCTACTTCAGAAACACTTTACTTGAAAGGGTGTTCATAAGACTGACATGACACTTTTATAATCACGTCATGAACAAAGGAGATTTATGCATGCTTATGACAAACGTTATATATTTTAAAATGCAAAGATGACTTTGTTTGAAAGGTGACAACGTGACATTACCAAGACAGCATCACTTGTCGTAAATCTGTCTTAAGCGTGATTGTCATGCGGACAATATAAATGTGTTATGAATATTTTTCAGATCCCGTTTTTTTTAGTGGAACAAACTGAATTTGTCATTATATTTTTTGTCAACACTCTGTAAAATAATTTGTGACATTAATATTTATATACATTTAATGACATTCTAAGGACAAATTCAATTTGTACCACTCTGCAGTTGAGGTCAAGAAAGATATGAATGATGCAGTTATAAAATTCACAACACAATTACAATGGCCTCATGACATTGGTGTTTATGGCAGATTTATGACACGTTATGTTATCTTGATAATATCAATTTGTCATGACAAAGACAGGTTATATAGTATTTGATTATATCAATTTGTGCAAATAACACCTAATGGAGTTGTCATAAGTATCCATAAAACGTATGCCATAGAGCAGGGGTGCCCAAACTCAGTGCCCAACGGTTTAGTTCCAACCCTAATTAGACACACCTGAACCAGCTAAATCAAGCTCTTACTAGGTATATTAGAAAGTTCCAGGCAAGTGAGTTGAAGGAAGTTGGAGCTAAACTAAGCAAAACATCAGCCATCCTGGACCAAGTTTGGGCACCCCTGCCATAGAGAGATCTTCATCTCGGATGTGGATCTGACAAATCTGCAGACACTGCATGATGCAATCATGTGAATATTGAACATATCTGGAGGACATTTTCCAGTACCTTAAAGAAACTGTGCCATGAAGAATTCTTAAGGCAAAATTGAGTCCAATCTTGTACTGAGACTCAAAAAATTAAGTAATGTTCAAATTACAGGGCGACATGGTGGCTCAGTGGTTCGCACTGTCGCCTCACAGCTAGAAGGTCGCTGGTTCGACTCCCAGCTGGGTCAGTTGGCATGTCTGTATGGAGTTTGCATGTTCTCTTCGTGTTCGCGTGGGTTTCCCCCACAGTCCAAAGACATGCGGTACAGGTGAATCGAATAAACTAAATTGGCCGTAGTGTATGTGTGAATGAGAGTGTGTATAGATGTTTACCAGTGCTGGGTTGCAGCTGGAAGGGCATCCGCTGTGTAAAACATAAGCTGGATAAGTTGCTGGTTCATTCCGCTGTGGCGACTCCTGATGAATAAAGGGACTAAGCCGAAGGAAAATGAATGGGTAAAGGGTTCTTACACATTTTTACTACAAAAATTCCATGACTTTTCCAGGACTTTCAAGTCAATTTTCATGACCTAATGTTTCGCGTAATGTCTACGTGTACGTGGTGAATCATAAGAAAAACAATGAACATTTAAATTACAGGATATCATAAAACACGCAACAATCTCTTTAGTTTCAATTTATTTTTATATCTATGTAAAATAGATGATGCTTACACAGCACTAATTATGTAAGACCATGTTTTTGGCCAAGAAAAGAAGTAAAAACAACTAACCTCCATTCCAGTACACATATTTTCTCAAGCTAATTTTAGATGATGTTAATAGTTGGTTAAACTAGTAATAGTAGGTAAAACTACTTCTATTGTAAAGCCGCGATCACACTGCACTTTTCGCTTCATAGACTTCCATTCATAGGCATGCGAACGCGGCAGACCAGAAGTTTCGCATTTCATTGCATTCGAAAGTTCAAGCTTGGTGAATTCTTATCTGGAAAATCACATCACGTGATTGCGTTAGACCAATAGAAAATCATTTAAAATAAGAAATTTAAAATATGGAGCAATCGCTAACTTTTATTAATGTATAATCATATTATTTTATACCTCCCCTTTTGCGCCATACGACAGAATTTTGCAAGCACAAGCTCTAGTGTGACCACAGCTTAAGTCGCTTTGGACAAAAACGTCTGCTAAATGACTAATGTAAATGTTTTTCAGTTTTTTCAAAACTTTTCCAGGCCTGGAAAATGCCAGGTCAAAATTTCATGACTTTTCCAGGTTTTCCATGACCGTATGAACTCTGCATTTAAAATGAGGCAATTTATTGGGCTGCCCAAATAAGAGCAATCGTGGCCTGGATCATTCGTGATCCAGAAACAATATGGGTCTCCATGGAGGAGGAGTCAATGCCTGGAATATCTCTATCGAGGCTCCCATTTGTTGGTCTAGAGCAGGGCTATTCAATTGGCGGCCCGCGGGCCAAACCCGGCCCCCGAGGCAATTTGTTCTGGCCCTCCAAATAGTGTGACCAAGACATCAAGAATAAATTTAGTCCAGTCAAAAAACGGCCGCTATAGTTATGAAGTGACGTGCGTCTGTTTAATACAGCACGAGCTGCGCAGAGCGTGAGTCACCTGACATTAAGCGAGTGTCGAGAGCAGCCGAATACATTTGAATATGTTTGTAGAAATGTTTTTTTGTACAATGCACTGATATCGTTATTAGGGATGCAACGATTAACCGATTTCACTATTAACTGCGCTTTAATTCGTCACGGTTAATTAATCTTAAAGGCTTCTCTAAGCCGCATTTCTGCATTTCTGTTCTGCCGCACGAAACGAAACTGCTGAACAAAGTTAAGCCAAGTTGCCAACTGTGCGCTAGTTTAAAGTTCCGAACTTGTCCACCGAAGCTAATACGCACGCACACTGTAAGAACTATAGCCGCGGGCCGTTCCCATATCACGTCTTTCCCGCGCGCAAGTTTGTTATTTCTAATGTAAGAATATATGCCAATATGCGGGCGCAAGCGGAGCAACACGCTCGCGGCTGTCAGGGCGCACGCAGTAGAAAACATCTCATGCTGTAGCGGTGAGAGTTGTGCTTAGCTTTCAGTGCAATGTAAGCAAAAGACATGTTAGACGAACTATTATTAAAATGATTATGTATGTATGAACGCAGATGATGACAACAGTTAATCTATATTGGCGCCGACCTTCATAACAATTATTATTATATTATTTTCTCCCGTTCCTCTCTATAAACACACACATAATTAAATTGTGTAGCCCTATAAGCACAGAAAACCCTACAGCATAAAAACTATTACTAATGAAAATGCCTTTTAAAGGTTTTTTAATATTAGTTAGGGATGTCCAGATCTAAATTTAGCTAATATAAAGCTTAAATTTACATTAGACGTGATAACTGTGAAACACTGATTATTCTTCACACTATATAAACGTACAACCAAAATCTATAATGGTTGCATCCATAATTGTTATGCAGTTCAAAACATAACATATGAACATATCTGAATGTAGAAGAAGCCTACTTCAGCAATACACTGATTTTGTTGTATTGTGAAATACAACATTTGAATGTTTGTTAAAAAAACTTATTGTACAATGCAGTGATATTATATAGTTTCAAAATACAATATATTAACATTTTAATGTAGACAAATACAACGTGGGTGTCTAAAGGTGCAAAAATACATCATTAGCTCTTAAATGCAGTTGTGTCATCATTTATATTGCAAGTCATATCTCTCCGGCCCTTCGTTTGGGATGCTTTTCATGAACTGGCCCCCGTGACAAACTAATTGAATAGCCCTGGTCTAGAGACACAGAAGAAAATAAAGATAGAAAATTTATGGGTTAAAAACACTCTAAAAATCTGGAACCAGGTACAAAAACAATCAAGAGGATTGGTGGCCCCATCACGAGCCATGTCCATAAGCAGGAATATTGAATTTCTTCCATCTCTAACGGACAGGGGCTTTGAGAAATGGGCGGAAAAAAAAGCTTATTACTGTAAACCAACTCTTTAAGGGAAATGTAATGAAATCTTTCTCCCAACTAAGAAACAAGTTTAATCTACCCTCAGGGGACCATTACAGATATTTACAAATTAAGGACTATTTTACAAAACATAAGAATTGGGAACAGCTCACAAGAGAACCAACAAACATAGAAAAACACTTGATTCATCTGATTAAAAACAAGTGTCCTTAATTTATTGCAAAATGATGAAGGATATGTCGGATAATACACAGCATATAAAACAACAATAGGAAATGGAACTCAATGTGACATTGGATGATGATACTTGGGTGGGCGTTTGCTCTGGTTGCCATAAGGGAGTGGGGAGCCACATATGGAAGGATTTTGACTGGAAGTCTAAAATCCGATTTTTCAGGACACCACTAAAATCTTTCCATTCTAGTAGTTGGGGCAGCAATAAGTGCTGGAGAAACTGTGGACTGGTGGGTGATCAAACGCATATATTTTGGGACTCTCCCATTGTTCAAAATTTTGGAACCGAAGTTAAGGGGATCTTAGAAAAGCTCCCTAAAGTGAATCTCTCTTGGGACCCTTTAACGTTTTTACTGGACAAATTTCCGGACGATCTGTCACATGATCAGAAAACTTTGCTACATCTCCTGCTAATGGCTGCAAGAAAAATTATAACAATTAACTGGTTTAAACCTGAACCACCCACGGGGTCACAGTGGATACAAAAAAATCAGACAGTTATATTCAATGGAGCAGTTGACAGCACAAGTTCAGCTGAAGACTCACACCTTTGAAAGAAGATGGGGACCAGTCCAAAGCCTCATTGGATAGGTCACTTAGGTCTTTAAGTTTGTATGTTTGCTTGAAGTTTGTCCATTTGCTTGTTTTGTTTTGTTTTGTTTTTTTTTTTTTTTTGGGGGGGGGGGGGGGGGGGGGGGAGTTGGGGGGGGGGGGGGGGGGGTTCCCTCAGATCTCTATTGTCACTATATATATATATCTTTATTTGTGAGCTCGGGCCCAATCTCAGGACTGTGTGTTTTTTTTTCTTCTCATTATTGTTTGTATTTATGTTGACTGTAGTCAATAAAAGTTCAAAAAAAAATAAAATGAGGCAATTCTAGATTTTTTTTAGACTTCTGTAGTTTATCTGAATTAAAACACACAAGAGCAATCATCAATACTGAATTAAAACACAGAAGAGCAATCATCATGTCAATAATGTTCTTTAATGTCAATATGTACATCACCTGAAAGAAAAATAAAATCTTAAAAACAAGTGAAATAAATACAATATGATACAATTTCCACAATGTCTTTAAAAAGTTTTATGGAATCATTTTTTTCCCGCCCTCCATCCGGAGCAGAGAGAGAGAGATGTGATTTCATGGATTCAGTCTCATCTACATTCATTCACCTCATTCGTTTTTATAAATATAGATTTATTTCTTCACCCTTTGCTCGTGTACCTCCCATTCAACAAAAGGCAAGGAGCGGTCTGAGACAGGAACAGATGGAGGGAGAGGAAACGTCTCGCAGAAGCAACGACCTGCCAAGCCTCAGTGCAAATGTGCTCAAGGTTCCACACAAACATGATGAATGACTGTATATATACACATCAAGCTAAAGAAACGCGTAACACTGAGTGCTTCTGAGGTAATGCCATGTGGTTCGCAACACTAACAGGACAACAAGTGGATAAACAGCTGAGAAACGTGCAAGTCATCGATCCAAGCCTGTTTTTAGGACATGTAATAGATCCCGAAGAAACCTCATACAATTAGAGTGAAACAATTAGACATCGTTTCAACTGTAATGTATTCAGAAGTCGTGGAGAATTTACAGAACACCAGCAGGAAACGGGCTGGATTCTTGCGTTCGATTGCCCTAAAAACAGGCTTCCAGCAAACTAGACGATCTCAAAGAGATTTGGGTTTCCACCGGGTGCAGAGGGGGCAAGGACATTCCAACATTCGGCTTGCTAATGTGTGAAACACTTCAGACACGATGGAAAGATGGAGCTGGTGTTTTTTTCACTCTACCGGAGAGAAACAGAAGGGCTTTCATGCATTTCCTTCGAAATGCCTGCACTCCCTGAAGCATCACGTACAAGAAATGGAGAAAATGCCACCGTTTGAGACGTCAGGCTCTTCACGACATGTCTGTAGACGTCAGCTTCTTCATGTTCCTGCGTTGAGCTAGACTGGAGGCAGCTACGGGTTCCAGAACCGGCTTACACGTCTTGTGGTTCAGTGCAGAGTATGTGGCGGCCATCGCTCCCTACGAGAGACATACAGTTCAAGTCACAATTATTACCCCTTCTGAGAATTTTTTTTCTTTTTCAAATATTTCCCAAATTGATGTTTAACAGAGCAAGGAATTTTTCACAGTATTTCCTATAATATTTTTTCTTCTGGAGAAAGTCTTATTTGTTTTATTTCGGCTAGAATAAAAACAGTTTTTAATTTTTTTTAAGACATGTTTAAGGTCAGTATTATTAGCCCACTTGAGCAATATTTTTTTGAGATTCGATTTTTTTCGACCATCGTTATACCATAATTTGCCTATTTAACCTAGTTAAGCCTTTAACTAGCACTTTAAGCTGAATACCAGTGTCTTAAAAAATATCTGGTAAAATATTATGTACTGTCATCTAGGGATGAAAGGGCAGTGTTGCCAACTTAGGGACTTTGTCGCTAGATTTAGCGACTTTTCAGACCCACCCTAGCGACAAATTTTCAAAAAAGCGACTAGCGACAAATCTAGCGACTTTTTTGTGTGTTACTGGAGATTTTTATAGATTGTTGTTTGTCCATTACTGTACCGTTCATACTCTTCTCAACGAGCTGCGGGTGATGCCGGCGGCCCCTCCCCCGCTTCAGAGCACTGACAGGCGGCCCAGTCCTCATACAGCAGTCTCTCCCACCTGCAGCCTGACAGCAGATCACCCCTCTGCGTACCGACGGCAAATGATTTAGCACCGGCAGTGTGAAGGTATCTCCCTTGTACAGTCAAACCGATCTGCTTCTCCTTTATTTTAACAATTTGATTTGACCGTTTATTCTTTTCTTGTTCACAATCAGAGATGTTTTAAGTGAGAGTTTCAGAACTTGTTTGAGTTTATTATGTCTGAGCGATTACTGCAAATTCCTTATCTATAATGATATACTGTATTCAAACAGCAATCAATTTAGTTAAATTGACATGCTTGCATAAAGCGTAGTGCAAATATAAATACCCCATTTATTTACCATAGGCTGTTAAATGGAAATGGTAGAACGTGATGACGTCAGTAATATGTAAATTAGCGTATGACGTAATCTAGCGACTTTTAGCGACTTTTCGGGCAGAGCTTAGTGCCTTTTCATTGAAAATAGTTGGCAACAGTGTGAAAGGGTTCTCGGTAAAAAAACGTATTGTCCCATTGTTCTCCCACGGTTCGGTGCGCCCTATTATCCGCGGTTCAGAATATGCATTATTAATATTGGTTTGTTAATAAAAACAACTGCAACAAAGCAGTTCCGGCTTTGTACGCCTCCGATTACCTTTCCCATCCATTGCACGTGCGAAGACCTGTCCAATCATCTCTTAGTATGTAAATCTGTTGTTGACATCATGTTTCCTCACGTGTTGGTGTGTGAGTGTGGAGTTTCTGTGCGTTTCAGCATGGCAAGTGAAGGAGATACAGCGCAAATGCGCAGGTGAGGCCAAATCACAGCGCATTGCTGTCAGTGTTTCAACAGACACTCAATATAAATTCAGACAGACACAAAAACATGCCGTTTTTTGTTGTTGTTGCAAAGATCAGTGGTCACTAACAGGCGGATCAAGGTCTGTGTCCAGATCCAGAAGCATCCCATACGGACGTGTACATACAAGAGGTCCTGTTACTTCAGTCCCGCACCTTCTGGGTGTTCTTCTGCACCCGATCACTCTTGCTATTCACTATGTTTACCCGCTGTCTGCTAAGAACAGATTTCTTTTCCCACTGAATTAAGAGAGAAGAGCAGAACACTCTCTTTGCTGAAGTTTCATTCACTACGATGGTGCTAAGTGAAACGGAGCTCTCTAGAATCAAAATAAAATCATAAAGAAATCATAAGTAAAAATGCGTAGTTTTATTTAATTAATGCGAGAACATGCAAATCTACAGTCATATGTGTAAAACTGTTGCATTGTCAGGTGTTTCTTACCTAATAAATGTTTATTGTTCTTTGAATTGTTCTGTAGGCATTTTTTTTCTAAGCTTAGCACAAACCGTACTGTACCGAAACCGTGACCCTAAAACCGCAATACATACTGAACCGTGAGTAGATTGAACCGTTGCACCCATACTGTCATCATGGCAAAGATAAAATAAATCAGTTATTAGAAATGAGTTATTAAAACTACAGTATTATGTTTAGAAATGTGTTGTAACAACCTTTCCGTTAAACAGAAATTGGGGGAAAAATATACAGAGGGGGTAATAATTCAGGAGGGCTGATAATTCTGATATCAACTGTAGGTGAAGTATCGCTGTGATTTCAATTATTAAAGCACGAATCATGAGCTGTACCTTAACCAAATGAGGTGCTTCATGGCGTGTGAGTTGAAAGTGTGGGTTCTGGTCCCGGCAGGCGATCCACGAGTGTTTGAGTACCTGTTCTGCGGTGTATCGGTGATGAGGGTCCACATGCAGCATATGAGACAGCAAGTCCTGTGAACACACAGCATCTCACTTATTACACTTGCTTCAAAAACAGTGTATGCAGATCGGTGTGTTCTTTTTGATGACAAATTTTTTATATTAATCATCAATCATTCATTGACAAAAACTAGCACAAAAGCTGAATAAAAATGTGTTTTAAACGACCAAAACTGCCAAAAATTAGAAACTGAGAATTTTGTCAACGAATAAAGGCAAAACTAAAAAGTTTATGGAGGGACAATTTGTTAAAAGACCCAGTCAGAATTAATCTCATGTGTTAGCTAGGTGTGTGCCTACCGAAAAAAGAAAAAGTAAATTCTGTGTGGAAAAAGCTCCCGACGTCATGCGCTCCAGCATTAAGACTGTTGATACAGTGTTTCCCTCTAGGCTACACTACATAAGCAGTCATTTGCTGGAGTCATGTGTGGAGATGAAAAGCTAAGAGCATGTATAAATAAATCTGAAGTACACTTGAAACTTACTGCTAAGAGTTTTTTTGTTCTTCAAAATGCCATTAGGGCCCAATCCCAATTCTATTTTTGTTCCCCTACCACTTCCCCTTCTCCTTGGCCCTTAAAAACGAGTGTGAAGGGGAAGGGCTTCAAAATTTACCCCTAAGAATTGGGACAGCATTACAGCACCTGCACACGTCATCATATGTCATCACGATCACTTGCTTCATATGAGATCAGACGATCACGACTGCTGTAGTTTTTCCAGTTGTTTTATTTTTTGGTATTTATCTTCAGGAAATCCCTGAAGGCATATATTATGTTATCATAACGATCTAATGCGACAATAAGATCGTAACTATACTGCACATTTACACCATGGCTATATTCATCTATGTAACGTTAAACACACGAAAACAACATTAACATTATAGCAGACACTGTAAAAAGCTCATTCTCAGCCACTAGACTTTTCTGACAGGGTATTCGAGTGTCAGAATGTTGGGGGACTGCTGTACTGGAGTTATTATTATGAATTATAGATTGCGAAATTTAGAGGTTTTTATTTTAGCGTTTTTTTTTATAAAAGCATGACGGTAAAACATGAACGCGGTTATGAATATATTAAAACATGTGCTTGTTTGTTGTAAAAATTCGTAATAATAATAATAAGTAATAATAAGAGTGCAGCAAAACTGCCGTTGTAGCTGGTGTATTCTGGGAAATTTTCTTACCCCTTGGTATCGAGTGTGGTCCTGAAAAATCTTTGTTCAAAGGGGTGTATACCCCTTCCCCTTAGCCCTACGCCTTCAAGCGAAAGAGAATTGGGACACCCCTACCCCTTTGTGGGAACGTGCAAAACGACGGGTAGGGGTTATAGGAAGGGCTAAGGGGTAGAATTGGGACTGGGCCTTGATCATGCTTACCGATAACCCTGAGATTGATCTTCACCCTTAGAGATGACTTGGTTTTAGTAATATGCCTGTGGTTTTAATCTGCTATAAATAGGCCAGCACACAATATTTATATATATATATATATATATATATATATATATATATATATATATATATATATATATATATATATATATATATATATATATATATATATATATATATAAATACTTCTAAACTGAAAACATCTGTCCTATACAGAAACAGAAAACAATTACTTTCACTTTGGCAATTGGACACTTTTACCGGTTTAAGAACCTCATTGCTGTGACATCTCTACTCTACGATTCTTTTTTCCTTAAAATACTCCATCTGATCACACAATTAGTAACACTGATCCCTATTATCTGTGAATTTGTTTTTAAACTGACAGCAGCACAATAATGAACTTAAGTAATGTCTTTGGTCCAGTATAATTAATTATAATTAATTTAAATAAATATATCTTGAAAGAGTAAAGAACTCTATATATATAGCTGGTTTTATAAAGAATGCATTTCATGAGGAGTTTTATTTAGGCCTAATGGTACACCACAACTGTGAAATCTAGGCCTGTATTGTTCAAACCTTAATATTATTCATGTTCATAAGTGTGTTCTCCAGGAGTATATAATGAGCTTTGAAATTGTAAAGATAAGCATAACTATGCAAATTTAGATTTCACTAAAATTCATGATTTAACTAAACTGGTTACATTTTAGTCAACTAAATTTAGTCAAGTATAATCTTATGAAATGTATTCGACTAAAACTAGGCTAAAACTACAAACAATTCAGTAGATTAAAATATAACTAAAATGAAACAGCATTTTAGTCAAAAGACTAACTGTACATTCACACCAAAAGCGGCGAGAGCGTCAAAGTAGCCAAAAGTCATTCATTTTCAATGGGAGCCGGCATCGATAAGCGGCGAGGAGCAGCGCAGCGCGTCCTCGGCGGTGTGGGCGTCGATGAGAGTTGAAATCAAGTCAACTGTATGGTAATGAGCTATGACTCGGTTCAGCGGCAAGCAATCGGAATGTAGAAGTCCACCGCTTGAGAGGAGTCCAGAGAGAACAAAATCCTGTGAACTTTGGTTCCGACCACAGTTGTTCCCAAGGGTTTGATTATTGCGGTTGCTGGATTTCCAACTATTTGCAATGTTGTCTTACAGGAACATACATTAAAAAAAGTCACTGGTGAGTTACTGATGTGCATCAATGTTATATATATATTTTTTTTCTTTAAAAAAGCGGGAATCTCATGCGACAATACAAAACAGTATTGCTGCTTCAGAATATTTCAGGCATATGGACACATTGGATAATTAAGTGGAGCAAAGCCACACCACATGCAACTAGATCTTCTGTAGATAAATGAATTTGATAATAAGTTTGCAACATCTTCACGCTAGAAAGCACGTTTTATGCGGGAATGTAACTGATTTGCTGATAGGCTCCTTTAAATACGAGATCAATGTAGCGAATTTTGACGCTCTCGCTGCTTTCGGTGTGAACGTACAGTAAGGGTCACACCGAATGGGCTTTTCGGTTCAGAAAACATGAGGCGCACTGCACTGCCAGTGTGCTGCGCTTTTTATATTGCTAGGCAAGCACTGTATCAACAGTCTTAATGCTGAAGCGCATGACGTCGGGTGTTTTTTCCATTTTTTTTTTTTTTTTAACTGTAGGCACACAGAGCGATATGTCAAAAACATGAGGCGCAGTAGTACATATGGTGTAAAATAATCAGTTCCAATAGAAAACCATTCAAAAATAGCACCTCTCATCACAAAAACTCATTTGGAGTGTTAGGGGCCCTTGACTAAATCTAAATCAAAATTTGCTGTCAAAATTAACACCAGTTGGGATACTGAAAGGATTTCTGTGAACATGACTACTGGAAAAAGCACTTAAACTATCATACAAACAGTTAAAATGGAAAGTTCAGCCAAAAATAAACATTTACTCAATGTTTACTCACATTTGAGTGGTTATAAACCTTTATGAGTTTCTTTCTTCTGTTAAAAACAAAAGAAAATATTTTGAAGAAAACTGAAACCCTTTAACCATTGACATCCATAATAGTTAAAGCAAAAACTATGGAAGTAAATGGTTACAGGTTTTCATCTTTATTCAAAATATCTTCTTTTGTGTTTAACAGAAGAAAAAACTTGAAGATGTTTGGAACAAGTAAATGGGTAAGTAGATGATAAATTCAGATTTGGGTCAACTATGCCTTTAAGCTTGTTTAGCAAAACTACCTTTAGTGTAGTTAACAACCTAGTGCTACTGATGTCAAATCAAGAACCACTAAGAACCAATAGTCAGTCAATTCACCAGGTTTGCGTTTGAACTGTTTTGAACAAATCTTGACAACAACAGTGCCAATTATTATTTTTCGCTACCTTTGAGGAATCTGACACAGAATCCCAGTTTCCTCCACTCAGGGAGAATTTCCC
Organism: Danio kyathit; assembly: GCA_903798195.1. NCBI lineage: Eukaryota > Metazoa > Chordata > Actinopteri > Cypriniformes > Danionidae > Danio > Danio kyathit. Next base: position 12,187,214 of record LR812532.1, on the reverse strand, counting down.
ACTGCCGATTCGTAACAGAATCTCCTCTGGTGTGTCATTAGGTCCGTTGGCGAAGGGTGTGTACCTGCATAGATGAACAAAAAACTAACATAACCATCTTATTCATTCAGATGTACTTTGTTTCATTCAACCAAACAATAAAAAGCTTCAAAATCCCTAGTCAAAAATATAGCCACTATACATTTAAAAAAAGAAAATGTAGAACATTAAAAGTATTGATTTTCAGTTCTATAATAATAGGAACAAGTATTTTGAATGTTATTAAACAAGCCATGCGATATTCCTGTAATAACAGCACTCGTACAGCCTCTTCACCCTTGTGTATTACTTCGCCCGCATTGAGTGAGCAGAGAAATAAACTCACTACAATTTGACAAATATTACAGTTGTTGGACAACATAATGTACTTTTGAGGCTTTTTCAGGCGAGAATGTAGTTGTTTAGATTGCAACTTGGCAGCTTATTTATAAGGAGAGTGCATATTTTAAATATTTATGATTTCGGAGATTCAGCGTGTTCGCCTGTCATACTGAGCAAAGCAAAGACGGTTGACGTTCCGCCACAAGATGGCGACAGAGACCGCATAAGTCTTTAGAGGAGAAAAACTGAAACCATAGCTGATCAAATCATTATAAAACAGGTAAGTGACTCTCAGGCCCCGTTTACACTAATGCGTTTTCGTTTTAAAACGCATAAGTTTTGCTACGGTTACGCCATCCGTCCACACTACGCCGGAGTTTTCGAGCCCCGAAAACGGAGCGTTTTAAAAACGCTGGAGAGGCCGTTTTCATTCTAAAACGCTGCTGCTCCGTCTCAGTGTGGATGGGGGAAAACATCTGAGACATCTGAAAACGGAGGCGTGGCTGCTGAGATTCGCTACCTTTATTAACACAACACTGACGACCCGTGTCTACAAACAATTCTTCTTCTTCCACTTGATTTGGCAACACAACGTGGCGTCTCTCTGCCGTCTGAATACTGTAACAGGTAAAAACTTTCTTCGAAGCCATCATGCATATTAATGAAGTTGCGCCGCATACACAACAGAACGCGCTGATTGGTTTGAAGTCTTTCTCATGAATTAATGCCACACACTCAGAGACGTCACGATGCACTCGCAGGTACAGAAATCTAGTCTACACACTGGAATACACACAAGTATTTAATCGCCTTGACGCAGCTTCAAAATTTCGTTTCAAACCGGAAGAACGAATTTGCTCGAAATAACGCAAAAACAACCAATTTTCACCTTTTAGTGAGATATATGTGTCCTAATAGTGTTTATAGCAGCGTGGGACACATATAACAAGGTTTCCGCTACATTCATTCATCCGTGGCGGGCCGCCACGCCAAAATTCATCCCGCCACGGCTACATTACAACTTCTCATTAAACATTTAGTCGTGTTTTGTATAGCGGATTATAATCGCACTAAAACATATTAGAGGTAAACAGCGCAAACTTTTCTGCAACCGTAGTAGTGCTGTGCGCTATTTGTTCAACCCTTTAAGGTGACATGCTGGCTCTCTGACAGACTGACTGACAGGTGCGTGAGTCCAGCAAACACCGCGTAGCTTTCAGTTTAAGATGAACACAGTTTCCATAAGTATACTTTATTGATAAATGTCAATGGCTTTGCATACAATGACTTTATCTTGCTGGAGTTTCACTTTACTTCAGGACGCGTTAATGTCGGAAAACGCACAAAAACGCACTAAATCGCGCTTCAGCAGCGCTTACTGGAGAGCGCACGAGAAGATCTGCACTTGAACGTGTAAATTTGAGTGCGTGCAAGAAGTTCTGTGCACGAAGAGGAAATCGGCGCGCAAGCAAAGAGATTCGCATGCTCGTATTACATGAATGCTATCTCGCCTTGCAATAATGCGTGTAATATTGGTCTTTGAAATAGTTGGCAGATCTGTGTAAAAAAAAAAAGTCCTGCCGCCACTGCTTGAAAAAATCCTAGAGGAAACACTGTATATGATTGTGTTTTGGTCGTTCGTGACCCTTTAATATTAACAGAACAGTGCGAAAAGGATATAGAAATTAATAAACATGGACATAAGCAGCTAATGCTAAACTGACCCCGCCAACATGGTGTAGAGTAGCACTCCCAGACTCCAGATATCACAGGCGGCGTCATAACCCTGCCGCATCAGCACCTACAACACATTAAACAGATGCACGTTACACATTAATACACAACAACACAGGACACATTTTGGAGTAATCTCTATATGCAGAGCAGTTTCTCACTTCAGGAGCCACAAAGTTGGCGGTATAACAGGGTGTGAGCAGGAGTCCGTTGTCTCCTCTTAGCTGCTTGGCAAAGCCGAAGTCACAGATGCGTATGGAGTCGGGGTTTCCCGAATCGTCCATGTAGAGGATGTTGCTGGGCTTCAAGTCCCGATGTACAACCTGAGTCAGAAACAGAGCCCGTCACAAATACGGTACATGCAAACACTCATTTGTTCATTTCAGTGTCTTCTAATGATTACAGCTGCACTTGTACTCCATTTTTATTATAGGAAATACACAAGACTTTGGTGATGCTCACTTTTTGAATAGTACGTTTTGTTCCTTGCCAATTCATGAATTTAAATAGTTTTTTTACATGCACCAAAATAATAGTATACAGTACAAAAGCGGGATGGGGGAGCATCATATATACTAAAACAATGTAAAGCAATTACAATATCATGTGGGCTTCTAGGTTGAGCGTTTGCTTTCATGCAGCCATTAAAATGCAAATGCATTTGGCAAAATTTCAGCAGTTAAATGTGACGACCCTTGAAAAAAGCAACCATAACATTTTTATTAAATGACAAAACCTCATGAAAACTAATCTATACCTCAAAAATACCATGCATTTCTCTTATAGACAGATTCTGATTCATGAAATGCACGTCCGAAGCAGTGAGAGCGACGTTTGTATTCATTTATAGAGGAAGAATCAAATAGGATGCCCAATTTGTCCTCATATAAGCAGTATATGCTAGCATTTTATTGTAAAAATTAAAGTACAAATGAAATCAAAACTAACCATATTGATTTTGTTAGCTCACACTGCTAGTTTTGTGGTGAACAATTCATCTGTGCATGTCATTAAAAAAACAATGTTCGCCCTTGTGTAACCGAAAATTAAAATCTAAAAAATGCACTTCCTGTTTTTTTCAGTTAAATTCTCAGATTACGTAACTGAAGTAATGGGCGGGGCTAACATACTTAACCACACCCCTCCAACTGTCAGTTTTGACAACAAACAGAAATTGTAAGGAGGATGTGTCTGCTAGGTTGTAATAACTCTTCTAAAACCCTTTTCCCAATCTTTCAGAATGAAATGCCTACTATACTCCTTCCAATCAGCACGCAGTAGAAAAAACAAGCCACGCCCACTGTCTTCTCATGTAATATTCCATTTCTCTAGGAACTGCCTCACAATACAAAAAAAAAAAAAAAAAAAAAACAGTGGCAGCTACAAGTTCATGTGGACTTCGAGTATGAAAAATTCAACTGGTAGAAAATCTGAATTCTCATTTGTGAAAAATGAACAGTTGTTATATATGCTAATAACAAATAAAAATCAACAGTATTTAACAGTAATTACAGTTATGGTTAATATTATAATATGGTTAATAATATGGTTGTGCTTATACTGCTTATACATCTACTGTATACCCATTTCAATTATTTATTTTCACCAGTGAAACCAATATAACATCTCAACATTCACAAATATACATTTCTGACATTCAAAAACAAATCAGTGACCAACATAGTCACATTTCTTTGCAAGGACACTCAAAAGCCTGCCATCCATGGATTCTGTCAGTGTTTTGATCTGTTCACCATCAACATTGCGTGCAGCATCAACCACAGCCTCCCAGACACTGTTCAGAGAGGTGTACTGTTTTCCCTCTTTGTAAATCTCACATTTGATGATGGACCACAGGTTCTCTATGGGGTTCAGATCAGGTAAACAAGGAGGCCATATCAATTGTTTTTCTTCTTTTAGACCCTTTCTTGCCGGCCACGCTGTGGAGTACTTGGACGCGTGTGATGGAGCATTGTCCTGCAAGAAAGTCATGTTTTTTTTGAAGGATGCAGACTTCTTCCTGTACCACTGCTTGAAGGTGTCTTCCAGAAACTGGCAGTAGGACTGGGAGTTGAGCTTGACTCCATCCTCAACCCGAAAAGGCCCCACAAGCTCATCATTGATGATACCAGCCCAAACCAGTACTCCACCTCCACCTTGCTGGCGTCTGAGTCGGACTGGAGCTCTCTGCCCTTTACCGATCCAGCCACGGCCCATCCATCTGGCCCATCAAGACTCACTCTCATTTCATCAGTCCATAAAACCTTTGAAAAATCAGCCTTGAGATATTTCTTGGCCCAGTCTTGACGTTTCAGCTTGTGTGTCTTGTACAGTGGTGGTCGTTTTTCAGCCTTTCTTACCTTGGCCATGTCTCTGAGTATTGCACACCTTGTGCTTTTGGGCACTCCAGTGATGTTGCAGCTCTGAAATATGGCAAAACTGGTGGCAAGTGGCATCTTGGCAGCTGCACGCTTGACTTTTCTCAGTTCATGGGCAGTTTATTTTGCGCCTTAGTTTTTCCACACGCTTCTTGCGACCCTGTTGACTATTTTGAATGAAACGCTTGATTGTTCGATGATCACGCTTCAGAAGCTTGGCAATTTTAAGAGTGCTGCATCCCTCTGCAAGATATCTCACTATTTTTTACTTTTCGGAGCCTGTCAAGTCCTTCTTTTGACCCATTTTGCCAAAGGAAAGGAAGTTGCCTAAAAATTATGCACACCTGATATAGGGTGTTGTTCTCATTAGACCACACCCCTTCTCATTACAGAGATGCACATCACCTAATATGCTTAATTGGTAGTAGGCTTTCGAGCCTATACAGCTTGGAGTAAGAGGATGATGTGGTCAAAATACTCATTTGCCTAATAATTCTGCACTGCCTGTATATATGTATATATATGGCTTTGGTACTAAATAATATATATATATATATATATATATATATATATATATATATATATATATATAAATTGATAAATTTATAAAGTATAAAATTTTCGCAATATATTTTTTGCAATAACTTGTTTTAATCTGAAATGTATTATCTTTCCATTTTTAAAGATGTTATTTAAACTATTATTTGAATGGATAATGGTTGAATAAAAAAAAAAAAAAAAAACTGTTTTGTTGGATAAAAATTATTCAATTTCAAAATGGGTGTGTAGAGAGGGAGAGAGAGAGAGAGAGAGAGAGAGAGAGAGAGAGAGAGAGAGAGAGAGAGAGAGAGAGAGAGAGAAAGAAGAATACAATTTCTAAAAACATGAATAAAATGAATAAAAAAAAGGGGTAAAATGCAATGCAGTAACACCACTGTATCATCACGTCACTGATGAGACACAATCTACGTTTAAAAAAAATAATAATAATAAATTATAATAAAAATAAAATAAAATAAATATATATATATATATATATATATATATATATATATATATATATATATATATATATATATATATATATATATATATATATATATATTTTTTTTTTTTTTTTTATATATATATTTATATATAACTGACAGAAAGATATATATAACTGACAATTCCTCCCAGAACATGTAAAATGCACATCACACTGTAATAAATGCAGGATGTTTAGTGTCTCACCCCCTGGCAGTGCAGGTAGTCCACAGTTTTGGTGATGGTGTAGAGCACAGCGCTGGCCTCTCGCTCTGAGAAGAACTTCTGCCTGAGGATCTTATCCAGCAGCTCACCGCCCTTCATGAGCTCCGTCACCAGATACACGAAACGTCCCTCGTCATACACCTGAGTTAAACACACACACAATAACACCCGAGTTCCAACAAAGAGCTGAAGAGTCTGAAATCTGCGTTCTGCCACTCACGTCTTTCAGTGTGATGATGTTGGGATGCTGTCCATACCGCATCAGGATCTCAATCTCCTCCGATGGGTCTCGCTTGCTTTTGTCAATAATCTATTTAATACAATCACAGCAAAAATGATGACTACTGAACAAATGGATATTATCAATGTAACAGTTCAGAAAATTAACCGATTGGTTTGTCGTCGATATGGCAAAAACAAAGACATTGATTTTCACACATTTTTATTTCTTAAAACTAAAGGGCGTACTCACACCATGTACATTTGCCTTGAACCGGGCCAAAGCACGCTTGTCCCCCCTCCCGTCTCCCCCGATGGCCCGCACTCACATTACATTCAGGCCTGGGCACGCTTACGTCATTGATGATGCGCTGTTCAGTAAGCACTTCCGCTCAGCACAGTGGAGATTTCTTTAGTTATATTGTTTTAGTAGTTTGGGATGCGGTGACACGCTGTCAAATAATTCAGATCAGCCACTTCTGACGCTCATAAACAATCATAAAGTCCTCGTGCTGCAGGAATTAGGTTTGTTGAAGGTGCAGCTGTTGTGCAGTGAGGGGTTTGGTCCTTAATAAACTACGACAGTTTGCGTTCATTGAATACGAATGATTAATTAATCCATATCAAATAGTCCCTTAAAAGTCACGTCTCACTTTCAGTTTCGGGCTCAGGCGCGTTTTGCACTCACACACAAGCGTACCGCGCCAAAGTCCAAGTGAACCGCGCTCTAGCACACCTCTTCCAACCGGGCCAGGGCCGGCCAAGTGAACCGTGCCTGAGCCCGATTCAGAGCACTCACACTTCTCGAACGATCCGGGAACTGGGCCTGGGTACGGTTCGGATAGCATAGTGTGAGTACACCCTAAGATCATAAAGCGTGATCTGATGAAGCTATACTAGACCCATCTACTGGGTTGTTAAAATAAATGTAATTCTGTAGCAGTTAAAAAAAAAAAAAAGCTACAAATTTTTTCTTAATATATAGAACTATGCATTTTTACTTATTTTCTGTGGACAGCACAGATCAGATGTCTGGAGGCATGAGATTCGTTTTTGGAAATGCTGGGAGGTAATAATACCCAACCACTTTAATGACTTAGAGATGACTTAGAGATTTTAGAATGACATCCACGGTTTCTCCTGAAGAGAAAGTAATGAATTATACAAGAAAAAAGGGCCCACATTGGCTTCTCCTGCCGCAGCAAGTTCCCTTTTTCTATATTTGATATTTGGTGGCAGTTTTTCAGGAGGAGATGATTTCGATCAAGATTCAAATCAAGTAATGTTATCACCTTAAAAACAATCACTTTTGAGTTTCACCATTGAGTTGTTTTGATGAGTCATGATGACTCACCTTCACAGCAAACTCCATGGCAGTGACCCTGTGTATGCAGCGTTTACATATCGAGTATGAACCCACACCGATGTCCTCCTTCAGCTCGTACACGTCTGAAAACTGAGCTGAGCTGCCATGCACCTGTCACAGAACACAAAATCCTTAAAAATCTACAGACAGACAGACAGACAGACAGACAGACAGACATACAGACATACAGACATACAGACATACATACATACATACAGCTGAAGTCAAAATAATTAGCCTACCGGTGAAATTTGTATTCTTTTTCAAAAAGTCTCTAACATTTCTTTTAGTTTGTTTGGAAATTGAATTTTCTAAAAAACTAATTTAAGAACAATATTATTAGCCCCTCTTTAGATTATTTTCCCTCCAATTGTCTACAAAACAAAACACTGTTATCCAATGACTTGCCTTATTATCCTACCATGCCTCGTTAAAATAATAACCTTGTAAATTCTTTAAGGTTATTCTTTTAAGGTTAAATTCTTGCCAGCAGCTAGCTCTCTGCAACTCTCACATGGTCGCCCACTGAAGCTAACCAGGGCTGCACCCGATCAGTACCTGGATAGGAGACCACATGGGGAAAAAACTAAGTTGTTGCAGGAATTGGTGTTAGTGAGGCCAACAGGGGGAGCTCAACCTGCAATCTGTGTGGATCCTAACACCCCAGTATAGTGAAGGGGACTCTATCCTGCTCAGTGAGCGGTTTTCTTTCGGATGAGATGTTAAACTGAGGTTCTGACTCTCTGTGGTCGTTAAAAATCCCAGGATGTCCTTCGAAAAGGAGTAGGGTTTAACCAAATTTGCACACTGGCCTCTGTCCACCATGGCCTCCTAACCATCCCCATATCATAATTGGCTTCATCAATCTGTCTCCTCTCCACCAATCAGCTGGTGTTTGCTGTGCGGTCTAGCGCAATATGGCTGCCGTCAGATCATCCAGGTGGATGCTACCAGTGTTGGTGGATAAGGAGATTCTCCCCAATGTGTAAAGCGCTTTGAAGGTCTAGAAAAGCGCTATTTAAAAGAAATGATTATTATTTAAATTGCACTTTAGAGGTGCAGTATGTAAGTTTGACACCCAGTGGTTGAACTAAGTATTGCACCCCTGGTTCAAAATACACGCAAGCACAAGTTGCCAGATTGACAACATCAACAGTGTGCCTGACTATCGAGCCTTAAGTCGTGTTCTAAATCAAAGCAACGGCACGCGATTAAGGAATATTTTCCATATTAAAAGGACTTTTTGTTTTAACCAAGATCTGAAATTTATATTTTAGAAACGATTTCTATTTCTTGCAGCTGAATAACAGAAAACTGACAATGATCACTTCGGGTATGTAAACCTTATGTGCTTTATTCAGTGTTAAATGTAGGGATGCATCGATCCCGATACTTGGATTGGATATCGGTTCGATACCGCATATATTTGTTGGATCGGGTATCGGCCAGCTGGTAACGATCCAAATCCAATCTTGCGCTTGCGCTATATTCTGTGTTTATAAACCAACTAAACCACGAAGGTTGCCTATTATAAGGGCTTAGAAAGTTGTCATGTAGGCCTACTATATCATAAATAATCTAAAGCCATTCTATAGTTTAATGTCAAGCACAGATGAATATTCACATGGTTAAATTTATGTTCACTTCAGCGCTTCCCGCCGCTGCGCCCGTCAATCATTCTCCATTCATTCACAATTCAAACTGCGTGTCGAGTTCATGACAACTCAAATCTTTCTCCAAGACTATTTGTTCCTGTTAGTTTAGATAATCAGTGGAGAAATGCATTTAGTTTTGCATTAAATGTGTAAATTTTGACCTGCAACATGGAGTTCATTGCCGTTTCTAAATCATGCGGCGCTGTGTCTGTTATATAGATCAGCAAATCGCATTCGCAATACTGGAGTAGAGAGGGTTATTACCTGCTCTTTACACACAAAGTAGGGCTACCTGAAATGTTTAATTAGAAAAGGCTAAATGATACATTGGGCAGATCTTCAATGCACTGATTTCTTCCCTTTGAGCTGCTGTTTTGGAAGTGACAGAATTTTGGTATCGAGTCGGATCCAAAAAAATGGTATCGGTGCATCTTTAGTTAAATGCTAATAATGTGAGTTTGAATGCCATTTTACATGCCATTTATTGCCATACTACTGAAAGCTGCAGCAGATCATTCACCTCAAGATTAGAGATCTGTGCGGGACTGAATTTTTAGTCCCACCCTGCCAGGTTTTAATCCGCACCCGCCCGCTCTTGCTGTATATTTAGCCTTTGTTCACTCGCTGCCCGACCCGCCCCGTTTCTACCCAACCCGATCGTTCCCGCTAAATTTAGATCTCGTTTCCAAAACCTCACCTTAAAATTGGGTACTACCAAAAGAAAGAGATAACAGATAAAAGTGTAGGTTGTGCAATGATTATAGGCTAAATATCGGTTTTGTTTGCTCCTTTGTGATGAGACATGAGTGCCGTCCTAAACAGTGACGTGCGGTAAGGTTTGTGGCTGGTGAGGCACTCATTCTTTCAAAGTCAGATTTACAAACATATCCACTCAATATATTTGCCAGCTACCGATTGTGTTCGTATATCATATCAGCATTATTTCTATACACATAGCAGGTACATATTGGGCCAAGGAAGAATGTAAAATGTATAGCGATTAAATACGCCTCCCAAAAAACACTTAGGTGGACGATACAGTGTCTAGACAGCCTATAACAAGTGACACACAGCACCTCGGCGGATGGCGCACTCTCTCATTCACACACACAGCACCACGGCAGATGCGCGCGCTCTCTTATTCACACACACACACACACACACACACACACACACACACACACACACACACACACACACACACACACACACACACACAAACAAACAAACACACACACACACACACACACACACACACACACAAACACAGCACCACGGCAGATGCTCCCTTTCTCTATAACCAGGGGTGTCCAAACACGGTCCTGGAGGGCCAGTGTCCTGCATAGTTTAGCTCCAACTTCCTTCAACACACCTCCCTGGAAGTTTCTAGTATACCTAGAAAGAGCTTGATTAGCTGGTTCAGGTGTGTTTGATTGGGGTTGGAACTAAAATATGCAGGACACCGGCCCTCCAGGACATCCCTTTGGACACCCCTGCTCTACATCTCTTGGGAACGCTGTATTGTTAGACCGCCCGCTCCCATTCAAATTACACCAGAGTTACCGACTTCTACCGTGTTTTACTCTAAAATTTATACCCGCAACGCAAGAAATCTGGTCATGTCCCGCGGCTCCTGCGGTACAGCAACGGAAATGCAGACCTCTACCTCAGATCTTGAAGATAAACTGTTTGAAACTGAACTTTAGAACTGTGACTCAGTGCAAGCAAACACATATCAGTGATTCAGCCTCTACATTTAATAATGTTAAGGTTTAATAATTATGTTATAAACCTTACTATTTCGTTGGAGTGCAGTAAGTGCACTATTCTGAATGGCTGTATATAAATTTCTGTAGTGTTTCGTCTGGTGTAAACAGCCAAATTCACTGCAAATCTTGTCACATTGCATGACATTAGGACACACGGTTACAATGTAACCTGCTCACCTAATGTTTACGTTCATATTATTTATATTATTTGCTAATTAATAACCACCTCAGTCTGCTACTGTCCACCGGAGGTCACATTTCGGTCACAGACGCATGCTTTGAGAGCCTTCCTGACTGAATGAATGAAATACGCGGTTTTCCACAAAGGCAACCCGAGGTGCTGAAATCTAATTGGCTAAACTGGCACTGGGCGGGTAAAAAGAAACAAAGACAGCTGTTTCGACACGAAAAGCATATTGTCAAAGCAGAATATCTGACTACAGCATTGTTTTTCAGATATACAAGAATGTTCACTTAGCATGTTTCTTAAATATCTGCAAACTTATTATGGTAATTTTTCTGCTTTAAAAGAGTCAAAAACTTACATACAGCACCTTTAAGCTAAACACTAGTAAAATGTTATGCACTGTCATCCTTTCAATTCCTTGCTCTGTTAAACATCATTTGGGAAATATTTGTAAAAAGGAAAAAAAAACTCAAAGGAGGGCTAATCATTTTGACTTCAACTGTATATCCCATTAATATGATTCATGGATAATGATTCAGTCTATTCCTCCTGCTATCAAAAGTAGCATGTTTTTTACACCAGAAATAGAACTGTCAGAACGAAAATGAGAACTGTTGCCTTGGCAACAAGCTGAAATAAATTAAGCTCAAATATACTTATTTTTTATATATGAAGAGTTCAAATGCAAAAACCTCCCGAGAGGCCGAGAATAATGCTCATTTTCTGTGCTTTCTGTGCGGAGTTATTTTACTTTGAAGACCAAAGAACTTGTTCTTTGTGAAATTTCTGAACCTACCAGTGTTGAAAAATGAAGTGAGCTAAGCTATTAGCTACTCCACTTAAAATGTAGCTTAACTACACTAAAAGCTACCCTCTGGGAAATGTAGCTAAAAGCTAGCTTAGCTACATCAAAGCTATTTTTGCAATTTTCCTTTTTAAATCGAAACAACTTAAATCCAAGTCAATCATATTTTAGTGATCAATAAAACATGTGAGGCATAACTGTTGAGTTCAATTATTTACTGCAAATAGCATGCTGTTCCAAACAGCAACAAATTATAGTATATAACAGCAAAAAAACAGAAAAAATCCAATAAAACCCAGTGTTACACATTTAAAATACTATAGTAATTTATAGTAAAGTGAAATATTTAAGAATTAGCATTATATTGTATGCAGGGCTTGACATTAACTTTTTAGATCATCAGCCACTGTGGCTAGTAGTTTTCCAACATTACTAGCCACTCACCATTTTCACTAGCCACAATTTTGTTGTTGGGAAAATCATTTTTATATGCACAAATTTGACTTTGACATGCTAAAATGACTTGATTTAGATGTTGTTATGTCCACAAGCCTCCTCATTTATTGCACTTGTTGTGTATGTTGTGTAAGAGATTGCTCAATGTGCATGAGCAGGTGGGTTGTGTCGCATTGCAATTAATTTTTAGTTCACATGACTTTTCATGGCTCAGAATTAAGGATTTATTAAATTTATCTTTGACCACACCAAAAATAAATAATAATTATTTCTTAGCCACAAATTTTAAATGTGTCAAAGCAAGCAGAAAGCTGTATACATACACTTTTAATTCACCAAAACCTTTCTCAAAAAAAAAAAAAAAAAAAAAAAACTGACATTTAAAAAATAATCATTGTTATGGATCTAAAATATGCACAGTAATCTGTCCTGGCTAAAGGTCCCAGATCCCCAGTTAACTACACATAAATGGGGAGTTAATCTCATTTTAAAGCAATGTTATTGTAAAAAAAAGAAGATAATTAAACCATTAACAAAAATAACTGTAAGCAAAAGAAAGCAGGTAAAAAACATACACGGTTGTACAGTTAATGTCAGGCCTGTTAATAATCTGTTCAAAAAATAATTAACGAAAGCAGTGACCAATGCAGCTTATAAAAGGATTTTTTTTTTTTTCTTGAGCTCTTGAAAACAGAAGGACTGTGGGTGCACGATGATCGCTCTTTGTCCAGTCTATTTCAAAGAGAACCGATCACACCAGTTGTGTTTCCTCTAGGCACGGTTGCTTCGCGCAAGTAAACGAAAGCGCACGATTTTGTTTTTAAAAAGACGCAAGCATCATGTGTGTGTGTGTGTGTGTGTGTGTGTGTACATTTATATATATATATATATATATATATATATATATATATATATATATATATATATATATATATATATATATATATATATATAAATATATATATATATATATATTTATTTATATATATATATATTTATTTATATATATATATACGGTATAGAACAACTTTTCATTAATGAATTACACTACATAATGTAGTATCATTAGTAACTATTATAAACTACTAGTAATTACCATTGTATACTTTAGCCTTTACTACGGTAAACTACATACCACTACAAATAAATTTGAGTACTTCACTAATGTGTAGGTCAAAAACATTATGGTACTTACTACAAATTACTAAAGTATGTTTTAAGCACAGCATCAGAATTAACGTTTTTGCATCTCAACATGTACTTTTCAAAGTTTGGTCTTGAGGAATCCTGCTTCAGAAATAACTCAGTCATCTTTCCATCAAGCAAATTTCTCATGTTAGCCTAATTGGTTGACGACGCCACCGACCAGGGGTTTGCTTCCGAAAACCATCATTAGCCAACTAAGGTCGCAAGTTCCGTCTTTACAAACACAGTTTGTTCATTTGGCGTTTCCCAAATCCATCATTTCAACGAACATTCGCAAACTGCGTTGCAAACTTGTACCCTTGCAACTACACCGCTAAAGCTGTAGTTAGAAACATAACAGTTATCCCCCCTATGCCCTATTCGTTTGGAACATTCTAACGTAAATTTAGAATGATTAAAAAAACATCAAAGTCATCTCTCTTAGGTGTAATTTGCTTTCAAAGTATTTTTACAGTTCAGTTTTAGCGATCTTCATACTAACAATTGCGCTCTCTTAGCAGTGCACTTTGAAAACATTGATGTCATTTTGAACACAGTCGTGTCATGACTCATGGCAAAAGCTACAGGTGACCTATTATTTAAAAGCGGAATTTATGTTACATCTCCAAAGCTTGTAAAAACAAAAAATATAGCGTACGTTAATGCTTTTAATTTACAGTAGGCTATTTATTAAGTATCTGTACTGTATATGACATGGGCCTGTTGGTTAGAACATTTCTGCAGTGGTTTGCACGTCAAATTGTAAAAGTAGACTTTTCAAAAAATAAAAAATAAATAAACAATATCCTACTTAATAATAATAATAATAATTATTATTATTATTATTATTATTATTATAACAATCATCATCATGATCATTAATATTATTATTAAAGTAGGATTTTTTTCATTTCCTAATAAATAATAAATATTAAATTAAATTTCTTAATAAATAGCCTCATTATTTATTTATTTATATATGATATTAGAATATGTTTTAGCTTTTGTAAGTGATTTTATGATTTAGAATAGAATATGTAATGTTCTCAATAATATTTGTAAAGGAAACACAGGCCCTATATGTGTCGTTTACATATATTTAAATGAATATGGAAAATGAGTGCATGTTTTTACCAAAACTAATATTGGATTTTATTTTAAATGCGTGTGCGTGTAAAACAATATAATTTGCACAAAGGAATGATGGGGTTCTTCTCTAAAGAAGTTGTTACTCCACCCCGTTTTTGAGCATCAATATGGGCATTTTACGTTATAACTAACGTGGTTAGTATAAAATAAGATAAATAGTTAGTAAGATAAATCTGTGACAGAGAAACTAGGGGTTTTGGGAAACAAACATCATTCAAAACATCGTCACTACATCATTCTTTTCCCAAACGATGCATCGTACTATGATAGTTCAGCCGAGCGTTACGTCATTGTTTGGGAAACGCACCCCAGAGCGAGACACGGCAGTAACGCACTAAAATGTTTGTTGTCTGCCATCGAAAAAAAGGAAGAAGAAATCGTCACTCGCCATCATATGGATTTACATTTATCGGCTAGACACCGTCCTCACAGTTGTATGTATTATTGTGTGGACGGTACTGTGTTACAAAAAAAAATTGCTTTGCTACTGAAAAGCTATTGGATTTAGAAAGTAGCGACGTTACCGCCACCCTACTGAGAAATGTTGTTAAGCTAGCAGAGTCACTATTGTAGCGACGCTACTGCCCAACACTGGAACCTACACACAGGAGCCTGATAAAAATGCTCCTTTTGGAAATTTTTTGTAGACAGCAATTAGAGGTTTTTGCATCTGAACTCTTCATATATACACATTTTCATTACATTTAATTTTTACATGATTTTATTTTCCATTACATTAAAAAAAAAAAAGAATGAGAAATTTCACAGGAGGGCTAATCCTTGCATTAAATATTAAATCCTTGCAATGTTTATGGCTTTCATTTTAGTTAACAATAAACCAGCAGACAATGCCTCACACCCAACATGTATATTATACACATATGTATAGAAAAAGAGAGAGATTTACCTGCACTATGGGGAGAATGTTGACTAGTGGCGCACTTTTACTTTCCTCCAGGGAGACTGGAGCTACAAAACTGAAACCTTTAAAGAGTTGGTGAGCGTTTGCACTGGGGGGAATGCCTGGAGAGTCTGTCAACAGGAAAACACACACACAAACAGCTCAACACACTATCGCACTTCTACCAGGTACATTTATCACCACTAGTTCCCCCAAGTAATCCTTCTAGAAGACTTTCTCCTTTGTACCTTTGGGAGTTTTGGCTGTGAATTCTGGGTCGAAGCAGAAAGTGTCATCTGGTTTCCCTGAAGCAGGTTTGAATGGAGGCTGAAGTTCTCTTCGGTACAATTTCTACACAGACACAATAAACACATGCTACTCCAATAAAACATCTTCCACCTGACACCGACAAATTAGTAATTACTTATCATCCACACTGACAGCCCACTGTACTTCAAAGTAAGCCAGATCATTCACAAATATAGAATTGGTTTCTGATAAAAGATGTGAAGCCTTTACATGTGGTACTAAAAAGCCCACCATTTAAACTGCAACTTTAAAGTCTGTGTTAACAGGAAATTGACTTTTATTTCAGTATGATGATGTACTTCCAATTGAAAATCAATATTGAGTAGGGACCAATAAACACCTTCATTGATTGGATCAGCTGTTTGATCAAGATTGGAGCAAAACTGTGCAGAGCTGCGGCTCTCCAGGAACTGGCTTTGACACCTGTGCTTTAAAGGGTTTCACTGATGGACGACTGCAGAATGACTCATGTCAATGGGTCCATTTTATTCTGCAACTCATTTCAGCTTCTTTTCAGTGTGAGGCAGGCATGAAAAGCACCAAACAATTGCTCGAGGGCTTGTTTTCAACTGCATTCAGAAAGCTTCATAAATGTAATCTGTGATTTAAGCAGTAGGGACTGTGTAAGCTCTCAATGGGAAAAGTTTCTTTCTTCCTATCTTCATGGTCAATAGAACAATGCTAGGTGTTTTAGATGCTTCCGGCTGTGATCATTAGCCAAGCACAGCTTGAGCTGACACACCGTCTGGCTGCCTGCCATACACTGACGGAGGACCTAGCCTGAGCACTTGGCTTAAAACAGTGTGTACTGGTAGGGTAACCAAAATCTTACATTCCAGTCAATGGTGGAGAAAAATGTGTGTCGTTTGATCTCTTCCACGCCGTCAGGACCCGCTCCTGGAACAAAGCAGTTATGGTTATGATGCTACTAACATCTATTAAAAGAGTTCCAATTTGAGGGAAAATAGGCTTGTTTTACAAGTCACCTAGAGGTAAACCGTTGAGCTCAACCATTGCACTTTAGATTAGCATAAATAATTGAATTGGAGTAGATCATTAGCATCTCACTCAAAAAATACAATTAAATAAATTATTAAAATAACAATTTTACGTCGGCACAATAGCCTAGTGGATAGCGTGCCGACATATGGTGCAATAGCACGTCAGGGCGTCCCGAGTTCGAATCCCGGCTCGAGGACATTTCCCTACCCGACCCCCCCCCCCCCCCCCCCCCCCCCCCCCCCCCCCCCTCTCTCTCTCTCTCCAACATCGCTTCCTGTCTAAATACTGTCCTATCTAATAAAGGCAAAAAGGCCAAAAATAAATCTTTAAAAAATAATAATAAAAAATAACAATTTTACCATTTTCTAATCCAATTAGCCAATCTCCCAGACCGACGGGAGCACTTTTAGCTTAGCATAAAACATTGAATCAGATTAGACCATTAGCATCTCGGTCAAAAAAAAAAGATAACAGCATGACAGTTTTGATCATTTTTCTATTTAAAGCAGGACTCCTCAGTAGTTACATTGTGTGCTCAGACTCACAGAAAATGAAAAGTCGCTGTTTTCAGGATGGATATGGTTGGGAAACTCTCATTATGGAGTAATGACATCTATCGAGGAACTGTATTAACGACGTCTTTCTAAGGCAAATAGCATTTTAAGGGATCCAACCCACCCTGGCCCTAGCCTGCTCACGCTCATGCCATCAGGCAGGTGTTACAGAGGCAGCTCCTGAGGAGCAAATCAGTGCGGTTTCATGATAGTTTTTATCCTGTCATTATAAGACTTTTGAATAATACCATGTCTTAAACACTATTGATAGCTAGTATGAAATAATAAATCAATAAATAGTTAAACTAGCATAAATTGTTAATATTACAACTACTATAACAAATGGTGCAATAGGTATTTAAGTATTAAGTTATTCTCTTCAGAGATTTTTTAAATTGGGTTATATTTTATACAACTATATTTTGATATATTTATGAAATTATAAAAGCTCATTTAGATATTCATAAAAGCTTCAGATATTACGCAATTAATTGTAAGTATTTTCTGTCGGTCTTCGTACACGGTGTAACTACAGGAGAGCCAAGCTTTAAATAGAAAAATGATCAAAACTCTCATACTATTATCTTTAATTTGACTGAGATGCTAACTGTCTAATCTGATTCAATGGTTTATGCTAAGCTATGCTAAAATGCCTGAGAGATTGGATGATTCAAAAATGGTAACATTGTTTAAAGCCCTGCTCACACTGTGAGATTTCAGCCACGATTTTGTCATCTAAGACAAATTTGGGAAATCCTAAAAGATTCCTGAAATCCTAGGCTAAAATCTGTGATCTTTGATTTTGGACATGTTCCCTGACAGCCGCTTAATGCCCGTTGCGATCAGATTTTTCCTCCTATAAAGTTCTGGCAGTGACAGAACATTTTAGACACTTTCCTGCAGTGTGACAACAGCTGCGATGAGCATCAATCCAAGAAACTGTAGGAGCTCAGAATTTGATGACGTAATCCATGCGACAATTCAAATGACCGTGAGGAAATGTCAAAACTGGAAATGTGGTTTTTTTTTCTTCCTGGCTTTATTATTGAGTCACGCTGTGTGCAAAATCATCGTTACAGATTGTTTACGTTTGCTGTGAGGAATTATTTCAGAATGTTGGATGTTAAAAGTTTCATAAATGGATGACGTCAAACTCCGCGGTAGTTTTGTTCCATGTTTGGCACATCTTCGTTGTGCCTTTTGAAATATTTATAATTCCGGAAATACAGTGCCATCTACAAGATGGTGACAGAAACTGCATAATAAGCCCTTAGAGAAGGAAAAACCCAGCGTAATTTTAAACTACAGCTGATCAAATCATTATAAAACAGGTAAGTGACTTTCTAAGTTGATCTCTCTCTTTTGTATGTTGTAGTGCTGTATTTATACTATAGTAATTGTAGTGTATTGAGTTTGAGATGGGACTCATATCAGGAAAGTATGTATTTTATGTTGGCCACTTTTTGTATAATCCGAAGTTATTTTTTGGTTGGCCATCTGTTTCCAATGAGTCTCCCGTTTTCCTCATCACGAACACAACAGTAATCTGGTAGTGTTTGCTTTGGTTTTTCAGGGTTAATTATTATGCTCTCACGATTGCAACAGAGAAATACTGGGAGATATCACTGTAGACTGATGGTATTTCATGCCGTTCAGCCTTATAATCTTAAAATGTGAGCAAAATCACCCGTTTTATCATCACTTTAGATATTACGCAAGAGAATCATTCAAATACTAGCTCTAAAGTGATGTTTGTGAAGTAGCAATGGTTACTGCTGTTCTGATGTCAGCTGGAATGTGAATGAATGATGGAAGAAAGTAGTTCCTCTTACAAAAAGGTTTTTGAGACTCTCCATGTTTGATTTTCTTTTTTATATACATTATTATGCAGTCAAACTGTTGTATTAACGCAATATCACATGAGTAGCAGTGTGATATGGCAGGCCTCCCACTAGTGCCGATATATAGCCATATTGCACTGCTACTCGTGTGATATTGCCGGTGACTGGCCTTGATTCTAGTCTAGGGGATTTGTAAAATGAGCCTATTTCATAAAACAGTGTTCCTTCATTTTTTGGGTTTCAACAAAAAAAAAAGTGAAATTATGTAGGGGAAAAAATAGACATGTGACTTACCTAAACGATTTGATGGATTTCTTTTAAAAAGCATTCGTAAAAGACTTTGTGCTTCCAAACTTAAAAACTGTGGCATTCCCAGCTTTGCTCTGCAGCACAAAAAAAAAACCCAGGACAAAATCATCAATAATAAAACAAACCTACAAGCATTTTATGTCCATAGTGATCCTATACAATTCAATCAAATCTTGTAGTATTGCTTAAATATGTGACCAATCAAGCATTACATTTACTGGTTTGTTTGAACAGTCAAACTCACTTAAGAATCATGTTCATAGTCTCATTCCTGTCTTTTCCTTGGAAAGGTAGTGTGCCGGTCAGCATTTCAAACTGAAAACAGAATTACACCAATAACAGTCAAACAAGCAAATAACAATCACATTGAAGTATCAAAATACTACTGTATGGAAATCAATTGTAATATTGCTATTTGAACGTACTCTTTCAGCAAATCCAATCGGTACAACAAATGATATTCGGTCCACATTACACACAAAAAATGCCTCAAATGTTTTCGTTTTCTATTGTTCATACAGTAAAGCTTAATCAACCAAACATCAACAAAAGACAAAGGTTTAGAATGACATTATGGTTAGTACAAGATGAGAGAGTAATCACTTTATAACACTGCACATTACACAACAACAACTTTAAATTACTTTTCAAAAGCCTCAAATGAATACATTTGTCACAATTTCGAAATTTATAAGGCCAAATGAAGAAAAATGTTTGACCAATGACCATGACCCACAAAATCAACATCCATGTGATCAGTTAATTAAATCTAAAATCAGACTAAGCATTTAAAATACTTATTTAAGAGAGAAATTTTGGATTTTAACATGGTTTTAACATTTACATATGATTAAATTGCACAATATCTCAAAAACGTCAGCAGCCAATCCCATTCCATCAATAAAGAACTTTGCTTTGGCATACCGCAATGATATGCAGATTACATTTACCTTATGATTAATCATTAGTAGGGGTGTAACGGATCACTGTTGATCCGTGATCCGTACGCATCACAACCCACGGTTCGGAATGCAAGTGACCCGCGGATTAATAACTTTTTTTTGAACTTGTAGGTTAATCCAACATTTATAACAATAGCAGAGAGATCGCCTCCCGCGTCATTCAAATCACGCGTATGAAAGCATTTTGGCTTCCCTGTAAGATATAATGATGATGGAAAAAGTTGTGGTGGGACCTACCTAAATGCTTTCTTAGGCTATTAATTTAAGGCGTTTTCTGTCACAGTTTGTTTAGCCTGTATTAATGCATTCAGTGTAAAACTGCACAATTAGATATTAAAAGATCGTGATCTCAGATCAAACCCACGCAACATGAACGATAAATGATAATGATCTGCATATGTTTATTAATCCTTCAAAGCGCTGCATTCAAATCTGCATCGAGAGAGATTCAGTTTTTACACTTATTCTGTTACAAACAATTAAATAACACAGAAGTACTGGGAGAACAGTTTATAGTTCAGATATGAACACTGATGTTTATGGTAAAGATTAAAATCACCGTTTAATGAAACATGACGCTGAATGTTTGACGCTGGTGAATTTTTGCCGCTGGTGAAAGCAGTTACATTGTGTAACCAACAGATAGAGTCAAACAACCGTCAAAATTATGTCACTGAATTGGGTTTTCAAAAATAATACACCTATAATGAAACATGAAGTTTTATGTGTGAATTGTTGAATCATTAATTGAAGATAAATATGATATGTTGTACAAGTTTTCTATATTTAGCATTATCAGCAACAGTAGCAGAGATCATATTTCGTATTGAATACTTTTCTTTTTTCAGCTGGTTCTTGATTTTTATTTTTATTAAAATTACAGGTTCTTAGTTTGTTAAAAGCAATGTTTTTTGCAGTAATATTTTTGTATAAATGGAAAGGAAATGACATTTGTCTCCTTCCTTTTTTGCTGATCCGAAAAATGGTCCGATCCATGACTAAAAAAACGGTAGTGTGATCCGAACTGCAAATTTGATCCGTTACACCACTAATCACTAGTAGACATTTTCATCCAGAGAAATGTAAAAATGAGGGCAACAGAAGCAGCCAAAAAAAAAAAAAAATGCGTAAATATTTAAATGCTGTTCAAGTCCTATTAAATCTAACAAAACAAGCAGCAAGCAAAGTTTTCTTTCTGAATGAGGTTGTATTTTACTTTATAAATAAAAACTATTATTTAAATAAAAAGTAAAAAAAATAAAAAATGTTATCTACTGTTAAAAGGTCAAGTGTTGCAAAAATATCCATCTTTAGCAGTCTTTTGACAATGGAAAAATATTTTACTGCTTGGCTCGAGTTGGGCAGTCAAGGTCAAATAATTTGAAAGTAATTTGAAATTGTCTCTTTGGGAATTTATAATGGCACCAAGATGCAGTCAGCTAAAGTCTGAGGCAGTAGTTATTTTGTAGACAAACATAAATTCCAATTGATGTGAGGAATTATTGGTAGAAAGTTCAAATACAGCATTTGCAATACTCCAGCCAAACAAGCAATAATATTTTAATATACATTTAAAATGTAACAGGAAGCCATTGTAAAAACTTGTGGACTGACGTGATACTCTCTGATTTGTATCATTTTTTTGCTTCTGCTGCGAGATGCAATTAAGTCTTTTTGGGAAGGTCATGGAGAAGTCCGTTAGACTAATCCCTCCTGCTGGAGATAAAAGGACGAAGAAGTTTCTCTACATCTTTCTCTACACTGGAAACTCAACTAATTCTTGCAAAGTTTTTGAGACATGCTGATTTCGTGATTGCTTTGACATGAGTAATTAAACTAAGATTTGACTGCAGAATAATATCAGAACTTCAGATTTAATCTTCTGTTGTTTGACCTACAGAGTCAAGGAGGTACGCATTCACTTTGAGAACTTCATCACTTTCCAAATGCAATGACTTGAGTTTTCTCTGTCAAACTGAGAGTAAAAGATACATAGAGAGTATGTTCACATAAGGCAGTGCACTGAATTAAGCAAGAACTTCATTTACATTCTTGTTAAAAACTCTGGTTTAAGTCACTTTTCCCACTGCATGGTACAGTGTGGATTTGGGGGTGTTTCCACATCAGGGGGCCTGTACCCGGAAGCTGGATAAGCTGGCTAGCCAGTTACATTTGCACCAATCTTTGGTTTTTAAGTAACAAAGGCAACATTTTGTTGTCATGATATTATTGAGCAGCTGAACTGAGCTGAGCTTTCTTCACGGTACCTACAGTGCATCCGGAAAGTAATCATAGCGCTTAACTTTTTCCACATTTTTTAATGTTACAGCCTTATTCCAAAATGAATTAATTTATTTCCTCAAAATTCTACACACAACACCCCATAATGACAATGTGAAAAAAAAGAGTTTTTGAAATTGCTGAAAATGTATTAAAAATAAAAAACCTGAAAAATCACATGTACATCAGTATTCACAGCCTTTGCCGTGAAGCTCTAAATTGAGCTCAGGTACATTTTGTTTCCACTGATCATTCTTGAGGTGTTTCAGCAGCTTAATTGGAGTTCACCTGTGGTAAATTCAGTTTATTGAACATAATTTGAAAAGGCATACACCTGTCTATAAGGTCCCAGGGTTGACAGTGCATGTCAAAGCACAAACCAAGCATGAAGACAAAGGAATTGTCTGTAGACCTACGAGACAGGATTGTCCCGAGGCACAAGGCTGGGTAAGGTTACAGAAAAATTTCTGCTGCTCTGAAATTTCCAATGAGCACAGCGGCCTCCATCATCCATAAGTGGAAGATGTTTGGAACCACCAGGACTCTTCCTAGAGCTGGCCGGCCATCTAAGCTGAGTGATCAGGGGAAAAGGGCTGTCAGGGAGGTGATCAATAACCCGATGGTCACTCTGTCTGAGCTCCAGCGTTCTTCTGTGGAGAGAGGAGAACCTTACAGAAGGACAAACATCTGTGCAGCAATCCACCAATCAGGTCTTTATGGTAGAGTGGCCAGACGGAAGCCACACCCCACCTGGAATTTGCCAAAAGGCATTTGAAGGACTCTCAGACCATATGAAACAAATTCTCTGGCCTGATGAGACTAAAATTGAACTCTTTGGAGTGAATGCCAGGCGTTATGTTTGTAGAAAACCAGGCATCGCTCATCACCAGGCTAATACCATCCCTTCAGTGAAGCATAGTGGTGGCAGCATCATGCTGTGGGGATGTTTTACAGCAGCAGTAACTGGAAGACTAGTCAGGATAGAGGGAAAGATAATTGCAGCAATGTATAGATACATCCTGAATAAAAACCTGCTTCAGAGTGCTCTTGACCTCAGACTGGGGTGACGGTTCATCTTCCAGCAGGACAATGACCCAAAGCACACCACCAAAATATCAATGGAGTGGCTTCACAACAACTCGGTGAATGTCCTTGAGTGGCTCAGCCAGAGCCCAGACCTAAATGCTATTGAACATCTCTGCAGAGATCTGAAAATGGCTGTACACCGTCGCTTCCCATCCAACCTGATAGAGCTTGAGAGGTACTGCAAAGAGGAATGGGCAAAAATTCCCAAAGTCAGGTGTGCCAAGCTTGTGGCATCATATTCAAAACGACTTGAGGCTGTAATTGCTGCCAAAGGTGCATCAACAAAGTATTGAGCAAAGGCTGTGAATACTGATGTACATGTGATTTTTCAGGTTTTTTATTTTTAATAAATTTGCAACAATTTCAAAAACTCTTTTTTCACATTGTCATTATGGGGTATTGTGTGTAGAATTTTGAGGAAATAAATGAATTTAATCCATTTTGGAATAAGGCTGTAACATAAACAAATGTGGAAAAAGTGAAGCGCTATGAATTCTTTCCGGATGCACTGTAAAAACCAGAACTGGTGCAAACTGAACTGAAACTTAACTGACTACCTAGCTAATCTGGCTCTATGGTGCAGGCCCCAGTGAGGTTCCAAGGGACCGTCACCAAAACGTGACATATACATACAGATGATCACTGATTACTAGATTTGCAACAAAATAACAAACCCACTATATTTAAACCAGTAGCTGTGTCTAATTTCAGAGGCTACATCCTTCGAAGAACACATTCAAATGGCATTCGAGTCAATCGCAGTACAAAAAAAAAAAAAAAAATCTCAATTCGAAGCGACCTGAGGGTCCTTTTAAAGGCATCCTTTGTTTCCTGGATAATGAAGGATACAAACGGTGATTACTTTGCAGCCTTGAATACCCAAAGTGTCATTGTGTGCTGATAACAACTGGATGTTTTTAAATGCATGATTTAAGTTTCAGTTCAATTGATAATCTAACTAAACATGTTTGTCATAAGGGGGGCATGGCCAAGAGCTGTGGGAATGGCGCAATTGTTAACGAGCATCACCTGTTCGCACACCAGTCTCGAGTCTCAAAGGAGCAGAAGCATGAAAGAAGGAGTGACCACAGAGGAAGATAAGAAAGGACCAGGCCTGGAGCTTGTGTTTTGTTTTGCTTTCAGTAGTTACCATAAGGGACTGCCGCCTCCAGTTTGTCTTGTTTATTAATTTATTAAGGAATCTCAAAGTTTGTCGATTCTCCACTTCTTCTCAATGGCCAGGGAGCCATCAATCGTTACAATGTTCAAACCGAAAACACTATGAAATTTCTTCCTAAGATGTGATTTTATAGACAGATTACATCTTTATCAGTAGATAATAATAATATTAATAATAATAACAATAATACTAATAATAATACTAATAATAATAATAATAATACCTTACATTTATATAGCGCTTTTCTAGACACCAAAAGCGCTTTACACAATACGGGAATCTCATCCACCAGCAGTGTGCAGCATCCACCTGGATGCCGCTACGGCAGCCATATTGCGCCAGACCGCACACCACACACCAGCTGATTGGTGGAGAGGAGACAGAGTGATGAAGCCAATTATGATATGGGGATGGTTAGGAGGCCATGATGGACAAAGGCCAGTGGGCAAATTTGGCCAGGATGCCGGGGTAAACCCCTACTCTTTATCGAAGGACATCCTGGGGTTTTTAACGACCACAGAGAGTTGGGAACTCGGTTTAACGTCTCATCCGAAAGACGGCGCTCACTAGTAATGCGCGGATGGCGCTATATCTGCTGTCGCTGCGGATAATCCTCGGGTCAGGCGAGTCGGGTAATAAAAAAAAATACGCTATGATTAATTGCGGGTGGGTCGCGGGTCATAGCAGTTGACTAGTAAAAAAGCAGAGAGTGGACTACGCAGAATGTGAAGATGAGACGCCCAAAATAATGGATGAAGTGCAAGAGTACTGTGAAAACTTTCAGTTAGAGGACCCATCAGAGGAAAATCTGCTATCGTTCTGGGAGAAACAAGATCGCTTATTTACACGACTGCTCATTTAGCTCATTTAGTGCAGCCCAAATCCAGGCACAGTAGATGCAATTCTGTTTTTGCACAGTGCAAAGAAAAAGGCCAAGTATGGATAACATAGCTGCTGTTTAGGCTGAAGTGCATATTGGGGCATCTCTATTGTCGAACCCTGCTTTTAAGAAAAGTAAAGTATAAAAAGGATTTTCAACCAGCCAAAGTGGCTAGTAGGAGTGTCTATCTAACCCGCCACACCAATCTACCCGCATTTGGCTGGTTGGCGGGTGTTAATGTCAAGCCCTGATTATAATCCAAATTCAACATTGCATATCCTGTGATGTGACTATAATGATCACATTGGTATATCGATATGTATATGAAACTTTATATTGTGCCGCCCTAGTATGGACCAAAGAAAATACATTTATAATGTTTTGGTAACCTTGTTTTGCCTTCATATCATTTAATACATGTTTATTTTTTAAAAATCACTGAGGAAAAAGTCAGTACAAACGTTACTGCTACTCATTAATGACACATTGTACACTTTCTAGGTAATGATATCAGTTCTCTAAAGGCCATACAGTCTCATTTCACAATGTTGAGTTCGAAAATTCACCTTTGAAGAATGAAGCCTCTGAAACAAGACACAGCCACTACTATATTGCTGGTTCATATGACTAAACTGTTTTGATATTACCGGAAAAAAAGACACCTGATATGGCAACAATGTGGCCAGTGGAGGAGGTTCAGACATTCCTCTCATCGGTAGTCAAGGAGCTGGACGACCCAGAATGGAAATGATAATGTTAGGAGAGTTACTATTGTGACAATTCCACCCATTTAAAGCGATACTAAACTGCAGTGGAAATGCAAACAGAGCCGAGCAAAACTAAACCAAAGCAAGCCAAGCTGAGCCGTGCCGAACCGTATTGTACCACACAGTGAAAAATCTGCTTTAATTCCCCTGCATTCATTTGTCATTTGCATCAAGGTTTTTACAATTTTGCATTTTTAAATTTATTTTTATTTTGATGCTTTTTTTTAAAATTGATTTACATTTCAGATTAGTTGTCTAATAATGGTTTTCTCAGTTTCAGTTTAGTTTTTATTTAGTGAACACGTTTCTATTTAGTTTTAGTAATTCTAGGTTAGCATGGGTTAACAGAACATGTCCAGTGTCGACCAAAAGCAAAGATTAATGTTTGTACGGATTACAAGTCTTGTGCAAACCTCTTAGTAATAAAAATAAAATAATTGTTTGCACAAACACTGAATCATACAAAATACAACAAACAAAAGCTGCATTTGCAAAAAGTTGCAAAATTATACACATAGACATCACCGTTTTAAAAACACTACAGTATACAGTTGAAGTCAGAATTATTAGCCCCCCTTTGAATTTTTTATTTTATTTTTTTTATATTTACCAAATGATGTTTAACAGAGCAAGAACATTTTCACAGCATGTCTGATAATATTTTTTCTTCTGGAGAAAGTCTTATTTGTTTTATTTTGGCTAGAATAAAAGCAGTTTTTAATTTTTAAAAAAACATTTTAAGGTCAAAATTATTAGCCCCTTTAAGCTATATTTTTTTTCCTATAGTCTACAGAACAAACCATCAATATACAATAACTTGAAATAGTCTTGAAAAATATCTAGTCAAATATTATTTACTGTCATCATGGTAAAGATAAAATAAATTAGTTATTAGAAATGAGTTATTAAAACTATTATGTTTAGAAATGTGCTGAAAAAATCTTCTCTCCGTTAAACAGAAATTAGGGAAAAAAATAAACAGTTTGTCTGTAAAAGCGCATGTTATTTCTCTAAAAAGCCGCAGATCGGATTTTGCTTATGAATTCTGAAAACAATTATTACATTAACAATTTCAATTAGTTTTTACTTTTTAGACTTGTTAGTTTCGATTTGTTTTAGTTTAATTTATTGTGAATTTTATTTCAATTAGTTTTTCCGTGACTTGTTAGTGTCATTTATTTTAAGATTTTCATTTATTGTGAATTTTATTTCAGTTTGTTTTTCGAGTGACTTGTTAGTTTCGATTCGTTGTAGTTTTTCATTTGTGAATTTTATTTCAGTTAGTTTTCAGAGATTGTTGTTAGTTTCGTTTCAGTTTTTCATTTATTGTGAATTTTATTTCAGTTTGTTTTTCGAGTGACTTGTTAGTTTCGATTCGTTGTAGTTTTTCATTTATTGTGAATTTTATTTCAGCTAGTTTTCAGAGATTGTTGTTAGTTTCGTTTCAGTTTTTTGTTTATTGTGAATTTTATTTCAGTTTGTTTTCAGAGACTGTTGTTAGTTTCGTTTGAGTTTTTTGTTTATTATGAATTTTATTTCAGCTAGTTTTCAGAGACTGTAGTTAGTTTCGATTTGTTGTAGTTTTTCAATTATTGTGAACTTTATTTCAGTTAGCAGGGCTCGATAATAAGGACTGCCCGATGGCCCGGGGCCAGCGTGCGAGACGCTTGGCCCAGTGTACAGAATGGCTACTGGCCCGATTGGGCCAGTGCTGCCTTGTCACAAAAGTTTACTTTAGCTGCGACTGTCTGTCAATTACGTGCAAATACAATCTTAGGGCGCTTTCACACATACATTTGTTTTGAAATCTGTCTCATTTCCCCCGTTAGCGCGGTTCGTTTAGCATAGGTGAATTCAGCAATTGTGCTCGGATCCGCTCCAAATCAATTGGTCCGAGATCGTCTGAATGAGGTGGTCTCTGCTCGATTGAGCGGATTGATTCTAGTGAGAAAACAAAACAATCCAACGAACTAACGACCCAGGCTATTTCACAGTGTATTATGATTGTGTAATAGCCATATATACGGCAATATGAAGAGAGAATGATGAGTAGGGCAAGATGTCATTCCTACCGGCAGGTGTAAGTTTCATGCCTAACACGAAAGTAAAAGCATGCTGAAACATGCTGAATTTTATTTCAGTTCGTTTTTCGAGTGACTTGTTAGTTTTGATTCGTTTTAGTTTTTCATTTATTGTGAATATTATTTTAGTTTGTTTTTCGAGTGACTTGTTAGTTTCGATTCGTTTTAGTTTTTCATTTATTGTGAATATTATTTTAGTTAGTTTTCAGAGACTGTTGTTAGTTTCGTTTAGTTTAAGATTTTCATTTATTGTAAATTTTATTTCAGTTAGTTTACAGAGACTGTTGTTAGTTTCGTTTAGTTTAAGATTTTCATTTAATGTAAATTTTCTTTCAGTTAGCTTTCAGAGACTGTTGTTAGTTTCGTTTCAGTTTTTTCGTTTATTGTGAATTTTATTTCAACTAGTTTTCAGAGACTGTTGTTACTTTCGTTTCGGTTTTTCTTTTATTGTGAATTTTATTTCAGTTCGTTTTTCTAGTGTTGTTAGTCCCGTTTTAGTTTTTAATTTATTGTGAATTATTTCAGTCCTTTTTCAGTGACTGTTGTTAGTTTCGTTTATTGTGAATTTTATTTCAGTTAGTTTTCAGTAACTGTTGTTAGTTTTGTTTTCCTTTTTTATTTATTGTACCTATTATTTCAATAAGCTTTTCAGTGACCGTTGTAGGTTTCATTTAGTATAATTTTTTTCATGTATTGTGAATAATTTTAGGTGGTTTTCAGAGACTGCTGGTTGTTTCGTTTGATTTTAGTTTTTTTTTTTTTTGTGAGTTTTCAGAGACTGCTGTTAGTTTCGCTTCGTTTTTCATTAATTGTGAATAACTTCAGTTCCATTATCTAGTGACTGTTGTTAGTTTCTTTTAGGTTTAGGTTTTCATTTATTGTGAATGTTTCATTTTATTTCAGTTAATGAAAACCTGTTTTGACCAATAATTTTAGTCTTAGTTTACAAAATATTTGCAATTCAGTGGTCTTTAAATGCTTTTCAAAACCGTTTTAGAATTGTTTGTCTGATTTGCATATTTTTCTTTGCTCCTTGCCTTCACAAAAAACAGTGTTGCCTACATAACGTCACATTTTCCAAACATGCTCATTACGAGAGACAAATTCATAAGGAGTTATGTACTGAGCACCTACCATTAAGACACCGAGAGACCACCAGTCAGCACTCTGTGTGTGACCTCTCCTGTTGACCACCTCAGGGGCCATATATTCCACAGTGCCACAGAAAGAGTATGCTTTTTTGTCCTGATCTACGGATTCTTTACTGAGCCCAAAGTCTGGAAAAGGCACATCATCACAGTTGTCATAATTGCAACATGCCGCCAAAGCCAAAGCAGGGGTGTCAAACTTTGCTCCTGAAAAGCCAATATATCCTGGAGAAGATTATATTTATCCTTGTGTACTGTTAAAATTGATAAACCTTTCATTATGTTCCGGGCTGTTTTTGACTTATTGACTTCTATTATAATTATTTTTTTGAATGCAAAGGCATTAAGGCATATAATCATGCATTCTTAATTGTTGTTTTTTCCTGTTGGAAAGAGGTAAAATGTGTAATTTTACTGTTGATCATCAGTTGGCAGCATTAACCCTTTAGATAGGCCTGTGCAAAAAAAAAAAAAGTTTCTGGCTTTTACATGGAGTTTTATGGAGTAAAACAGCAGATTAAAGTGTGTGTGTGTGTGTGTGTGTGTGTGCAGAAATACACTTACTATGTTTCGAGAGCAGAGCTGCTTTTTTATTTTCTGAGGCCCTGTTTACACTGATGCTTTTTAGTTTTAAAACAGCATTTAAGAATGAAAACGATCCACATTCACACTTTCATCTAGCATTTCTGAAAAGATCTACGTCCACAATACACCGCTGAAAACACACGTGACCACTTACAAACTCTGGCATGCACTGCAGCATACACGCACGTATGTAATAACTTATTTTAGTTTATTTTATCGTATTTTATTCTATTCTCTAAATTTTATAGTAATGCACAGTCCTGTGTTATGTTGTTTGATGTAGCACCTTGGTCCTGGAGGAACATTGTTTTGTTGCACTGTATAGTGTTGAAATGACAATAAAGCCAACTTGACTTGGCTTGATGTCTGAGCTCTAGGCAGTCAGCGGGTGCTTTGAGCACACCTCTCCAGGTGAGAGATAGTTCATCAAGGATCTACTGCTGGATCTCATCTCACTATAGTTGATAAACTTAATATTTAATTCCTCTGGTCTATATCTAACGACATATTCCCTGACTTTGGTCTTTTGAATCTATTACTGGTTCTCAGGTAACGTGTTTTGGCTGAGCGCAAAGGTAAGTTAATATACTAATTTATGTAACCGCGTACACTGATTCTGCACATTTGACTGATTGCTTGCCTTTATTTCCTATAATGTATAAACTTATTGTACGTTATACTCTAATAACAGCCATTATTGATTATTAAAACTGATATTTAGCAAAAGAGGTATGCTTCATATTTTTCAATGAAAATGAAAGGAGGCAGTCATGTTGTAGGCTGCGTTTTGTTATATACATACAAATATGCATACAGTGAAGATGATGGTCATATAAATATGTAGCTACACGACGCCTCAACATTTCTAGTGTCTGTTAAGTTGTTAATATCAAAGTGAAAATAGGCAGTTCCTTATATCATGTTTTCATTTTATTGTAAAGAAAGTGAAACAACATATCCAGGGTGATGCGAATGACGTTATAAAAGTAGACTGTTCCCTTTGAAGCTTTGTGTCCTGAGGAGTTTGTTTTCCATTGTTTTCCATAACAGACTAAGTCTGAACTTAGAAGGACAGGATGTAAGACTGAACTTTGTGTACTTGATATTGAGAAAGACCCCCAACTAGATAGGTGAATGTCTGCAGCCACGTCTCTGTTTTCCCCCTTTCAGCGTTTTCAGCTCTGTTTTCAGGGCTCAAAAACTCATGGGTAGTGTGGATGGAAGGTGTAACCGTAGCATAAGTTATGCATTTTAAAACTAAAACGTATTAGTGTAAACGGGGCCTCAGACATATCAAGATAAGTGTGCAAAGGTCTCTCACACACACATTGAACTCCATATAGAAGGCAGAGACTAAGCTAACTCTAGGATTTCGCTGGACTTTTTTTTTTTTTTCGAATTTGCGGCTTTTCTTAAAATTTGCAGCAATATTTGCGGCCTTATTTTGTGTTGATTTGGTGTAAAAAGTTATTCATTCATTCATTCATTCATTTTCTTGTCGGCTTAGTCCCTTTATTAATCCGGAGTCGCCACAGCGGAATGAACCGCCAACTTATCCAGCACATGTTTTAAGCAGCGGATGCCCTTCCAGCTGCAACCCATCTCTGGGAAACATCCATACACACTCAAACACTACGGACAATTTAGCCTACCCAATTCACCTATACCACATGTCTTTGGACTGTGGGGGAAACCGGAGCACCCGGAGGAAACCCACGCCAACGTAGGGAGAACATGCAAACTCCACACATAGACGCCAACTGACCCAGCCAAGGCTCGAACCAGCGACCTTCTTTTTTTTTTTTTTTTGAAAGATTTATTTTTGGCCTTTTTGCCTTTATTAAGCAGATAGGACAGTGTTTTAGACAGGAAGCGAAGTGGGAGAGAGAGAGAGGGGGTAAGGACGGGAAATGTCCACGAGCCGGAATTCGAACTCGGGACGCCCTGAAGTGCAACTGCACCATATGTCAGTGCGCTAACCACTAGGCTATTGCGCTGACACCAGCGACCTTCTTGCTGTGAGGCGACAGCACTACCTACTGCGCCACTGCGTCGCCCTGTAAAAAGTTTTACCACAGACCTAGACACTGGGTTCTGCAACTTAAATTTAAAGGATACTGTATATTTAAAAAAAAAAAATCTTACATACAGTTGAAGTCAAAATTATTCGCTCACCTGTGATTTGTTTTTCCTTTTTTAAATATTTCCCAAATTGTTTAACAAAGTAAAAAATAAAAATAAAAATAATCTGTATTTCTTCTGTTTTCTTCTGAAGAAAATTAATTAAATTTTGTTTTATTTTGGCTAGAATGAAAGCAGTTTAAAATTGTATTTAAAAACTTAAGCTCAATATTATTAGCCACCTTAAGCAATATTTATTTTTTCGATTGTCTACAGAACAAACCATCATTATACAATGATTTGTCTAATTACTCTAACTTGCCTAATTAACCTAGTTAAGCCTTTAAATGTCACTTTGAGTTAAATACTAGTGTCTTGAAAAATATCTAGTAAAATATTATGCACTGTCATCATGGCAAAGATAAAAGAAATCAGTTATTAGAAGTATATGTTTATAAATGTGTTAAAAAAAATTGCTTTGGGGGGGGGGGGGGGGGGGTTGGGGAGAGATTCAGGAGGGCTAATAATTCTGACTTCAACTTCAGGTAAATAGAAACAGAAGGATCTGTGAAACAGCCGTGAATCAGGTGAGCACGGCAGATGCCGCTGATGTGAAAGCCAGCTCGCTGCTTCTGCTCATTCACTGCACACATACACTTTTTGTCTGCTCTACTAGCACGAGCGATGTGAAAGAGGCGTGGCAACGCCTATGTTATGTGATGTCAACAAGTCTTTATTTAACTAATTTCACTCACCTCAAGGTTTACACGGTCTTTCGCAGTAATATTTGTAGGTAAATGCGACTTTGTATTTTTACTCATATTTAACGTGCGCGTCTTCTTCTTCTGGCTAAATGCTGAGTTACAGACCAGCGTAAAGGTATATACTGCCACCTACAATCATGATGTGTGTAAAATCATGGCTTAGCGAGGGTTGTTTGCGTCCACATGGCTTTTGTTTTGGGTGAATCCATGTCGTGATGACATCATAGAAAGCGTCTAGACCCCAAATTTGCAGGAAATCAAAAATGCAAGATCAGCAAAATTTTGCAGTGTTTGCTTGACTTCAGCGATTGCAAAATCCTGGAAGGTCTGGCTTTTTTGTACTGCAACTGATGATGATCAACAGTAAAAATTTAAAATTGTACCTCTTCCCAACAGGGAAAACCACCAACCAACAAGAAAGCATGCGATTATGCATGTCATGAAAAATGTGATTATAATGGAAGTCAATGGGGCAAAAACAGCCCCAAACATAACGAAAGGGTAGTCGATTTGCTCAGAGTATATTATTGAATATTTTCAAAGCATTTTCCCAAAATATGTTTTAAATTGGATTAGTCAACAAATATCATTCCATTTGCTGGAACACAGAGAAAGTTGTGGCCAAATTAAGACTTAAAATAACCCCAAAGTGGATGAAAACATCCCCAACAAGTGTTCAAACGAGAGTAGCCTGAATGTCTGCAGGACGGCAGCCTTCCAGCAGCAGAGTTTGATGAAAAACCCAGGCTGACCATGTCACACACACACAATATATGACTCATTTTAGAAAACACAGGGTGAAACGCTAACAGTTGATGTTATCTATTATAAATTTGCCTCCATATCTACATGCACATGTTCAACAGGCAGGGAAGTGATGTAAGAATTTGTACAACGGTACGTACCTGTTAACTTGATATGTCCAGCTTCATCAAGCAAAATGCTGAAAATTAAGACCACATTTCTCCAATACAGATACAACAATACATGAACTAAACAAGTCAACAAACAAACAAAACAAAAAAATCAGACGGAGAATTCAAAGACCTCTCCGTTATAATCTTGCAAATGGGTTCTGAGAGATACAGCCATCCTTATTTAATGAAAGATCAAAAAAAGAGAGGACAGGTGAAAAGGCAGAAAGAGAGAAAGTATGGTTTCTACTCTACACACAGAAAGAGAAAGAGAGAGAGAGAGAGAGAGAGAGAGAGAGAGAGGGGGAAAATAGCAGAGAGGTGAAGGGGGATACTTTACTTTTCAGGCTTCAGGTCTCTGTAAACAATGCCTAGGTTGTGTAGATGATCCAATGCAAGGGCCAGCTCTGCAAGGTAGAATTTCACATCCTCCTCTGTAAACATAACCTAGTAAGAACTGGACAAATTTACTCTCTCATCAAAGACCACGCACACACACACACAGCAATATAAACGTCAACATTTTACAACAAAGCAAACAAAGATGGATACAAGCATTTCAGATCAATAACAGGAGGATCAACAATTCATAGAGCTTCGCTACTGTATTTTTAACAAATGATATAACTGAGCAATTCCAGCGTTATAATGTGACATTTGCAGTTAAAACTCAAAACATAAATTCACACAGAAAGTATATATTAACATTATATTTATATTTTCCAAAACTACTAACCACAGAGTTATGAGATCAGAAAAATATCAATCTGTAATCATGTTTTGTACTTTAAATGAGGAAAATAAACATGCGTTATGGATGTGATGAAAAAAAGTCTGCGAGTTTACAGTATACAACATACTTTGTTGAAATTCTGTAAATTAAATTGCACAACCCCCCAAAAATTATGCTAGTAAACAGGATAAGAGTTGGCTCACTATAGACGAATTACCAACCTACATCACACATGACGTCACACGGGTCCCGGTTGCAAAAAGAGACCGGTGGCGATAGTACATGTTGCGTCGTGCGGTAGGATGCCAAATTCGATGCTTTTAATGCCAACCGCAGACGTCTTTGGCTAAAAGGGAGCTGAATGGAATGAGGACCTAATTAAAAATGCTCGACGCATTTCTCATGTTATATCAGGCAAGTTCATGCTATGCTAAATCATACACATTACTCGTTTTTGACTCGTTACATGTGGTTAATTAAACTGCCGACACTGAATGCTAAGAATGAAACGTGAAAGTGTAAGTTATTAAGGTAAAGTTGGTTTTATATTCACACATTCATTCAGTGACAACTTGTGACACACTCCCTATATTGTTTACCACGGTACTTTGAATATTCGGTCTGAAATAACCTGCAAGTGTGACTTGAAAACAACATTAACACTGTTTATTTGACTGTGAACAATGTTGTACTTTGATAGTCATTGGCTGCTAATATGATTTCTCTATTTAGAGTTTGCAAATAATACTTTTATGAAATTATATTATTAAGGAGAAAGTCCAAATGTGCGAATATAAAACCAACTTTACCTTTATGTGTAAGTTCACATACCCTGCCGTAAGTTCAGGTGTAGTTCGCAGCCAGAATGCAGTAGTTTTGCTTGTTGATGACCCAGACCTTGTATAACATTAGCTCCGTCTTTTTTTCCTTGTCTTTGGCTAGGCAGAACCTCGGTTTTTAGCACTACATGGTTTTGAATCTGGTAATCATGGAACATTATTTGTTGCACATGACCACACAGAACACAATTGTTGGCATCCAAAGACTTGTAGGCATTTAACTTCTCTCTTGTAAAATCACTTGGAGCTTCAATGAGATTGTATATTTGTGGCTGGATGCTTGGTCATTTCGTCTTATCCAATATCCATTGGGAGGGTGCTATCGCAGATGGACCTGTCAGACCAACGTCGCTCATTTTAACGTTAATTTTGCCGAATGACTGTGCTTATCACTGGGTGACGAGCTGTTATAATACGCTGAAAGCATTATGTAAATAATATATATAATATGTAATCAATATGACTTATTTCTAAGACAACAACAAACTCTGTACCGCATCAGATGTCATTCCCTCACTGTAAATGCTAGCGCTCCCGTTTTTTTTCTGCCACCTCGCTGCGCGCGCATCCTGAATGTTTACAAACATGGTAATTCGTCTATAGAACGAACATGATTGATTTAATTTTTTTTTATATTTTTGCTTTAATGAGAAAAAAGCTTCGTTATGGATGTGACATCTGCGCTATGGATGTGACTGATGTGAAATTGCCACTTGTGTGACTTTAGTAAATCAAATTAAAGTGTTTAAAAATATTGACAGAGACATTTTTAAGTATGTCTAAAATACTGTAAAATACTTGTTTACACAAAAAACATAGAAACGGTTTCGGTATTTTGTAGAAAATGTAACTTTTTTTCATGGCAAGGTTGACATTTGCATGGAATTGCTCTACTTTTTATTTATACAACAAATGTAAATGTAAAACACAAAGTTAGACAGCATGTTTGTATTCATTTACATCAAGCAGAATGAATCCAAACTAAACCTTGCAATCGGATTCACATATTCATGTGTGCATTAGCGGCATTTAAAAAAAAAAGTAATAATTTACAATAAGGTTCCATTAATTTTAGCTAATATATTTACTAATGTGAACGAACAATGAACAACACATTTATAACAGGATTTATTTATCATCTTTGTTAATGTTATGCCGAGTTCAGACTGCACGATTTTAGCCCTGATTTTGACTCGCCGATAGGTTTTGAAATCACAGACAAAAGCCTGAAATCACAGGCAAATCGGTGCTCATTCACGTAAGTAACAATCACACAGTGTGAACTATCAAAGACACGATCTGGGAAAATCAAAGATGAGTCGCCAACACCCATGAGATATTTGGCATGC
Organism: Danio kyathit; assembly: GCA_903798195.1. NCBI lineage: Eukaryota > Metazoa > Chordata > Actinopteri > Cypriniformes > Danionidae > Danio > Danio kyathit. The sequence continues at coordinate 12,150,095 of LR812532.1, read as the reverse complement.
TACATATCTGACACTATCGGCGATTCAAAATCATGCAATGTGAAATGTGATCTGATTGAAAATAACATTGACGATCACCTACAGCTAATGAGAAAGCAGCATCCACTAGTATGGGTATCTGCAGGCCAGTGGGAGGTTGGGGGAGAAGTTAAAGGCTTATTTTCGGTCTATTTGGACCCAAGAAATAGAGGAAAAACTAGTGTACATTTGGCAGGAGCACCTGCGTCTGTTTCACATGTCTGAGCAATACCACAACCAGCTCAAAAAAGAAATAAAAAGTTAAGAAGAAATCACTAATTCCCTTCAAAAGTCAGGTGAGCAAAATAAGTTTATATTCTACCCCACTAAAGGCTTCTTTGTCATTATGTAGTTAATAACAAAATATACACCATGTGACCTCGTGTTGTTTCCTTGTCACTTCTCGCGTGTGTTTGGTTATGAGATGTAGTTTGTGGACCAAAACAACGTTGTCAGCGATTCTTCCTATCGTAAAGTAATTCGCTGTGAAACCCCCTGTCGCTGATCCATCCTACAGTAGCTATGTTTCCATCTACCTATTATTATGTGCATAAATAAATGATTGATGGAAATGTCATGATGTGATGTTGAAGTATAAACTTTTTATTCATTCCGCTGTGACGTCACGCGAAGCGGCTTCCGGGTCCAAGCGCTCTATCAGACTGTATGGGGAGACTCATCAAATGGTAATAATAAACGTTTACAAAGCGATGCAATACTTTCGAAAATCACGATCGCAATGTATCTATCCATTAGAGCTGCACGATTAATCAAAAAAAGATTGCGATCTCGATTCGACCCCTAGACGATCTTAATCCAGCATTTCCACGATTCTGTCAATCATATTTTCAGGTTCTGGAAAGGAAAAGGCGGCCGCACAAGTTTTTACATTGTTTTACATACTTTGCTCAGCAACCTGGACACCTCCAAATGGTGTTAAAAGAGTCACATACTGTATTTATATGGTATAATTCACCCCAAAAAAAAATGTCATTTCTGTCTTTATGTAATGATGTATTCGCGACCGCGAAATTACACATGATGTGAGCTGTTACCACAGAGAGGGCGGGTGCGCGCCTGTGAATGATGCCTACTTTAGTGAACAGAACCTGCATAGGCTGCGAATAACAGGTAGCAAAGTTGTAAATAACATTCAGTTTGTGGCACAGAACAATCGTTTGGGAGCCGCGGGGAAAGTATGAACCGCACTTAGCAGTGAAAATGAAACCAAAAGCACGCACAATTTAAATAATCATATCGCATTTTACGTTATGATTGAGACAAGCATTTAATATGTTTTTCTTTCATAGCGAACACAAAGTGTTGTGCAATATAACATTGAATATAATGCAAGAGGGAATCTAATAAATGACAAATGTCTGATTTTACCTGTAAAAAAAATAGTCTAATAATGTTGTCAATGACAGATTGAAAGCATATGTCTCAAACATAACAATTCAACTTCAGAATTATGAATAACTATATTCTGATATCATCACTTTACTGTGCATTAATGACCAGGACAAATTTAAAGTCTGTACAAGTCCACCATTCAAAGTCTATTCAAAATTTAGCATTTTAACCAACAGTAGAGCTACATATAATATTGTTTCTTTTTACCATATGTTTGAAAAATAATAATAATAATGATAATAATAATAATAATAATAGCCTACTCATATTAATCTTTATTTTATATCTACAGAATTGTTAGAAAATTGTGATCTTGATTTCAAGCAAAAAAAATAAATAAATAAATAAAATAAAATTGCGATTCTCATTTTTGCCATAATCGTGCAGCTCTAATATCCATGCCTAATATCCGATGACCAAAAAGTGATAATTTTTTTTTGAAATTGTTAAAATTTTGGTATTTGTGATGCAGCAAATCCAGAGACCGTTGTGTACACTATGATTTTATATAAAGTTCGCTTTAAAGAGGGATATGACTAAAAAGTGGCCATAAACAAATATTTTCTCAATTCAAATGATTAGCAGCTTAAACCCTGAAACAGTATTTCCATACGTCACTGATACGTCATGACTTGACAAGCGGATAAGAAAAAATGTGCATAAACTACGATGGAAAAACTTTTACTGATTTTGTTATAAGAGATCATGTGGTGATAAAAATGTGTGTGAACGTATAAAACAGCAGGCGGAGTACATTGTAAAAGATCTGAAATTCGTTTTGGTCATTTTAAAACGCCGTAACCATTTCAGTATTAATGTTATTTTATTATTAATGACCTTCAGAATATTCAACTGGGTCTGTGCTCCGTGTCTCACGCCTTCAAATGCCACCACGCGTTCATTGCATGTCGGCATTTGTCTGAGTCGCAAGTCATTTATTAAATGAAGAAAAGATTCACACAGCTTCTGTTACCGCAGCAAATTCCATTTTTACTTTTGATATTTGGCGCCAGTTCATCAGGAAGTGAAGATTTTGCTCTCTTTGACTCGGTGGATAGAAACGCTGCTTTATTCGCACATCTTATATGCGATTTTCCTAGTTTCCGCACACATTTAATCCACATCTTTGGATGGAAACATAGCTACTGCAAACATAGCACCAACAGAATGCTACCCCACATCTGTGACGTGACTACTTTGAAAATCGGGCAGTCTGCATTAGTTGATTAAAAAAAAATCTAGTCGTTCATTGCTAGTTCTTGTTAACTTGCAGTGCATTAACTAATCAATAATGCATTAGTAAATGTTGAAGCATGATTAGTAAATGCTGTTCATTCTTAGTTCATGTTAGTAAATATGTTAACTAAAAACTAATGAAACCTTATTGTAAAGTGTGACTAAAAAACTTGTATTCTCATTTAATGATTCTATAATCAGAACCAGCGAAGCCACCATTTTAGATTTTCATGACGATTTTTGAAGTGTTTACAAGAAGGTAATGAAGAGTTTGTTTGCACATTTATGGCCTGTTTCCACTGAGTGGTACAGTATGGCACGGTACGCTTTAATGGCCGTTTTCACTGTCAAAAGGTAGCAAAAAGCGAACCGTACCACATTAAAAGGGTAAAAAAAAAGGCGGAGCTAGACGCGCAGCTGAACACTGTTGGTTTATAGAGAAACGTCACTAGTGCGTTCACAGGCCCGGAGAATGAAAACTAAGGAAGCGTCATTTTTAAATACAGGCACATTACATCGTAATAATGTATTCATATAATAGCGAGCCATGGTCGACCCGAGCTTAAACAACCCTTGTCGTCATCTTGATGAACAGCCACAAAGCCAAGAAGAAGAGCATAATCTGCCTGTTGTTGATTACGTCTAAAATCGTGAGTGGTTTCACTTTCTCTAGAGAGCTCACATGCGCTTGCCACAAGTCTATGTTTGAAATAACGAATTTGACCTCATACTGATAACGTGCACGTGATTAATAAAGTGCTTCTGACATCCGTTCAGAGATGAACAAATGCGAGAGTAAAGCATGAAAAAATAAAGGAGAAGTCTGAAAAAACAAAGAGCAAGTGATTCTTTCAAGCAACCTAAAACATGAACAAACTGCCATGTTTAATTATTATCATCGCCTTTTGGACTATTATGAACTCTGAATGACGAAACTACTTTAACAAGATGTTAACTTTACATGTGCTGGTGAAGAATAAAGATGAGAGGTTTGTACTGACTGTACATGTTTTATATCGTTTATGAGCCCAAATAAGGCCTAAATTTATATTTTGGGTATTTTTTATTTGTAATTGGTAACATTTCAGAGACCGTAAGTCTCTATGCGTGTTCACAAATGTATATATAGATATATATAAATATAGATATATATAAATATAAATATAGATACATAAATCGCAGACATTACAGTGGGTTACTTTGCATTATTATTGATCTGCAGCTATAAACAAATTCTGTTAAAAAAAAAGTTGGTAATAAACATTTATTTGTACATAAGTATTTATGTGTATAAAGCATTTGTTTAGTAACAAATGTTTCTCATTCGATATGTGAATTTCAAGTGAGAATGACGTCGACTGCAACTTTCTGTTGAACATTACGCCTACCAAAAGGGTACCATTGGTACCATTTGCCAGTGGAGAAACAAGCCTGATAAAGGTGACCCGTACCATACCACTCAGTGGAAACGAGGGATTATACACAGCAATTGGGTAGAAATACAGTATACAACCCAGAAGTTTTATTAATTATGCTTCCCTTCCTAATATAAGCGGTGATTTAATAAAACGATACGGCAAGAATCTTAAAGCAAAAAAAAAAAAAAAAAAAAAAGATGGACATTAACAAATGCATACGTCCATAGACTAAGGTGCAGATTTACTTGCATCTGATCAGCATGAGGAAAACTGATTGGATATTGTCTGAGGGATCTAGAATCATGCGAATGGGAGCCCTCTTATGCTGTGATTTCCCCAACCCCAGCTTCTCATACTGCAAGTTAATCGATAGTGAATTGTAATTGGGTGGTAAATCTGTTCTACGATGAGCTTGGTTATCTTTGACTAGGCTGTTCTCCCAAAACACTAAAAATAGAGCTGAAATACGGGACTGTCCTAGAAAGCCCCTAAACCTGTTGTAGTACAACACAGTTATGCGTTTCTGCTATATTTCATCAGTGACGTTATGACCCCCGAATAAAGCAGGTGAAAATGCGGATTCAGCTAAAGGAGGAGGTTTAAAAGGACTGTAGGGAAAAATAAAAAAAGAAGTTTGGATGGACCTGTCATTTTGTGACTTTTCCTAGTTCTGGGTTCCAAGTCGTCTTTTAATTACTGAAGCAAATTCAAAACAACATGGTTTGGCAAATGATAAGTTCAGACGATGTGTTCCTCTGGCATTCCAAATGAATGTGGCAAAATATTCCTTGACTTCTAGCAAACGTTCTCTCTGTTCTATTTTGAGCGCAAAATAGTTACATTTAACTTTACATGTACAGTAATAGTACATGATTTGTTTGGCATTAAATAAAGGTGAAAATACCAGTCATTTGAGGTGTGCAAATCATGTTGTGGAACTCATTTAAATAATCCCCTCCTATAAAATTTGCATCTGAATGGGAAACTCCTACAAATGTACAGTTGAAGTCAGAATTATTAGCCCCTCTTTGATTTTTTTTCTTTTTTAAATATTTCCTAAATGATGTTTAACAGAGCAAGTAAATTTTCACAATATGTCTGATAATATTTCTTCTTCTGTAGAAAGTCTTATTTGTTTTATTTTGGCTAGAATAAAAGCAGTTATTACAATCAATTAATTGATGTTGGAAAATGGAAGTACAAGTTTATTGGTCTATTAATCTCAGCAAAGATAAGCTGTAGAACACAAGATGCTTACCTCTTTGGATAAACGAGTAAATACATCCCCACCCCTGAGAAAATCCAAAATTAAATAGAGTTTCCCTTCTGTCTGAAAGGCTGCAAGTGAGGAAAAAAAACACATTGAGAAAACACTCCTGGAGAATTCCACAGAAATGAAAAAAATACAGTTAAAAAAATACATTTCAGAGTTTGTTTACTACACATATATTGCATCCGGAAACTATTCATAGTGCTTCACTTTTTCCACATTTTATTTACGTTACAGCCTTATTTCAAAATGGATTCAATTAATTTATTTCCTCAAAACTCTACACACAACACCCCATAATGACAATGTGAAAGAAGATTTTTTTAAATTGCTGCAAATTTATTAAAAAATAAAAAACCTGAAAAATCACATGTACATCAGTATTCACAGCCTTTGCTCAATACTTTGTTGATGCACCTTTGGCAGCAATTACAGCCTCAAGTCTTTTTGAATATGATGCCACAAGCTTGGCACACCTGTCTTTGGGAATTTTCGCCCATTCCTCTTTGCAGTACCTCTCAAGCTCTATCAGGTTGGATGGGAAGCGACGGTGTACAGCCATTTTCAGATCTCTCAAGAGATGTTCAATAGGATTTAGGTCTGGGCTCTGGCTGGGCCACTCAAGGACATTCACTGAATTGTTGTGAAGCCACTCCATTGATATTTTGGTGGTGTGCTTTGGGTCATTGTCCTGCTGGAATATGAACCGTCGCCCCAGTCTGAAGTCAAGAGCACTCTGAAGCAGGTTTTTATTCAGGATGTCTCTGTACATTGCTGCATTCATCTTTCCCTCTATCCTGACTAGTCTTCCAGTTCCTGCTGCTGAAAAACATCCCCACAGCATGATGCTGCCACCACCATGCTTCACTGTATGGATGGTATAAGCCTGGTGGTGAGCAGTGCCTGGTTTTCTCCAAACGTAACGCCTGGCATTCACTCCACTCATCAGACCAGAGAATTTTGTTTCATATGGTCTGAGAGTCCTGCAGATGCCTTTTGGCAAAATCCAGGCGGGGAGTGGCTTCTGTCTGGCCACTCTACCATACAGGCCTGATTGGTGGATTGCTGCACAGATGGTTGTCCTTCTGGGCGTTTCTCCTCTCTCCACAGAAGAACGCTGGAGCTCAGACAGAGTGACCATCGGGTTTTTGATCACCTCCCTGACTAAGGCCCTTCTCCCCCGATCACTCATCTTAGATAGCCCGCCAGCTCAAGGAAGAGTCCTGGTGGTTCCAAACTTCTTCCACTTATGGATGATGGAGGCCACTGTGCTCATTGGAACACAGGGTGCTGAAATTTAATTGGCTAAACTGGCATTGGAGAGGCTTGGATTTGGGAGGGACCAAAACAAAGACAGCCGTTCCAGCATGAACTGCACATTTTCAAAGCAGAATAACTGACTTTAGCATTGTTTTTCAGATAAACAAGAATGTTCACTTGGCATGTTTCTTAAATATCTGCAAACATATTATGTTTTTCATTATGCTTTAGAAGAGTCAAAAACCTACCTACAGCACCGTTAAATTCTACTAATCAAAGCTAAACTTTAAAAATAAAAAAAAAGTTGGACCTTTCTGGGTGTAAACCATTACATACTGTAAATCATAAAATCTATTAAATTGAGTCTTACCATAGTGCAACTTCACAATGAAAGGATGATTGACCTCCACCAAAATATCTCTCTCCATTTTAGTGCGAACTCTGTCCCTCACTGCAACAACACACATTGGTAAACAATAACACTGGAAATAATGTGACTAACTACTCACACTGATCAAGACACTCGCTGACCTTTTAAAGATGCCTTTTTGAGCACCTTCATTGCATAAAGCTGGCCAGCATCTGGACCCATCAACTTCCGCACCAAAAACACCTGAGGAAAGTTCAAATATTACATTACTGTTTAAATAGACACACAAAAAACTGGATATACAATTTTCCTAACACCAGCATAAATGATTGTTTACAACATGTAGTTAACACCTGAAGTTAATAATTGTCCAATTAATTACTCCACTGGATAACACGATGCATAAAGTGGTCGGTTTTCATGGCACTGTGATGTTTCTGAAGTAGTAAAACAGTAAAAATAAATCTGTATGACCCTTTTAATGACAGGTCAAAAGCAAAGTAGTTACCCAGAGCCACACATTTCTATAATGATGATGCAAAGTAGGTTGTAAGCCAAGGACAGAGTTAAAATATTTGGTCATTCCAAACCAAATATGGATACATGACTTTTGGTACTAAACACATTATGACACAAAATAATAAAGCAACGCTCCTCTTTTTTTGGGAAAAAAAAAAAAAAAGTCTCATTTAAGTACTTCCCTCGGGTCAAACAGTTGAGCTATATCATTTCTAAATCCATTCAGCTGATCTGTGTCTGGTGGAAGCATTTTAGCTTAGCATAGATCATTGAATCGATTAGACAATTAGCATCCTGCTCAAAAATGTCAAAAAACACCGGAATGAGAGTTTAGTTCCTAAGCATTTCAGACTAGAAAATTGTACATTTTCATTTTCTGTCAGTCTTACCGTGCATTCACACGGGGCTTCAGCGTCAACGCTTGACTGAGGGCGTGTCTGAAGTTGGGGCAGACGCGATCATCATAGCAGCGTCAGCCAATGAAATTAGTCCGCCATCGGCAACTGTCTGAGCTGGGGTATTTGCATGAAGCAATCTGATTGGCTGACGTTTCTTTTGGCACTTGAAAAGTTGAAAATTTCCCAACTTCTTTATCGAGCAGCATCACTGAAGTGGTGCCAACAGATACAATGCAGTTCGCCAATGCCTGATGTCACCCATTCAAGGTGAATGTGAAGCGTTGACGCTGACACTCCGTGTGAATGGGGAGTTAGTACATGATGAAACTACAAAAGAGTCACGGTTTAAATAGGAAAATTATTTAGAAAACTTTAGCAAGATGCTACTGCATGGGATCTAAAAGTTGAGCTGGTGGTCAATATAAATTTATTTCAATTCATTAAATTTAATTTTCTTCTGCTTTTCCGGGGCCGGGTCATGGGGGCAACAGTCTCAGGAAAGAACCCCAGATTTCCCTCTCCCCAGACACTTCCTCCAGCTCCTTTGGGGGGGGACGCCGAGGCGTTCCCAGGCCAGCCGAGAGATATAGTCACTCCAGCGTGTAGTGGGTCTTCCCAGAGCCCCCCTCCTGGTGGGACATGTCTGAAACACCTCACTAGGTGGGCGTCCAGAAGGCATCCGATGCCACGAGCCACCTCAGCTGACTTCTCCTCCTGGATGACATAGCTCATATATATTAAAAAACCCTTTATGAGCAAAAAAAAAAGACAGTGACGTTGGCGCAGCCGGGGCCCCACCCTGGAGCCAGGCCTAGGGTTGGGGCTCGTATGCAAGTGCCTGGACGGGTTTTATCCCACAGAACCCGGCTGGGCTCAGCCCAAAGGAGCAACGTGGGACCATCCTCCTGCAGGCCCAACACCTGCAAGGGGAGCCATAAGGGGCCGGTGCATTGTGGAATGGGTGGTGGTCAAAGGTTAGGACCATGACAACCCAATCGTCGGGCGGAAAAACTGGCTATTGGGACATGGAATGTCACCTCACTGGGAGGGAAGAAGCCAGAGCTTGTGTGGGAGGTTATACATTTATGCTTGTGCATAAAATGTTAGAGACATTAATATTGTTGGAATCACTTTACTTGAAGGGGTGTTCATAAGACTGTCATGAAGCCTTTACAATCATGACAAGTTATTAATATTTAATAAATGTTTTATGACAAATCCTATTTGTACTGCTGTAATTAAGGTTAAAAAAAATATTAATGACGCCATTATAAAACTCACGACACAATTACAATGGCCTGAGGGCAATCATGTTTATGACAGATTTATGACAATTTTAAGACAGTTATGCTGTCTTAGTAATGTCAAGTTGTCTAAGACAACTATGACACATGTATGATGTATTTGTTTATGTCAGGTTGTCATAATAAAGACATCTCAAATTAGGGCTGGGCGATTTAGCCTAAAATCTATATCTCGATTAATTGAACATTTTAACTCTATTATGATTATTTATTTAATTTTTTTGCCCCCATAGTTCAATGACAAGTTTTGTACAGTAAATATGCTCACATATTACAAGTGAGAGATTTTGAAATGAAGGGTGCATTACTTGATTTTAAAATAATTAAAAGAAACAAACACTATCTACTATTTATGAGCATTTATTGAACATCAATGTTGAACAACTAAAATTAAAACACACATTGCCTAAAAAGAACAGTCAAAAAAGAACTAGGAAAGGTAACCGAACAAATTCTGAATGTTGATTTCGATTAATCGCCCAGCCCTAATCGCAAATAATGTCAACTTTTCATTTAAAATGTTATAAGCATGCATATAATCTCATGATTGTTTCAGTAACAGTATTATAAACTCCCAATTCAAGCAAAGTGTTACCTTGTGGCTCTTAAATTTTATATACTAATAACCCATTACTTAATTGCATCCCAAATTGCATACTTCTGCACTATTCTATGCCATTTTGTATTATAAGTACGAGTAGTAGAAGTATAGTAGTGCATTCACAGTAAAAGTAAAAAAAATTCTGTAAAGATGGATGATGCACTTATTCAACTGTTTACACTAAGTTTGAATTGTTGAACACGCACTCTATCGTTAACAGTTTTGCTCATTTACAGGAAAGGGAGGAGCTATCGGGCTTGAGGTTAGATTTCTTTTTTTATTTTGGATTGTGAAACCAAAATACTCCTATGTAAATGATCATGCCAAAGCCCAATGGTGAATATGGTTGTACTCATGATACAGTTGAAGTCAGAACTATTAGCCCCCCTTTGAATTTTTTTCTCTTTTTTTAATTCCCAATTGATGTTTAACATAGCAAGGACATTTTCACAGCATGTCTGAAAATATTTTTTCTTCTAGAGAAAATCTTATTTGTTTTATTTCGGCTAGAATAAAAGCAGTTTTTAATTTTTAAAAATTCATTTTAAGGTTAAAATTATTAGCCCCTTTAAGCTATATTTTTTTCGATAGTCTACAGAACAAACCATCATTATACAATAACTTGCCTAATTACCCTAACCTGCCTAGTAAACCTAATTAACCTAGTTAAGCCTTTAAATGTCACTTTAAGCTGTAAAGAAGTGTCTTGAAAAATATCTAGTCAAATATTATTTACTGTCATCATGGCAAAGATAAAATAAATCAGTTATTGGAAATGAGTTGTTAAAACTATCATGTTTAGAAATGTGTTTAAAAAAATCTTCTCACTGTTAAACAGAAATTGGGGAAAAAATAAACAGGGGGTTAATAATTCTGACTTCAACTGTATAGGTAATATTTTGTACTTTGGCATTTATTTCCCTAATTTGCCACCTGTTAAACATCGCCTTGGAAACAGTTTGAATTTTGGTTTAGTAAACAATAGGTTAGTGTTCGGGACGGCACTACGCTCTACACTACACGGTTGAGTGTTTAAGTTACTATTTTGCTATACATTATTAAAGCTTGATGCCGCCGCAGAAGTCTGTCCAAAAAATCTGTCAACATGCTACCTGACAGAGAAGTCAATAAGTCAGGAGCCAAAATTTTCAGATCATGCAGCCAAAGGTCTTGAGGATTACAAGACAGTTACAGAAAGGCCTGTTTGATCAGAGTTGGAGTTAAACACTTCAGGACAGCGGATCTGCTTGTCAGACTGTACAACCATGTCCTCAGCTCTATAGCCATGACTAGGCCCACACGGAATCTGCGCGCGCAGAATTCCGCAGATTTTCCACAGATTTTCCGCAGATTTCCGCAGATTTTTAGCCCATCATTAATTCTGTTTATTTTTTTACAGTTAACTATTTACAGTTAATCTAATTGGATTTGCATTTTAAACATTAAATACAAGTTAAAAAGATATTCTTTTTTATTTCACATATTAAGGTTTTAGTTATGATACTCCCAAAATAATTCCGCAGAAATCCGCAGATTTTTACCAAAAATCTCCGCAGAAATAGCAAAAAACGTCCGCAGATTCCGTCTGGCCCTGGCCATGACTCAGTGTGTTAATGTCAAACTGTATGACAGTCAAGTCTTCCTATAAACGGACATAAGCAACAAGTCTTGGCCAGAATTCTGCAGCATCAGTCCATTACATGCTCGGTGACCATGAGTCACATTTCCACACATAATTGAGCAAACTAAAACTCTGTTCTTCTCCAGCGGTAATTTTGTTCATGGGGTTTCTAGAGAACAGAAACTTAAAAACACCTTATGTGCTGTGGTCACATTAAATGTTGAGCAGTTGTTAAATGACATCTCACATTCAGTTTTAAAACACACAAATCAAGACATAGCACAATCAAAATTCAAATATATTGAGTGGATATGTTTGTAAATCTGACTTTGAAGGAGTCAGTGCCTCACCAGCCACAAACCTCACCGCACGTGACGCAGAACTCATGTCTCATCACAAAGGGGCAAACAAAACTGACATTTAGCCTACAATCCTTGCACAGCCTACACTTTTATCTGTTATCTCTCTCTTTTGGTAGTGCCAAATTTTAGGGGGAGATTTTGCAGGGTTTCCGCAGGGTCTTAATTTAAAAATCAAAATTTTAGGCCTTAAAGCTTTAAATTCTCTGTTCTAGGTCTTAAATATTTTTGCACAGGTCTTATTTTTCCCGATGTCCATGTAACGCTACATCTAATGCTCATTTAAATTCTTTTTTTGTTGCTGTTGCTTGGTTTTCGTGGTGTTGTAGTTCTTCATTTCACTAGTCCAATTGTAATTTGCGGTATTACAACTACAAATGAGACCATCATGCAATAGCCAATCAGCTTTTATTGAACTCGGCGCGCGGGAGAATGTGACGTCATCGCTGTGTTTGCGGACGTTCGCTTTGGGTGCATGCGACATGATTTCGGCTGGCGGAGCTCACGTAATGTTTTGAGACTCGAGTGAACGGTTCGCGCGGCGCCGCATTTGATTTGAGTTGAATATGAAACACTTTGAAGAGATTTTGTCTGAAACAGGTACGACTATACACACATCTTCTTTATGATCAGTCCATGCGTGATCATAGAGATAACCAGATGACCAATAATTCTTGGCTCGAAATCGCAACAGCAGTGGGAAAGGAGGAAAGTTTTTGTAAAAGTTTGGAAAAACCTGAGGGATAAGTTTGTTAAAACAAAAAAAGAGGCCATGCAAAAGTGGAGACCCAGGTGGTTTTAATATTACAGAATATGTTTTTTCACCATTCATAGGTTTTACACTGATGTACATATTAGAATTTTGAATTTAAAACAATTTACAAGTTACAAACTAAAATTAAGTAACAAATTATGTCTTTGATACAGTTGAAGTCAGAATTTTTAGCCCCCCTTTGATATTTTCATTCTTTTTTAAATATTTCCTAAATGATGTTTAACAGAGCAATTAATTTTCACAGTATGTCTGATAATGTTTGTTCTTCTAGATAAAGTCTTATTTGTTTTATTTTGGCTAGAATAAAAGCAGTTTTTAATTATTTAAAACCATTTTAAGGTCAAAATTATTTGCCCCTTTAAGCTATATTTTGTTTCGATAGTCTACAGAACAAACCACCATTATACAATAACTTGCCTAATTACCCTAACCTGCCTAGTTAACCTAATTAACCTAGTTGAGCCTTTAAATGTCACTTTAAGCTGTATAGAAGTGTCTTGAAAAAATATTATTTACTGTCATTATGGCAAAGATAAAATAAATCAGTTACCCTTATTAAAACTATTATGTTTAGAAATGTGTTTAAAAAAAATCTTCTCTCCGATAAACAGAAATTGGGGGAAAAATAAACAGGGGGCTAATAATTCTGACTGTAACTGGAAAGGAATATATGAACCTATTCGTTTACAATATGTTGATGCCCAATTTCTAGACTTTATTGGTGATAATGGTCAGGAATGTTGGACCATTATTGCCTTTTTAGCTTATAAGTAGAGGACAGAAACTAGCCAGACAGTGATGTGTGAATTGTTGAGTGAGCAAAATAAAAAAACGTTTTCTTGCTTTTATTCTTTCCATAATAAAAATATAATTGTAGAGCAACCCAAGTTCTGTTGTCATTAATATTTAACTTTAATAGATAGAACTGTCCGTGATATGAACAAAAGCGAGTGATGCATCATTTAGATTTAAAAAAATTTTGATTTAAAAAATCTTAAATGGTTATAAAATTCTTTAGAATAAATTATAAAAATAATTTAAAAAACAATTATTTTGAATGATATTACTGATATGACCTAGTTCAGGAAGCTTTCTACTTCTCTGTTTATCCATCTGATTTTACTGTCTGTTTCTTTTGACCGCCCCCTGTCATTTAAAAGAATATCTCAATGGTGAACGCGTCATGTATAAAAGCCGTTTCGTGAGGTGCGTGGTGTGGCGCCAGGCGAAAGTATAAATCAGCCTTAAGATGTTTGTTTGTTTTTTCTGTAGTTCAATGGTACATCTAACCTGTCTTTAGTATTATTATGTACATCTCGACATGCGAAAGTGTTCCTCCATATGTTTTCATCAAAGTTGTTCACAATACTTATCCATCCACAGAGTTTGTAATGTAGTCAAATGTTTACAAATACAAGCGCAGCCGTTTAGAGGTCATTTCTGGTTAATTTCTGATCACTTACTTTAATACACACCAGTGCTTCCCACACATAGACTTTACTTGGGCGGGCCGCCCAGGTATATTAACAGCCGCCCAAGTATATTTGGTGGTAACACATAAATAATACTATTATTAGGGCTGGGCGATATGGCAAAAAAAAAAAAAATCTAGATTTTTTCATAAAGTTTGACCAATTCACGATTTCGGAATTTTTTTTTTTTTTTACTGTGTAACTATAGTCAACTTAAAATATTATAACAACATGACTGAAGTAACAATCTCTTTATAAGTAACTTGAAAAACCATCTGGTTAAGGAACATGTATTTTTAATAGCCATACATACATAAATTGGTCAACAAGGTGTAGCCTATTACATTCCTATAGACAAATTCCTGCTTGACGTTTTAGAAAATATTTGTGCGTAGCTACACCACCCAGTATATATTAAAGATAACCGTGAACAACAAAAAAAACCCACAGTAACCTGTTACATATCGATGTATATTTAAATGTCTATCTTATATTTAACTGAATCCTATAAGAGCCTATAGCTGAAATGTTGGAAATTGCTCAATTTATTTTTATAAAACATTTGTCAAAATGTATTGATATTTTTTGGAGTAAAAACAATACCGACATTCAAGAATCCATATTTATTTTATTTATTCATTCATTTTACTCGTTTATTGGTGCATATATGGGTTATGATTTAATTCATAGCTACAGTATCTTGGACAGCTACTGTGCCACTCCCTAAAACTTTCAAGCAAAAGTCCAAATTAAAGAAAGATTTGACTTTCTGCGGTGACAGACGACATTCACAACACGCCGTAACCGTTCTTCAGGTGGTGCGCAGGTATAAAATACAAAACCAGACGTCTGGGCTTTGAATTAGGTGCAATTATTTCCTCGTTGTTCAAAGAGTCTGCAAGTTTGTGTTCCATGGATATATGTTGTTGTTGATTCGAAGGCTTTCAGCTGTGCATGTAGTCGCTGGTAAAGTTCTCACCCAGATCAGAGCGATCTGTGCTACCAAATACAGCGCAGCATGCAATAAACTCACGCTCAGTCAGGCGAAGTAAAGTTCTCATTGCCTATGTCAATCAAATTAATTAAGCTCTAGCCACGAATAAAACTTTTAGCCTATTTTATTATTTTGTGTAATGTATATAGTGTAATCAGGGCCGGAGCAAGCTGAACTGGCGCTCTAGGCGAAAGCCCTCAACCCGAAAGTGAATAGAAACTTACTGGTTTGCGGATGAAAGTGAGGACTGGGAGGAGGTGGGTGTCGCGGATGAAAGTGAGGACCGGGGGGTTCTCGCTCACTATTCCGCCTATGTCACCTCTATGGACGCGTCGGCCCTAAGTGTAAAGCTGAATTTATACTTTTGCCTGGCGCCGCATTGCGCGCAGTCAGCGGAGGCGCGCGATGCGGCGCTAGGCAAAGGTATAAAGCACCTCGCGACAATAGGCTAGAGCGCTTGCGTTGAGCCAGCTGTGGTAGCTCATCAACAGAGCCGCGAGGTCAACACACAGAATCTATCAGCACAATTCAGCACGGTTGTCTAACAGTTTAGAACGGTTTGGCACGATAGTGGAAAAGCTGCTTTAATATTTTTATTAAAAAAATAAATAAATAAAAAAAATCGCGATACCTCGATTTTATAAAAAATTAAATCGTCTTAAAACGTAAATTCGAATTAATCGAAAAAAATCGTCCAGCCCTAACTATTATTATTATCATCATAGCACACTTTTTTGCATCTGCCAAAAAAGCCAAACATTCACAATCAATTAACCAGTGGAAAATCTTCTCTCGCTCCGCACGTTTCCTACTGCTGGTTCTGTGTGTGCGCGATCTGTCACTCACACAGACAATTTCTCGTGCTCTGCAGAGACCCACAGAGACATGCCTTTTCCGCCAAAACGCATCTGACCGTAGGTTCTAAATCTCCTAAAATGTCCGGGATTCTGGTTTTACTTTCACTTTCTAAAGTTCCTGTTATATGCATGCATTTTTTAATCACCTTTTTGCAGCTGACTGCGCGCGCACAGCCGCGAGAGAAACATTAAATAATTAACGACTTTATTTTTACTTTACTATATACTTGTACTATATACTATATACAAAATGACATCTATAATGGCTCCAAAATATTAGTTAGAAATGGCTAATCCACTAATTTGCCTTATTTAAATAATCTACACTTTTTATTCTAGTAATTATTATAATTTCTAGCAATAATGTCTATTTTTTATTCATTTTTTCTGATATTTATTCCTCATTTGCTGTATATTTTATTAATTTAATAATGTTAATATATTGCACTGTAAATGTCAAGCCAATAAACCAAAGAGAGAGAGAGAGAGAAAGAGAGAGAGAGAGAGAGAGAGAGAGAGAGAGAGAGAGAGAGAGAGAGAGAGAGAGAGAGAGAGAGAGAGAGAGAGAGCGCAAGTATATTTCAAATCTGTGGGAAGCACTGCGCACACACCCCATCATACATTCACAGCATTCAAACATAATATGTTGCATGCTGGTGGATGACATCACTTTTAAGGATTGACAGCTAAAGTGATCACTGCACCTCCTCTTTATAAAGTGGACTTATTCTCTGAAACTATTGGGACTTATTTCAACACTATATTACCACCTCTCAGTACTGCAATTATTGTCATTCTTATATGATAATTGTTTGTTATTTACGCGGGCCTACGTTATTTTATTTATTTTATTTTATATGTATGGTGACTATTTGTTTCCACATTAATCGTAAAGAAATTAATACATTTGAACAAAATATTATCTGTCTGACTTCTTTACTATTCTCCTATTCTTTGGATATCAATTGGATAACCAGTCCTCTAAGCTGGTATAGAACCATACAGTAATCGTGCATTCATACAGTCTTCAATACAATATACATATAAATATAAGAGTACATTTTTGATTTCATGTCAACTTTAAGAACAGATTTGTTTGTAGAATAGTCGGTGAATGAAGCCTATTTCAGTATATTTTCATAATAATTATGTTGCTTTTGCTTTTCAATCAAATAAATCAGTGAATTTGTTAGAAAATAATGATGCAGCCACTGCATTTACAAAAAAATACATTACAAAACAGCTTTTTTATGTTCTCCCCTATCAAACCATAAATATGCAAACCCCTACAGCACTGTCAGTAACACATATAAAGCAAAAAAAGAATCAGAGACCTTCCCAAAGGAGCCTTGTCCCAAAACCTTGAGCAGCTCAAACTGGCTGGGATCAGCCTTCTCGCAGCCCTCCTTCACATGATGAGTGATGGGAATCTCTTTATAAGCTCCCTCATCCTGCACACACAAACACAGACATGCAATACTTACTTTTGTTAAATAATGAACATACATTATTGATTGTGGCCATTTGTCTTCATTAGACTTGAGGTCCACTGAATGTTTAGATTTTAAAATTTTACTTGAAACAGTCACATCCCAGATGAGAAGCACAGCACCAGGTTGAAGTGAAGACAACTTGTAGATGTCACACATCAGATGCGCATATGCCAACAGTTCAAGACATTAGTCTTAAATAGTTCATTAGCAAAGATGCAAAAGTTCACTTGAATAATTGAAGTAGCATCAAACACTTTTAGTTGTAGTGTTTGAAAAACAGAGCAAAGGGAAATAAAAAGTCCAGCAATCTCAGGGCTTGAAATTAACCTTTTTTTTTGGTAGCACCAGTGCTCCTAACTTCAAAAACTTAGGCGCACCAGACAAAATTTAGGCGCACCACTAAAAATTATGAGCACCGTTACGACACGTTTTATATTAACACATTCTATTATATATAAACACTCTAATCACAACTAACAAATAAACAAATATCTGCATGCGCTCACTGGCCCTGCACGCACTGCTTGACGTGAATGAGATGAACTGAATTAACAATAATAACTGTGCTTTTCTCACGGGTGGTGTCTGATATTGCACAGGTGATATTGACATATAACATACTTCATCTTAATAGCAATAACGGTCTTTTCATGAGCTACAATATTAGTTTCATCTCAGTGAATGCATGCTCTTTAGCGATGGTGAACGCGGTGTCAGTCGCACGACTGACAGCATCATGACGATTAAATGAAGGATTAAATAACAGTAGAACATCTCGTGCTTAAAATGTGTAGATTCAGTGGCAAACGCTGTTACCTGAAAACTCCGTCCCACCGGCTTTACGGTGAATGCTTTAGTCATTTTCATAGCGGACTTTTAAACACTGGAAGTCTTTTATCCACTCTTGTAAAAGTGTAAATGCTGGATTGACATTCAGCACATGATCACTAATCAGATGTGCTATTATTTGTAACTTTAGGTGGTTTCTAAAACTAAATCTGCCAGTGTTGTTTTCATTCTCTCTGATCCAGACCTTTACATTTTCACGGCTGTAGCTCCCTGTCATCGGAACTGAGTGATTGACAGCTGATATTAACCAATCCATTCGCGTTGTGTTTTAGCGCAGTGGGCCAATAAGAAGAGCTTGAAGGCGGGGCAAGCATTGTGGGCTTTGTTTACTGCAGCAAGTTGACAAGTCAACCGTTTTAAACCATTCCGGAGCGCTGCGTTTGGTGTTTTTAGGTGCAAAGTTGTTCAATGCGTGAATGCCTCCTAATTCCGCGCATGTGGTGAACATTTTGCTTTGAAAACTGGTCGCACAACAACAATTTTATGCACTCACACAAAAGCTCCCAAACATATTTTGAGGTCGCAAAGATAAACTTTCGGGCGCATATGCGACCAAAACGGTCGCAATTTCAAGCCCTGAATCTATATTATAAGTAAACTGTCATATACTGTTTGACTACAGTTAACTGTCAGATGTCAAAAAGGTTATTCAAGCATTGAATTAATCAAATGAGAAAAAAATAAATAAATACATAAATAAAGTTATTCTACCTTAGATCAACATCAGTGATGCATACAACCGGATTTAGGCCCCGTTTACAATACTCTGTTTTAGTTTTGAAACGCATAAGTTTTGCTACGGCTACGCCATCCATCCACACTACGCCAGAGTTTTTGAGCGCTGAAAACGAAGCTTTTTGAAAACATTGAAGAGGCCGTTTTCATTTTAAAACGCTGCTGCTCCATCTCAGTGTGGATGGGGGAAAACACAGACGTCTGAAACCGGAGGTGTGGCTGCAGACATCCGCCTATCTGATTGGGGCTTTTTCCTTAATATTAAGTAGCCTACACACAGTTCAGTCCTGCATCCTCTCCTTGTATGTTCAGACTTCTCAAGTTTGATATGGAAAACAAATTTCGGAGGACACATCGGGTAAATCTTCAAAGGGAACAGTGTAGTTCATAACCTCATTCACATCACCCTGGCTACGTTGTTTCACTATCTTAACAATAAAATGAAAACATGATTTAAGCAACTGCCTAATTTCATTTTGATATAACTTAACAGACACCAAAAATGTTGAGGCGTTGTGTAGCTACATATTTATGACCTTCATCTTCACTGTATGTATATTTATAACAAAACAGAGCCTACAACATAACTCGCTCCTTTTATTTTCATTGAAAATATGAAACATACCCTCTCTTTTGCTGAACATCAGTTTTAATAATCAATAATGGCCATTATAAAAGTATAACGTACAATAAGTTTATACATTATAGGAAATAAAGGCAAGAAATCAGTCAAATGTGCAGAATCAGTGTACGCGGTTACATTAATTAAGATATTAACTTACCTTTGCTCTCAGCCAAAACACGTTACCTGAGAACAAGTAATAGATTCAAAAGACCAAAGTCGGGGAATATGTCAATAGATATAGATGACAAGATTAATTAAATATCACGTTTAACAAATATAGTGAGATTAGATACAGCGGTAGATCCTTGATAAGCAGTCCGACGTGCACAGCTCTCATCGCTTCAGTGTATGACAGAGTGTGTGTATGGTCATGTGATGTGCGTTTTTAGCGGTATAGTGTGGACGGAAAGTTGTTTGGAAATGCTGATTGAAACGGCAGTTTGGACGCAAATCGTTTTCATTCTAAAACGCTGCTTTAAAACAAAAACGTATTAGTGTAAATGGGGGCAGTTCCTTATATGATGTTTTCATTTTATTGTTAAGATGGTGAAACAACATAGCCTGGGTGATGTGAATAAGGATATAAACTACACTGTTCCCTTTGAAGATTTACCCAATGTGTACTCGGGAGTTTGTTTGGGCGAATGTCTGCAGCCACGCCACCGTTTTCAGATGTCTCCATTTTTCCCCAATCCACACCAACACGGAGCAGCAGCGTTTTAAAATATAAACGGCCTCTTCAGCGTTTTCAAAAAGCTCAGTTTTCAGCGCTCGAAAACTCCGGCGTAGTGTGGACGGATGGCTTAACCGTAGTAATACTTATACGTTTTTTAAACTAAAACGTACTAGTGTAAACAGAGCCTAAGCATCCATCCACAGGCTCTAACTACAATTCAGGCTGTTTTGAACTGAATGCAACACGTCCAACATGCAACGCCTGCAATTCTCTTATGCCGAGTTCAGACGGCATGATTTTCAAAGTAGTCGTGTCACAGATGTTTTCACACTGCATGACTATCTGGGCTAGCGTTCCATTGGTGCTTTGTTTACACTGCAAGATGTATCGGCGACAGGGTGGTTCACACTGCATGGCTTTAAAATAGGAAGAATCGCCGACAACTTTGTCCAAACTACGTTTCACAACCAAACACACGTAGGAGACATGAAAACAACGCGAGATCACGTAATATATACCTTGGTATTAACTACACAATGAGAAAGACCCCTTTAGTGGGGTAGAAAATGTACTTATTTTGCTCACCTGGCTTTGAAGGGAGCAATTTCTCTTAAACTTTTTTTTATTTTTTGACCCAGTTGTGCGGATTGCTCAGACGACACGTCAAACAGACTCGGTGCTCCTGCCAAATTTCCAGGAGTTTTTCCTCAATTCCTTGGGTCCAAATAAACTGAAAAGGAGCGCTTTTAACTTCTTCCCCCGCCTTCCGCTGGCCTCCAGGAACCCAGTAGTGAATGCTGCCCTCTCATTGGCTGTAGGTGATCGTTGATGTTATTTTCAATCAGAACACATTTCACACGGCATGATTTGAATCGCCAACAGCTCCAGATATGTAGCATGCCAAACATCTCGCGGGTGTCTGTGACTCATCGGCGATTTTCTCAGATCGCGTCTTTGATAGTTCATACTGTGTGATTGTCACTCACGTGAATGAGCACTGATTTGCCTGTGATTTCAGGCATTTGTCGGCGATTTCTCAAAACCTGTCGCAGAGTCAAAATCGGGGCTAAAATCATGCAGTCTGAACTCCCATTAGGGTGCTTTCACACTTATAGATCAATTGTTTTGTTTCAAAACAGGGATTCAAATTGTTAAAATGTTGAACTTTGTTCTTAGTGCGGTTCTGGCAAAGTTTCTAAATGGACCAAACTGTCAAACAAGTCGCATGCGAGTAAACTCTTCTCACATTGGTCAGAGCTCCACGTTTTACTATGCGGGATTCTGCTCAGCTCTCATACATCGCCATTTTAACTTATGACAAAGAGCAATAAGTGCACTTCAATTTTGAATGATGATACTCACAGACATCGTCACCAAATATAAATCAGAGATGTAAGATTTTCTCATACATAGCCTCAATTCAATTGTCAAGGGGTGTAAAAATGTATCTATTGAATTTATCAATCTATTGCCTGTCATTTTTGTAACTTTAACATTCAACTCACATTTTCATGATTAATTATGAGCTTTAAAAACATTAGCTGGAATTATGCATTATGGGCTTTACATTATAGAGAGAATTAACAGATGAACCGAGACTGCAGTCAGATAATGAAGCAGATGGATGTTGACCTTTTCAGAGATGTCAGTGTAAAAATTAACAGACCCAATACAAAATACTATAAGGTTAAAATATGGGAAAATATACCAGATGGTAATATCGGTCACTTTTCCTAATGGATAAACAGCACTCGGTAAAACAGCATGCTTTCACTTTTGTATTCGTCATGAAAAGCACATTTACCGGTAGGAATGACATCCTGCCCTACTCTAAATTTTCTCTTCATATAGCCATAGATATGGCTATTTTACAACCATAATACACTAGTCTGATTTGTTTGATCGAATTGCTTTCTCACTACAACCGAACCGCTCTACAGCTTCTTTAAACCGAGCTGAGACCACCTCATTCAGGTAATCTCGGACCGATTGTTTTGGCATGGATCTGATTGCAGTGTTCACGTATGCCCAAATGAACTGAGCCAAGGCGACAGGTTCCAAAACAATTGTCTAGGTATGAAAGCAACTTTAGAAGGGACAGAATACAGTATAGTATTATACCCAGCAATATCCATGACTATGCAGGTAAGTCAAGTTAACGAAGTAACATAAAAAATTTGGCTGTGCTATATATCGCAAAATTATCGTTATCATGATAATAGCATCCAACCCCCCCCCCTCTACTATGACCTCAATTTGTATGCAAAAACCCGGAAGCGAGTTAGCATTTTAGCACTTCCGGTTCCCTCGTCCCAAAGTCAATGGGTTTTTTGAATGGGATTTCAGTTAAATCGCTTAAATAAGGTTCATGGCTAACACAAACTCAAAATACTTTCACGTTTTATTCTACGACATAAAAAACATCAGTTACATCACACTCTTGATTTTTTAAATCGGTTATACTTCTTTAAAAAGACGGTTGCTATCAAGTTGCTAATCGGGACTACAGCCGGTGTCGGAGACATTATACGTCATCGAGCTGAACTGGTCTGGAGCGCAGCTCGCTTGCGTTGGGCATCTGGATTTGTCTGTTATTTAAGTATTTTCATGAATAGTATTTTATTGTTTGTAATATTTTTCTAAGCGGGATATTGTGTGGATAATGCCTTCACTTGTAAAGACTTTCAAGACAGATTAATTTGTTGATCATTTATTTTAATTAATCGATGTTATGGGGATGCTGCTTATCAGTGCAGTCTGTCTCTTTCCTGCTCTCAGTAATGGAAACGTGTGAATAAATGTGTAAAAATATACATAGGCTACATATTAACTGTCATTTGATTAAAGGATTTTTCGTCGGGTTTTTATTTCATCTAAACACGGCAATATTTACACTCCTTAAAATGTATAGCATATGTGACTGTAAGGGCTGCTTTTCGCTGTACTTCGTGATAAAAAAAAAAAAGAATATTGAATGTTGTTCTGTCTCCATGATGGCAGGTATTTGATAGACTTGTCCCTCACGCCTCATTTTTGTCATCTGTTACTAAGCGGGCTGTATGCATGCAAGCGATACACTTATTTAAACATGCCTTATGATAATATTATGTCGGCACATTTATATGTACAGTTTTAAAACTTTTACAACAACCGTCAAGCAAAACAAAATGCATTTCCCACGTAAAAAAAACTATCCAAAAGGCACGTAGGTATATGTGTTTTTGTGTATTCATGAGTTTATAATATTTAGCGTGGATTATAATATGATAAACCGAGAGAGTAAATCTTTGTCATGGACCATATTTCTAAAAAAAAAAATAAGCTTGAAGAGTTGTCTGTAGCAGGGTGGTGCTGACGTCACAGACGAGCGCCCCAGGCGCTGTAGTCCGTTTATAGCCTAATGTTAGCTTTTCAATTCTTGCGTTTGCATTCAAGATCCAAAAGTGCTCAAAGTTATATTTTCGTGTGAGGATTATCCGGTTGGACAAAACGTGTAAGTGTAATGAACAGTGTTTGAACACAGAGCTTATTATTTGCAATCTTCGAAAAGCCTATGGGAAAATACTATGGGGATTTTATCGAGGGAACCAGTTTTATGCTAGCAGCCGATTGGCCTACAAGGTGACGTCATATTTCCTCCACTCTATTATATTTTTGTACCCCTACCCCTTCGCCCTTGAAACAGAGTGTGAAGGGGAAGGACTTCAAAATTTACCCCTAAGAAATGGGACAGCACTACAGCACCTGCACACGTCATCATATGTCATCGCGATCTCTTGCTTCATATGAGATCAGACGATGGCGACTGCTGTAGTTTTTCCAGTTGTGTTATGTTTTGGTATTTATCTTTAGGAAATCACTGAAGGTATGTATTATGTCATCATAACAATCTAATGTGGCAATAACATCATAACTATACTGCACATTTACACCATGTCCATATTCATCTATGTAACGTTAAACACACGAAAACAACATTAACATTATAGCAGACACTGTAAAAACCCCATTCCCAGCCACTAGACTTTTCTGACAGGGTATTCAAGTGTCATCGAGTGTCAGAATGTTGTGGGATTGCTGTACAGGAGTTATTATTATGGATTATAGATTTAACAGTTTTTAATTTTAGCGTTTTTTTTTAAAGTAGACGGTAAAACATTAACGCTGTTATGAACGTAATAAAACATATGCTTGTTTGTTGTAAACATTCATAATAATGATTAAAAAAAAATACTAATTTGTGGATCTCCTTACTTCCGGGTGCAGCTTTACTGCCGTTGTAGCTGGTGTATTCTGGGAAATTTTCTTACCCCTTGGTTTCGAGTGTGGTTCTGAAAAATCTCTGTTCGAAGGGGTTATCTACCCCTTGCCCTTAGCCCTACGTCTTCAAGCTAAAGAGAATTGGGACACCCCTACCCCTTCACGTGAATGCGTAAGGGAAGGGCTAAGGGGTAGAATTGGGATTGGGCCTTAGTGTTTGCACCTTGACTGTTTTTTTAGTCTGAATTAAAATTAGATCGGAAAAATATAAATTACCTGTTTACTTTAATATCAATGAACAAATAAATGATTTAAAATCATATCTAATAAAAATACAAGTTTTATAGGTTAGGGAAATGTTATAGCATAAGAAATACTGTTATCGCAATACTCAACAATGACATTGCTTATATTTCTAGTATTGTGCAGCGACAGTTACAACTTCTGTCAACTTAGCAAACAGATAACTTACAATTATTGCTATTAAAATGCCAAACATTGACAATATAATGTAACATCAGTGAACGGATTAAAAAGTTTGCTTTGCAGCACTTAAAATGTAGATACAGTTGTGTTCAAAATTATTAGCCCCCCTGTTTATTTTTTTCCCCAATTTCTGTTTAACGGAGAGAAGATTTTTTTTAAACACATTTCTAAACATAATAGTTTTAATAACTCATTTTCAATAACTGATTTATTTTATCTTTGACATGATGACAGTAAATAGTATTTTACTAGATATTTTTCAAGACACTTCTATACAGCTTAAAGTGACATTTAAAGGCTTAACTAGGTTAATTAGGTTAACTAGGCAGGTTAGGGTAATTAGGCAAGTTATTGTATAATGATGGTTTGTTCTGTAGACTATTGAAAAAAATATATAGCTTAAAGGAACTAATAATTTAGACCTTAAAATGGGTTTTAAAAAATTAAAAACTGCTTTTATTCTAGCCGAAATAAAGCAAATAAGACATTTTCCTGAAGAAAAAAACATTATCAGACATACTGTGAAAATTTCTTTGCTCTGTTAAACATTATTTGGGCAATATTTAAAAAAGGAAAAAAAAAAAATCAAAGGGGGTTGAATAATTCTGATTGCAACTGTATCTCCTGCTAATCTCCTTTATATCAACAATCTTGTCAGAAACATTGTGGTTATGTGCTTTTTCATTATTATTGCCGAATTTGTTGCTTGTGTTTTTCAGTTTCAGACAAGAACGTGGCAGGACCCAACTGTGCTTATCTGTTGTCCCCTCATGACGCTTTTTTCCGCATTGTTTTTATTTGACAAACTAGAGGTAGTTTAGCTCACTAGATTTAGCTTATAAATTAACCAAGACACTACTGATGATGTTAAAGCTGCCTCCAAACATCTGTGATGTTTAAAGGATATTTTACAGCTAGTTCTTAAAGAAGAATTTCACCCAAAAATGAACACTTCCTCTCTGTTTACTCA
The DNA here is from genome assembly GCA_903798195.1 of Danio kyathit. Classification (NCBI taxonomy): domain Eukaryota; kingdom Metazoa; phylum Chordata; class Actinopteri; order Cypriniformes; family Danionidae; genus Danio; species Danio kyathit. Next base: position 12,124,116 of record LR812532.1, on the reverse strand, counting down.
GTCTGAGGTGGTTCTAAACTTTTACTTTCTTTCTTATGTTGAACACAAGAAAAGATATTTTGAAGAACGTTGAAGAAAGTGAAATAGTACTAGGAAGAAAAAAAATACTATGAAAGTTAATTGATTGTTTCCAACTTTCTTCAAAACCTTCTTTTATGTCCAACAGAAGAAAGAAACTGATACTGGTTTGGAACAAGTGAAGGGAGAGTAAATTAAGATTTAAGTAAGTTTTTTAACTATATCTTTAAAAGATTTCCTTACATATGGTCTGTAGCCTTAAATAGAGTAATGCCAGCTCTGTATCAGCCTGGGGTGCGTTTCCCAAACAATGACGTAACTCGCGGCTGAACTACCAGAATACGATGCATCGTTTGGGAAAAAACAATGTAGTGACGAGTGTTTCCCAAATCGTAGTTTCTCTGTCGCAGATCCATTGTTTGAACCACATTAGTTATAACGTAAAACGCCCATAATGATGCTCTAACCGGGGTGGTAACAACTTCTTTAGAGAAGAACCCCATCATTTCTTTGTTCTTAAACGCACACGCTTTTAAACAAATAATCCAATATTAGTTTTGGTAAAAACATGCAAATTAGACGCAAGAGAGATGACTTTATTGCCTTTTCTTTCGTTTTTTAATAATTCCAAGTTTAAATGTTAGAATGTTCTAAATGAATAGGGCATAGGGGGGATAACTGGGAATAGAACACAGCCAGGAACTATGTTTCTAACTACAGCTCCAGAGGTGTAGTTGCAAGCGTACAAGTTTGCGACGCAGTTTGCGAATGTTCGTTGGAACGATGGATTTGGGAAACTCCAAATCAACAAACTATGTTTGCAATGACGGAACTTGAGACCTTAGTTGGCTAACGATGGTTTTCGGAAACGCACCCCTGGCCAGTATCAGCCTTTCAAAAACCCACATCAATGAACACAATACTCTTAAGAGAGTTCACTGGATGAGTAGCAGTATGTTACACCATTACTCACACAGTGTGTGTAGGACTCCTCCTCCATTGGCTCGTCCATGATCTGATGCCCATTAACCTGAGGGGAAAAAATAATAAAATTATGATTTTTAATGTTCAGTAACTTCAAACCTTTTCTAATTAATCTCTCAAAAATCTAATATGCAAACCAGTGCTGATATTATTGCTGTCCCGCATACCAGCCAAAGACAAAAAAAATGAATGATGCCAAAATTGAATAAATGTTAAACTGGCAGGCCCAGACAATATAAAGGTCAGCCAGCACCAACAATAACAATATAGGCTTTTTGATAGAAATAAGCTTTATACAATACCAAATATTCCTATAGATTTGACAATCAACGCATTTTCAGTAGATGTGTATAATTATACCATACCAGTATGTTAATTATGTATTAAAATAGCTCATATTCATGATTACGATTATTTACGTAGCACTCTGAAGGTCCTGCGAGACACGACATTTCGTTCCATTTTATGTCTACACATGTAGTGCAATGACAATAAAGCTTGACTTGACTTCCAATAAAAGATAAAACACATACAAAACAAATGACAAAATGAAATAAAGATCTATACTAAAGAATATATATATTTCTAACAGCCGTAAAGTTTAGTGTATATTTTTCATGCAGCTTATCACTTACCCGGTTCATAAATGAACAAATCAGCTGAACAAACACCTCAATAAATTCCAATTTTTTTAGGAAACTACCGACTCGACTCCACCGACTGGTCCGTTTAGTTTCATATGCAAAGTAACATTCCATTTCTTTTAAATAACTTTGTATTCCCACATCCAAAATATTATTATTACAGAATTCAAATCCTGATTTTTTACAATTTATTACAAATTTAGCTGATCTTATTTTACCACTTCAATATATTTAGCTGTATATGCAAGTGTTTTATGCACAACGCAAAGGGTTCATTATTATTCAATCATGAAATCCTACAGAAACTGAAAATGAAATGTAAAATGCTTTATTTTGTCAGTATCTTTCATTCATATTTCTTCAGATTAGTCCTATTATTCATCAAGGATCATCACAATAGAATGAACCACCAACTTATCCAGCATGTTTTACACAGCGGATGCCCTTCCAGCTGCAACCCAGTACTGGGAAACATACATACACACTTATTCACACACATACACTATGGCCAATTTAGTTTATTCAATTCACCTATAGCACATAAACTGTGGAGGAAACCCACACGAACACGGGGAGGACATGCAAACTCCACACAAAAATGCCATCTAACCCAGCCGGGACTCGAACCAGCGATCTTCTTGCTGTGAGATGACAGTGCTAGCCACTTTGCCCATGTGTCACCCCAGTATCTTTCACTGGCCTAATATTTACATTTCTTCATGTGATTGATTTAATTCTAAAAATGGCATTGATTTATTTTTTAAAAATTATATTAGTGGCTTAATGCAATTATTAAATAGCAAATGCTGTGACTGAAATAACTATGCATTGTGTTTCATAGCAATGTTCTCCACTGTTCACTTGTGCATACAGCTCACTAACAGTGACTTCAGTTTGTTATAAATGCTGCTTCACATCAATTATGAAATCAATCTTACTGTGCAGTAATTATTAAAACCTGTCTTCGTTAATTTTACATTATAACACTGTTATTAATAACAACAGCAAGTCATAGTGATGTATAATAATGACAGGATTTATTCTCCAAAAAGCAAGTGCAAACATCAGAACTAATCCAAAATCATTATAATTGTCACTATAAATATATCATAACCATGTATCTGGCGTCGCTGGTTCAGCTCAATGATGGAAAAGCACTCATCACATCTATTACATCTTGGACCAGTAGCTTAAAACAGATTAAAATGTTTTACTGCTGACTGAGACAGATCTTGAATGAACAAACACAGCAAAGCCTAGTGTCATATTGCTACTATGAACACACAAAAAATGAAATCTCATTCTCATCTTTGGATGATTTATGTAGATTTATAATCTATATTTTTAAATGCCAAAGCTTAAACTATTACATAGTTTGCTGTACACACGCATGTGCGTGTGAGAAACACTTAAAGTGCATAATATTAGTAGTCCAAATACAGTAAGTCAATTTAATATTTACGTAACGTATAGATAAATACCAGGCAGTGAAAGCAAAACAAACAGAGAAAGCAGACAGGATATTTACAGATATAGAAGATATTCCTAATATCTCGCATGTTTTATGCGTATAGTTCGGAGTTGATAGCGTAATCGACATGTAATTAACAGACTTTAAATGAAAGCAAATGATAGAGGCGTTATATAGTTTACTTTGACATTCGGCGAGTGCGCGTGCGTGCGCTTTAGTCATGACTCATAAGGTGAATCCGATCAACAAGCGCAGGCTAATCGTCATTATAACCAAGTCATTTCACTCGCAGGCTCGTGGTTTACACACAATACAAACACAGTGTCGCTTCTGGGAACGTAATTTGAATTAGTTTTGTGCAGGATTCACAAGTAGTAGCATCATTATCACAAGCTAACGGCTCAAGCTAACGGTGTCGTCACGCGAGTCTCCACACTGCGTGCGCGCACCCGCGCAACAGGGACACACTCGCTCATATCACCAAAAACACACAAAGCTGTAATTGATGACACCGATAATCAATACAAGTCCATTAATGTGGTCATACGTGTGACATACCTCACTGCTTACGCTCTGCACCTCCATTTTGAGCGAGGACTCCTGCGCGGGGCCAAAAGATATCATATGGTGTAACTAGAGCTTTATTCCGCGAGGCATTTCTTCGTCGTGGTTGACATTAAATGCGCGTGAAAACTAAGTAACGCGGGCGGTTGACCGGATCATAAGAATCGCACGGGTCGCTCCGCTCACTTATTCCCACAAATATGGCCGTCTCTGTCCGCGCGAGCTGAAGACGGCAGCGCTTGCGTCATTGTGACGCAACTCAGCGGAGGATTTCCCCACCGAAGGGAGCACAAACCCATTTAACAGCATCCCGATGCTCAACAGCCCAAACAACGCTGCGCTTGGAAGTGAACGTGTTAAGTGTGTGATAGTGCGCAGAAATAATGAATGAAGTAAATGTACATACAATGTTTTACTGCACGGTGACCAGTGTTGGGGTAACGCGTTACAAGTAACGCGAGTTACATAATAACATTACTTTTCAAAGTAACGAGTAACGCATTGCTCTAAAAAAAAAAGACGTAATTATATTTGAGTTACCTTTTTAAATATGTAATACGAGTTACTTTTTATTTTAATTAGTTAGCTTTAAAATACATTTCTGAATTAAAATAAACATTGTCATGCTAATCACGCACATGTTAACACATCGGAGAAAAGGAAAAGGGGATTATCTCAATAAATGAACATGATTTTACGTAACTTATATGACAAAAACTACAAAAGCAGCAAACACTACTTTCATTAATCTGTATATATGGCAGCTCTGGGGTTAGGGAGTTCCCAGAAGATAATTTATGATAGAAGATTTAATGTACTTTAAGCTAAATGAAGGTTATACAGCAAGTTGTTGCATGTACATACATCCTCTAAAATAGTAAGATAAAACCTGCAAGTTCTGAAAAAGATCAAGCCTCAGCATAAGAAAAAAGGATGCAAAAGTAAAAGTGCATTACCTACCATGAGAAGTAACTAAGTAACGAAATTAGTAACTTTTTAGGGGAGTAACTCAGTACTGTAATGCATTACTTTCAAAAGTATAACTTTCCTGAAATCTGATCTTGACACATGTGTCTTTATCTTTTATAGGCCTACTTGAAATGTGGTTCTGCGATCAGGAGAAAATATTTTTCATGTCACATTCAGTCACAGGGTCCTGCCATCACTCCTGTCTGTGATTTGACATGATAGTTTAAAGTGTGATTTGCTATAGCATAGAATTTTATATCATTTAGATATTCTACATGGCTCAGAGGCTCCGCTTCATCAAAATCCAGGACTTTAAAGCACCCTTTTGCATTTCAAATTCCTCACATTCTGAATATTTTCCATTTTGTCTATCTTTCACAAAGAGTATGAAAGAAAAGAAAACACTAGACCGAATTTAAACTTACTTAAATGTCATTGTGCATTAAATTTTATTATAGATTGCAGTCAGTGTTGGCTAAGGTACTTCAAAAAAGTAATTCATTACTAATTACATAATCAGAATTGTATTAACTTTTCTAATTCCTTTGTCTGAAAAGTAACTTAGTTAGCTTACTCAATAAGTAATTTAATTACTTGACTCAATGCTTTAAATCCATATTAATCACAAAACATAAACAACAGAAATTACTCTCAGTTCTTTAAATCTGAGCCAAACGGGAACTTGCAAAAAAAAAAAAACACTTACATTTTAAAACCCAAAACATTTAAAAGTAATGAGACCATGTTTCATACCACATATTGAGATAGATTTTCTAAAGCATTTCATTCTTTCTAAAGCATGAACAATTGTCGGATAAATAGCCTTTTTTAGACATTTCTAATTTATTCATTCATTCATTTTCCTTCAGCTTAGTCCCTTTATTCATCAGGGGTCGCCATGAACTGCCAACTGTTCCAGCATATGTTTTACACAGTGGATGCCCTTCCAGCTGCAACCCAGTTCTGGAAAACATCCATACACACTCATTCACACACATACACTATGGACAATTTAGTTTATTCAATTCACTTATAGTGCTTGTCTTTAAACTGTGGGGAAAACCAGAGCACCCGGAGGAAACCCACGCCAACATGAGGAGAACATGCAAATTCCACACAGAAACACCTACTGGTGCAGCCATTTAAAAATCAATCACATTTTTAGTTTGTTAGTTTGAGGATATTTTTCATATGCATTTATCAAATGTTCCTGCCCTACCTGTTTACTAGCCCTGAAACGCCTACTGCCTACTAATTTGTGAAAGACAGTTTGTCACTGCTGGATTTGAATCATTCATGTTGTGTCATTGTAATTTTTAGCATACTCAGCTCATTCACCTATATATTCTAATTAAATACTTTTTTGTTTTACATCCACAATATGATTTTGCTATTGTTTGCTTGTATAATGCTGAGCTGATGTTGGTTGGTCCAGATAAAAGGTCAGTATCCACCTGGAATTCCTCTGAGGGAGCCTCCACCTCTTTGATGGGCTCTTATTGATTTCTTGTTTGAGACTTCATGTTAGATGGTTGAAATGGAGTACCAGGCTGTTTTTCTGGGACCTGATGGCTGTTTTCAAAACACAGCTATATGAAGCTTCGAAACCTTTACAAATCATGTTTCAAATGAGTGGTATCGGAGTGTGAATCAAATTGGAAAGGTCATGTGATTTCAGTAAACAAGGTTTCATTAAGTCATTATTTAAATTGAAAAAAAAAATGGTTCTCCAGTGGGAGCTATATGTGTAAAATCCACATGAACCACACTCATTTATTCAGATCACCTCCCAGTGGTGAGTCATTGAACAGGTTTCATAGTTTTTATCTGATCACGAGTTAGTTTGTATGTTTTAATAAGACATTTTGTAAAATTAAAATAAATAATAATAGTTAATAGTCTTGCATGTTTAATAGAGCCATACAATTTTCCATGGTTTGTATAATACAAACAACATAAGCATTGAAAACTTACAAAAGAATGCAAATTATGATATAAAATAATGATATTAGATGATAAGCTAAATGCATTGATGCTGCAGGTTATACTTTGAATTTAAACTTCACAATGTGTCAGCCCCTAGTGTGTCATTACAGCACTATGGTGATCACAGCGACTTGAGTTTAATTCCAAATCTTAAGTTTTTTTTGGATCCTTCCACTCTCTCTGCTTTACGGTCTCTAATCCAGGCCCGACGCCAGGATGTCATAACTGAGGGGGCATTTTAATCCCATAGGGGGGCACTAGACCTGGTGATTTTGGTCCCTTTTGTTCCTTTCATTTAGGATATTTATTCACTTATTTATTATTACTTTGCATAACTGCCTAAGTTACTGACTTAAGGCAGTAATATACTTTTTATAGTAATAATAATAATATGCACAGTTTCGCTATTACTGATTTTATCAATGAAGGTTATGCAACGATAACGCTTACGTAAACGCAAATGGATCATGGCTTCAGCGCCAAACTAGCGGTTTATATTATATTTTATTCTCCTTATTTCGTTCCGTTTCATTTCAAATAACATAAATGTTTAAATTTTAGGTAAAGACATCAAATTATGTGCACACATGCAAGCTAACCCATTCTATAACCGGTAAATAAATATAGCGAAATCAGCATAACCGAGTTATCACACTCCACGTTGCCTATAACCCAACTAATCATCTATCAGTGTTAGGAAAAAGATAAGTTACAATCTATTGTCATTTTAAAAAAATAGCTAAATGTGTTACTTAGTTTCATTTTAAGGTATTAGTGTAGCCAGAAAAACAGATACCTAAACAAAAAAAAAGAAATTCACAGTTAATACCATGAAAATTTGTTAAATTTTGGCATGATAACACGCAACTCAATAGGATATATAACTTTTATTATAATTTTAAAGGGAAAAATAAAGATTTATGTTAGGCTATCATAAGTGGGTTTTTTTTTTTTCGTGATATTTTCCGGTTGGCAGATCTCTGGACTATTGCTTTAATTTCACAATTTCCATAATTTAATTGGTAATTGCTTTTTCATCATATAAAATACGCTGGTTGCAGCTGGAAGGGCATCCGCTGTGTAAAACATATGCTGGATAAGTTGGCGGTTCATTCCGCTGTGGCAACCCCAGATTAATAAAGGGACTAAGCCGAAAAGAAAATTAATTAATTAATAAAAGGCTACAGTTACTCTGAAAGAACTCAAGACATTAAAAATAATTCAACAATAATAAATAAAAAAAACACTAAGATAAGCAAAAGTTGGTATCAAATAAAAAAAAAAATTTCAAATAAAAAAGATAAACTAAAAATAATGATAAAAAAATTGATATTAAAATAATCTAATTGTCCAGTATTTGAAACAGAAATTTGATAAATGAACAAAGAGATTAAATCGGTTACTCACTTTCCTTTGGCTTATTCCATGTTTATCAGGGGTCACCACAGCGGAATGAACTGCCATTTATTCTGGCAAATTGTCTTACACAGTAAATGCCCTTCCAGACACTACCCAGGTAAACACCCACACACTCTCCCATTTAGTTCATTCAGTTAACCTATATTACATGTCTTTGGACTGTGGTGGAAACTGGAGCACCTGGAGGAATCCACACAGAAAGGCCTCTTGGTCCACCTGAGACTCAAACAAGTGACCTTCTTGCTATGAGGCAACTGTGCTAACCACTAAGCCACCATACTACCCTTAAATAAATTTATATGAATCATTTACATAAATATATTTGTAAATGAATAAATACAGTACCATAATGAGTAAAAATAATAATAATAATAATAATGTGACTTGATAGAAACAAGATATTTTCCAGATATTTACTAACATTAAGGTTTCAAAATATAGTCTTAGGTCTTTACAAAAACTTTAACATGTTACGAATAGGGTCTATTAAAATAGGATTATATATGAAACAACATTTTAAGATAAATTCACTTTCTCTTCTAACTCCCATTGCTAAGAATCCATCATTTATTCCATCAACATTAGATGGGACTTTTACGCAATGGAAGCAAATGGGTGCACATACTGTAGGGGATCTTTTCGCTGATGGAAATCCAGCTTCATTTAACCAATTACAGCAGAAATTTAAATTCCCTCAGAATCTTTTTTTCAGATTTTTACAGATTAGGAACTACATACATCCCCTACGTACATCATCGACAAATGCCTTGACTGGTGTAAAGGTGGTAAAAAAGCATTATCAATAATTTATGAACAACTACAATTCGTTACTTCCCCCTCCACAAAGGGTTTTAAGGAAGAGTGGGAGAAAGAATTGATTGGAAATTTCAAAAGAGTTTGGAAGATATTAATAAACACTATTAATCCTAGACATTGCCTTATTCAGTTTAAAATAATTCATAGGTTACATCATTCAAAGAAAAAATTAAATAGAATCTTCCAAAATATTTTACCTCTTTGCAACAAATGTAAATCATCAGATGTGGATCTATCTCACAGTTTTATCTTTTGTTCTAAGATACAGAATTATGGGAATGGTTATTTTGAAGCGCTTTCTGGGATGTTGAAGTTGCAATTACGACCGGATCCAATGCTTTTAATTCTGGGATTCTGAACAAATGCATTTGTTGTCAAATACATACCATAAATTGCTCTTACACTGTTTAACTACTGCCAAGAAGCTACTGCTACTGTTTTGGAAAAAAGGAATCCCTACATGTAAACTGTGGCTTGGAGAAATTACCTCTATGTTATATTTGAAGTGAATTAGATACTATTTAAAAAGAAAACTCGAACAATTCAACAAAATTTGGAATCCTTTCATCTTGTTACTGAAAAAAACCTCTCATAACAATGCATCATTTCTGTAATGTTTTAATATGCTTTGTCGTCATATTTTGTTGTTCAAACAGGTCTTTGTATCCAGTTTGCTTGTTATGTGGGTGTTTTTTTTATTTATTATTATATTTTCATATAGTTTTTTCTTTTTTTTTTATTATGTTATATGTGGACAAAATATGTAAACAGGGAATTCTTTTCTTTTTTAATCTGTCTTCAATAAAACTTATTTGACAAAAAAAAAAAAAAAAAAAAAAAAAAAATGGGATTATGTTTGGGTTCCATGACATAAAAGATTGAAACCCCTTGACAAACCTTCGAAAGGTGTGCTTTTTTACTTGAATAAGCAGCATCCACCCAGTTTGTTTTGGTTTACACTAGCAATGTGCTAAAACACATTAGCAACCTAGCAATTGCCCAAGGTACAACTCATATTTTCTTAATAAAATGTAAAATAAAATAATAAATACATTAATTGAAAATACTAATTAATCAACTTGAATAAATGTTGCATTTTAATAAAAAATAAAATAAAACAAATAAATAAATAAATATATCGAAACTACCTGATATCCTTGTGGCAGCGTGCAAAACGGAATTTGTGGTTTTACCCTGTTTTTGACGCACTGACATATTTTGGTTGTACGATGAAGCACGACGGACTTTCCGCTGCACGTGCAACAGAGCTGGTGCACGTGGTGTGGTCGCGCGCAATTCATGAAATTAACCGGAGCACAATGAGTCGTTACCGGTGTTACACCATATTTTGTGACCATCGAAATCTGTGACCCTATAGGGCGTAGTGTATAGGAAACATTTGTTTAAAATAGCTGTTTATTCGTATTTAGATCATAAATGCTTACTTGTTCGCCCAAAATACACGTGTTGATTATTAAAACGATAATTTATGTCTGTATAACCATTTATGTATTATATATTAATCGCGTATATATATATATTGTTTACATACATCAAATGTACATAAATCTGTCTTAAAACATGTAATTGTATGATATATGTCATATTTATATTAACTTTATAATATTATATATGTATATTATATATTTACATAACACTACGCCCTATAGGGTCACAGATTTCGATGGTCACAGAATATGGTGTAACACCGGGAATGGTACCCCAATCTGTCTGTGATAACGCGGGTTTGCTCCAGTTCCTCAGGTACCAAAATTATCTCGATTTGTGACTTTATGGTGTGGTGTTTGCTGAAACTGAACTAAAGTTGCACACTGCTGAATTACGTTATGGTGGACTGATTGACAGGTTGTAATCACCGCCAGCTGCTCTCATTTTCATTAACGTTAGATCAGCGCGCTATTTTTAATATTTGTAACAAATCTTTAGCAAAAGCATAATCATACCTCTCCTCTGTGACTTGGATGATATGGGTAGAATTAAAGTTACAGTTGTTTAAAATGTACAAATGTAGCGTATTAGTCATAAATGACAGATTTTAATGCTGGAACAGCACGTGTTTATGGGCATGTAGCATTTCTATTTTACACTAATGTTACTTTGCATTAGAAATGAAAAACAAAAATGGTTAAATGCTTTTTTGATTTTTAAGCAAGGCTATGCACAACATTTACATGACAAGGTCAGAAGTGAATAACAATTTGAGTGCATTTATTTATTTAAAAGTGGTACTGTTATTAATATTTCACTGTAAATTAACTTTACAGCTTGAAAACTATTTAAATTTCGAGTCTTCACACGTATATGTAGAGTTTTCAGTATGCTAATATTAAATCATAACGTTCAAGGTAATATTATAACATGAATTTGTATCTATTTGTGTATTTATTTGCGTTAAACAGATTATATGTAACATTACTGTTAAACGTTTTCACTTTTGGCGCCGAGTAAACCCAAAGTCATTTTGGGAAATGTAGTCTTCAATTAAAACGTAATGACGTCTTTCAGAGACTTCGTGGTTATTGCTTTTCACTTCAGTATGTTGATACTGCGCAGTCGTAATGTTATGGACAAGTTAATTTTGTGGTCTTTGCACATTCCCTATCATGGTTGAAGCTGCTTGAGCACACAGAGGTAATTCTGTCACAAAATAACAAGTACATCATTCTTTTACACTAATGTTGGAATCGTTTCTTTCCTTTTTGCCTTAGATTCGAGTGGCTCTACTTTAGTGAGAGAGGTGTGGCGTGCTGACCGCTCTTTCACAGGTAAAACTGTTCAGTTTATCCATGTTGACTTGTCTATTTAGAAGTTTAACCCTTATGTACTGTTGGGGATGTTTTCATTCACTCTGGGGTGGTGATTTTGAGTCTTAATTTGGCCATAACTTTTTCTCTGTTTCAGCTAGCAAAATGATTTTTGGTGACATCTTATTTGGACATATTTTGAGAAAATGCTTTAAAATTATTAAAGAACTTCACAATACACTATTGGCAAATTCTCTACCCTTTTGTTATGTTCGGGATGAAAACATCCACTGAATGACACTGCTGTAAAATGCATCAGATAAATATTTTTTTCAAATTATTTAGCATAAATCTGTTAATCAACCTCAGTCCTGATCAAAACTACTAAATTGTTTAGAAAACTAAAGAATTTTAACTCTTTAATTGCCATGTTTACAAATGATGTCACTGATCTGGTGAAATAAACATGTGAAACAACATTGCCTTTGATGCTTTGTTTTTGATCTGATACTGATCTTTGATACTGTTGGTGGCTGTTTTTGCCCTATTGACTTCCATTATAACCACATTTTTTTTATTACAAACCCATGACACCATGTAATCATGCATTTCTGATTGTTGGTGGTTTTCTCCCTTGGGAAGAGGTAAACTTAGTAGTTTTTACTGTTGATCATCAGTTGGCATTATTAACCCTTCAGAGAGGCCTGTGCAAAAAAAGCTTAATTTCTGGATTTTATATGGAGTATAACAGCACATTAAAGTGTGTGTCTGAGTGTGTGTGACCTTTGTGCATGTACCTTGATGTGTCTGACGGCCCATTCACACGGGGATTCGGCGTCAACGCTTGACAGAGGGCGTGTCTGAAGTTGGGGCTGACACGATCGTCATAGCAGCGTCAGCCAATGAAATTAGTCAGCAATAGGCCACTGTCTGAGCTGGTGCATTTGCATACAGCGATCTGATTGGCTGACCCTTCCGTTGGCGCTTGAAAAGTTGAGCAAGTCCCAACTTTTGCAGCGAGCAACGCCTCTGAAGCAGCGCCGACGGATCCACAATGCAGTTCGGCAACGCCTGATGTCACCCATACAAAATGAATGGGAAGCGTTGAAGCTGACGCCCCATGTGAATGAGGCATGAGAAAATACAAATATGCATCTCAGCTCTCAGAACTACATGTGTGTGTGTTTTTCCCCCACCAAATCATTGACATCATTTGTGAACTTGGCAATTAAAGAGTTAAAATCCTGTCATTTTTAAAAACATTTAGTAGTTTTGTTCAGGTCTGAGGTTGATTAATAGATTTTTGCAAAAAAAAGTGAAAAAAAATTTTATCTAATGGATTTTTACAGCAGTTTAATTCAGTGGATGTTTTTTATCCCGAACATAACAAAAGGGTAGTGAATTTGAACAGTGCAGGGTTAATCATTCATGTGCACCTAAAGCATAAAAATGCAGTACAAGAAAAATTCTCATAACGTTACAGTGGTTGTGTATAGTATTTTGAGATATACTTTAAACAGTACAACAGTAAACTAAGACTTTATGTCTGATAGGGGTGTAACCATGGATACTACGTCCATATCTTTTACAGTCTGTGACGTCACCCATAGGTTTCTGAACACTGCAAAAGAAGCTACAAGTAGGCGCGGCCAACCGTCGCCATTTTGTTAGCGCGTCATCGCACCAAACGCGGGATACCAAATAAGGGCAAAGAGGCGGAGAGTGAGCGGAGCTACAGACGCATGATTGATTCTCAGCGTTTTGCTTAGACCTGGCTTAGACAGACTTTTTACTATGGGAGAGCGTGTAATACTTCATTACCTGCGACTCGTTTGTGTTCTGACCACACGTGCTTAGTTGTAGACTATATCAATAACGTGTTTAGACTTTTAAAAACACTGTTGTAATGCATGGAGTCACTAAACTATGTTCTTATGACGTTTTTCAACAGGAGGAAAAATGTGAATTACTATCAAACACTTCAGATATAGTCTGTGTTAGTAAATGCAAGGCTGTTTATAAAAACCAGCACTAACACTGTATGACAACGCTTCAGATGACTGTTTTATAGCCTACAGCTAATCAATCTGTCAGATTCTGGAGTGCAATACTGGTCTAAAGAGAATTATAAATGATAAATGATCTTAAATAAAACGAATACATTTATAGAGATGGTATATAAGTATATAACTTCACTCATCTGGAAAATGGGAGATTTTTAACGCAGTCCGATAAATTTATTTGGACTGATATCGGACCGATTTCCGATATCAATATCGGATCGGGACATCCCTACCTAAATGCTTTCTTTGTCTATTAATATAAGGTGTTTTCTGTCACTGTTTGTTTAGCCTGCATTAATGCATTCTGTGTAAAGCTGCACAATTAAACATTAAAAGATCGTGATCTCAGTTCAAACCCGCTTAACATGAATGATAAATGTTAATGATTTGCATATGTTTATTAACCCTTCAAAGCGCTGCATTCAAATCTGCATCGAGAGAGATTCAGTTTTTACACTTATTCAGTTACAAACAATTAAATAACACAGAAGTACTGGGAGAACAGTTTATAGTTCAGATATAAGCACTGATGTTTATGGTAAAGATTAAAATCACCGTTTAATGAAACATGATGCTGGTGAATTTTACGCTTGTGAAAGCAATTACATTGTGTAACCAACAGATGGCGACAAACAACCATCAAAATTATGTCACTGAATGGGTTTTCAAAAATAAAACGCCTATAATGAAACATGAAGTTTTATGTGAATTGTTGAATCATTAATTGAATATAAATATGATCTGTTGTACAAGATGTTAGATTTCTATATTTAGCATTATCAGCAACAGTAGCAGAGATCATATTTCATATTGAATACTTTTCTTTTTTCAGCTGGTTCTTTCTTGGTTTTTACTTTTAACTAAATTACAGGTTCTAAGTTCTGTTTGTTAAAAGCAATGCTTTTGCAGTAATATTTATGTATAAATGGAAAGCAAATGACATTGGTCTCCTCCCTTTTTTGGTGATCCGAAAAATGGTCCGATCCATGACTAAAAAACCGTAGTGTGATCCGTTACACCACTAATGTCTGACTACTGGCATGTTTCGAACAGTGAAGTGATAAACACATTTAACAAGCAATGACAGTCTGACATTCAATGAAATGCTGATAGTTTTGTTGTTTGTTTCAGGTCAAGATGGCCACTGGGTGGGTGTCCGTCAAAGTTGGGGGTCCGTTAAGGCTAATCTACACAATGATCCAGCTCGCTTGCTGCATTGTTCTGGAGCTCGAGGGCGTTGTGGGTCAGGACCCCGCAGCAGGATGCAGAAGAACAGTATGGATGTCTCTTTGATGAACGGTCAGTTTGGGACAGCCAAACAAAGATTGTAAGTGTTGTTGTGTTTGAGCTTCATCAATAAGGATTACATTAGTGACTACGTTTACATGGACGTCAGTAATCTAATTATTTGCCTTAATTCGTCTGAATAAGACAATAATGGGATTAAGGTGTTTACATGAGTTGCTTTTTAAATGTTGCTTCCATGATCCCGTTTTACATCTTATATTACATTGATTATCGTAAAAAAAAAAATTAATTCCAAATTAGAGAAAACATCGCGAACGACACGTTCTATGGTAAGAGGGGAATGTATTGTCCCTAGACGTAAGACCTCTTTTGGTCAATCTTCTTTTATTCATAAAGCCACAAATCTATGGAATTCTCTCCCAACAGAAATAATCACATGTACAAATTATAAGATGTTTTCATGCCTGACTAGGAGATGGTTTTTCTCAAATCAAATTTGTACACATTGAGTGAGATGTTTTTGATTTGTCAGTGTTTATATGCGATTATGCCTGTATGTTTTAAACTGAATTTTTAATTAATTGGATATTATTGTTTTAATTTTTACCTGTCCAGGGACTGCAGGTGGAAAATAGCAATCTTGCTACAACCTGGCACAATGCATCTTTCCTCTTTAAGGTTAATGTAATTTTTGTGCATGGTCCCTGTCAAATAAATAAATTCATTCATTCATTAACGTCATTACATCACTATTCAATGTTAGTTTCCTCCGGCATTTTATCAGGGTTTCCGTGGGGTCTTAAAAAAAAAACTCTTTAAAAGTCTAAAATTTAAAAATCGGAATTTAAGGCCTTAAAAAGGCTTAAATTCGCTGTTCTAGGTCTTAAATATTCAAATCACTTTTTATTGTCACATCATCAGCAGCACGTGTGCTATAATGAGTGAAAAGCTTAGGCACAGGTCTTATTTTTCCGATGTCCATGTAACGCTACATCTTAAGCTCATTTACATCTAAAGCTCACCTCTGCCATTTTATTCACCAACTTTTTATACATGCCCCTGCAACAAAGTCACTTCAAAGTTAAAGCACTTCATAATTTTCAGCATAGTCATCGTTTCCCGCTCGCACCAAAATGTGCTCTTGCTTGAAGCCATTCTCATTTGTTTGCACAATTTTAGAAAAATCTGATATTGAGTTGTTTTATTTTTTTGTGATAAATATTGTGATTATACAGTTTTTAAGATAGTTTGAGTAGCACTGTTTGACGGTTTCTGGGGAGTCTAACCGTATCAAGGTACAGAAACTGAATAATCAATGTAAAAACAAAAGGATTTCTTACTCGTTTCTAGTACAAATATCAAAAAATTTTTAGAGCAAGTAAAAATTTTTGTTGTTTTCACCTTTCCTTAACAAGCAAAATATTTGCCAACGGGGTAAGCAAAATCTTATTTTCACTTTAAAATGTAGACATTTGATCAGACACCAAGACAAAAATTGTAAGTAATTTTTTTTTTTTTTTGCATAAATGGTATAAATCACAGTAATTAATACAATTAAAATAATTCTGTATTTCCTGGTCAACTATAATTCAGACTTTCAACATTGCATATCTTGCGATGTGACTATTGCGGATACGCACATTGCAATGTTGTTGTTGAAACGATATATTGTGCAGTCCTAGTGCGTCTTGTCACAAAAGGTAGCAAAAAGTACTACAAAACGGTAATAATTTGACTAAGGTGTTTAGATGTCTGTACTGCACTTCAATAATGCGACTAAAATAGGCATACTCCACAGGCCTAATTCAATTTCTGTTCATTTTGATTATGACTTAATGTCATAAAAATCACTGTTTACATTAGGGGTGTGAACCTACACTGGTCTCCCGATTCGGATCGGTTACGATTATCATGCCATCGATTCGGTTCAATTTGAAATTACGGTGCATTGACGATGATTTCCATACATACAATAATTAGATTTTTTCTTCACAACACAAGAAATCTTTTTTTTTAATCTATAAATAATATATTAATATTTATGTATTATTTGTAAAATAATTTTGTCCTTTAATACGAGCAGTCAGATATATGAACTGTACCTTTAATTTGACTTGCTCAAAGGAAACACTCTTTTGAATGTTTTAGACAAAACTCCAATACATGCACAGATGACAGCATGAGCATTTATAACAAATAAACCAATGTAAATATTATTCCGCTTGCTTTTTGAGCCCTGTCAAGCGAGTTCTTACACTCCTATGATTGGTCATTGTCTTCACCCACTCAACAGAAAGGGCTGCAATTGGCTTTAGAAATGAAAGCGCTGTTCACTGATGAGTGACGCAGGAAGAACAGCCGTGGTTGCAGTCTATGCGCATAGTGCGCGGTTATCACAGGTAAACCGTAATAGAGGCAGTGGAGAAAACTCCCACCACAGGCATGCTCCTGTCTGGGTCCACAAGTATCACTTTAACAGCTGAGAGGAGAGGAGAAGTGACCCCACGAACATGCCAGCGGGTCAAATGTCCAAAGAGAGAGAGAGAGAGGCAGAGATGGAGTTTTACAGCATTTCTCCCTAGTAGTGAAATAGCGGCTTGCGCTGTACCTTCTTCAGTGTCAGTGAAAGACTGTCCAGCAAACTCACAAGCAGCGAACTGTGCACAATTATCAGCTTTTTAAATAGTAGGAGAGTTTTATTTACAAGGTGTCCACGGGGTCTTAAGTATTAAAAGTTGATAAATCAATTATGAGAAAATTAAGGTTCTTAAAAGTTATTAAAGTTTTAATTGTATTTTTACGAGGTCTTAAATTTTGTTCAAGTTTTTTCCAAAGTGTTTGACTCCAAAAAAGCATAAATATATAAATTTTCCTGCTAATATTAACAATGGCGTGCTTGATCCACGCGATTAGTTCGGGCCGGGTCATGTCTTTTTTTTTTTTTTAAATAATTTTTATTTACTTATTTTTATTTTTTTTTGGGCCGGGGCATGTCAGACCAAGCTCATTTGTCCAGGCGATGTCACGTAATTTGCAACGAACTCAGGAAGGTAATGTGATGCTCTCCACATGTAGAGAAACCATGGAGCGAATCAGATGGCAAAATGGGAAAACATAAGTTTGCCCGTTCCTAGTTGAAGAAAGACGAGTTTAAACAATGGCTGTAGCCTGTTGCTGAAAACAACAGCGGAATTTATTCTTTCAAGCTTTGTTTTTTCAGAGCTTATCTGAGTTCGGTTGCATGGTTGATTTATGTAACTACAACTGTTTACAAGTTAACAAGTTTATTAAGTTAAAAGTTTGATACTGATTAGAACTTGAAGTGACAATGAGGTTTTAAAATATTCTGAGTAGGTCTTTAAAAAGTCTTAAAAAGGTATTGAAATTACCTTTAGGATTCTTGCATATACCATGATTTACTCGCCCTCGCCTCCTTTGCCATAGTATTCTACCGCGACATAGCGCATAGGAGATAAATGACGTCAGTATGTAAAAACAGGTTATGATCTATTACTGAACCAATATCGAATTGTCCGCATCTGCATCGCGGTGCACCGAAGAAACGACTCATTTTGACACCCCTAGTTTACATGGTAAACTTTTAACGAGAGCATATTAAAATCTGAGTATTGGTGTCCATGTAAATGTACTCAATTCAAGGAATGTTTTGTGTATATAATTCCCAGCTCATGTTATGCATTTCCTGTAGTATTCCATATGGACGTCCCAGTTGGAGAGGCGAAGGGCAGGTGGAGATGATTGGAGAGGGAAGCACACAACGATTCAGAGCAGAAGATGAAAAGAAAGGAGGAAAACAATGGTTCAAAATGACAGTAAGAGTTGCTTTAAAGGAACAGTTTACCCAGTAGATGGTAGTGTGTCATTGCCATTGTGAACATTTGAAAATTAGAGTATTATGGGGCATTCACACCAGACATGGCTTGCGTGAATAAATTGCGCTATTAGCGCGTAAATAGACATGTGAACATTTTAAGTTTACTCGCTTCATTCGCATGTCAAATTCACAAAGTAGCTGTGTTTATGTGCTTTAGGAAGGCTGAAAAGCAGCAAAGATTCGTTCCGTGCCATATCTCTGGTGAATCCACTAGATTCTTTCAGAGTTACACCCAGCTCTGTGAGTTCATCAACTCCTCCAGAAACTATACCTGGATGATAGAGGCTTTCAGCGGTGCTTCAGACTGAGCCAAGCCTAGTTTGATGAACTGTTGTCCGGTGTCGGCAGGAGGATTTTCCCCCGGGACACCAAAAACAGGCGCTACGTCGTAATCACTTCCCTACAAGAGCAAGCTCCTGTTGGTTAACGCGGAGCGAATATCAACTGAAGTTCAGATTTTCCAACTTGATTCGCACATTAAACCTGCAAAAACGCACAATTCATGCAGTCTCATTTGCGTGAATCACTTTGCAGAATCTCTATTCACGTCTTTGCATCGACTTTACATGTAAATCACTCGTGCTTGATGCTTCATCCGCGTCTGTTGTGAACGCAGCATTAAGCTCCACACTTTTTTCTTTTTTTTTGCAGAATAGTAAATTCTGATATTAATTACTCACCCTCATGTCGTTCCAAACTCCTGAGGTCTCCTGAGATTTATATTTGACCAAATTTCCATCAGTTGACATGTTAAATCTAGACCCCACATTGAATCAGCAGTCATGACACACAGAGATGGAGCAAGAGAGACATATCTGTTATTGCGTGCATTTGTCAGTAAAGCTCTGTAATCAGCAGTAAATACAGTCCATACTAACACTGAGAAGAAGAAAAGTGTTTAATAAAGACGTTATTGTTGCCGTCAAAAACCTAGTGGTTAGTGCGTCGACATATAGCAACGATGTGCTCGCGGTGACCCCAGTTCGATTCCTGGCTCGAGGTCCTTTGCTGATCCTTCCCCCATCTCTGCTTTCCACACTTTCCTGTCTGTACATTAGCTGAAGTTTAGCTGAAGCAAAAACTATTTGTTTATAGGAAAATTAGGACAAATTGTTTCAGAAACTTATCTTCATGCCATAATTTTGTCCACCTTGTCATACTGTTTGCCTGTTTGGTCACTCACAACAAATGATATCTTGGAGCTAATATCTAGACTGTATAATAGGGCCTATAGGATCCACAATAGACTTTCTGGATGGACACATTGCTTTGCGCTATCACTCTCTAATGCTTTATCATTTCAAAATTAAATTATGAACACAGGGATTAAACTCTACTATCAAACTTTAAATTGTGCTACCTCAGCAGCCCTTTGTGCTTTGGTACCAAAACCTAATACAAGAACTGATCGTTTCACCAGATCTGCCACAAATGGATGTTTGCCGTTACCGGCTTTGGACGGAGATCTTTTTTTATGTATTCACAAAAGCCTGTGATGAGATCCCACAACATCTAAAAACAATTCCAACATGAAGACTTTTTTTAAATTTCATGCTCGTCATCTGATGGTCAACTATCGCTGTAGCCACTGAGATAGTAGCCTATCGCTCATCATGTTGAATGTTTGGTGATTGTTTGTATTGTTCTCATGTGTTGATGGATAAGGTGTTAAGGGTGTCTGTATGTTTCTATGTTCTGCAGAGCAGAAACCTGCTGAAAAACAGCATTTATGCTGAGCCAGGCCTGGTTATCTTTTAATATTTCCTGTTTAAAATTTTTAATGAATAAATAAAAATGCATCTCCACTGTCCTATCAATATGGGTCAAAATAAAGTCGTTATTTTTGTTTAATGTGCACTCAAAAGTATTCTTGTAGTTTGATAATATTCCGTTTGAACAGCTGAAGGCATATAGTCTGTTTTGAGAATTTTGTTTGGATTTGGAGCTCTCAGATTTCACCAAAATGTCTTTAAGTTGTGTTTCAAAGACGAATGAAAGTCTCAGGGGTTTGGAACGACATGAGAGTGAGTCATTTTTGGGTTAACTAACACTTTAACATGTTAATATGTTTGTTTTCAAAGGCATGTTCAAAATGCTATAAATGTTTTTGGAGTGCACTAAGAAGTGAGCACAACACTCAGTTTGAAGATCTTTAAAACTAAACTGTATGAAAATAACTTTGAGAGTAAATTACATAAAATGTAAGGAAGGCCACATTAAGCTTTCAGAATCATTCATAGTGGATGGTGAGGTGTTCAAGGGGAATAGAGCATAGGGGGATGAATAGAACACAGCCAGGAACTCTGCTTCTAACTACAGGTCCAATTTCCCACACAAGTTTGAGTGTTTGTTTATTGGAGTGATGGAATTGGGAGACACCAAATTGCAGATCAATGTACAGTTAAGCCCAAAATTATTCATACCCTTGGCAATTTCTGACTTTTTTTTTTATTCAAATGTAAGCTGAGAAATGTGTTTTTTTTTATTGAAAATGATTGTCTTATCTTTTGGGAGAAGCCTGTGACATTTCCGGTCAAAAAAACAAAAACAAACTTGCTGGTTGAATAAAACTAACTAAGTCAGAATTTGGCAGAAATATGAATAATTTCAGGCTTGACTGTATGTAATGATGAACGATGGTTATGGGAAACACACTCCTGGTCTGGATGATACCCTGATTACTATGTTGTTTATATGCTGAATTACTTGCTTTTGTTTGACAGATTCCACATGGAAAAAAGTATGATAAGAGATGGCTGCTAACATCTCTACAGAATCTCTGTCCCATAGCGTTTACTCCACTACACGTAAGTCTATGTAATGATCTGCTCGATTATGCTCATTTATATAAGGGATATTGCACCCAAAAAATGAAATTTCTGTAATCATTTACTCTCTCTTGTGTGGTTTTAAACATTTATGAGTTTCTTTTTTCTGTTGAACCAAATATGTTTTGAAAAATATTGGCACTTATCAACCTCCATGGTAGGGAAAAATGCTGTAGTCAATGCTGAAAGTCAATAGGTGCCAGCTTTTTTCATAATATCATCTTTTGTGTTCAGCAGAAAAAGAAACTCAAATAGATTTTAAACAAGGATGAGCAAATTTTCATTTTTCATCTCTTTATTTTGTCTAGGACTGATACTTGAACTTAGTTGAGCTGTTTAAATCCGTTTTAAAAAAAACTATATGCAGGGTTCCCACGCTTCTTGAAAGTACTTGAATTTCAGAAACATGAATTCAAGGCCTCAAAAGTACTTAAAACAAGTATAGGTCCTTGAAAGTGCTTAAATTTCTTGTTTATTGTGTTATTTTAACAATTGTACTGTGCAGTTTTAAAAAACGGAATGGAAAAAAAATAAAAAAAATTTAATTTAAAACTAACACAGTGGTTCTCAAAGGCTTCCTTCTAGTGGTATGTGGAGGAATGCTGGATAATGAAAGAAAAAAAGTGATACACTTTTAACCCCTTGACGCGAACGATTACACTGATGTGATCAGCACCGTTCAGCAGCTGTTCCCTGAAGTGTACGATCACATCGGTGTGTGTAGAATGTTTACTTTAGTTCATCACATCATCAGATGCTAAAAATCAACCCGCTTTGGTGAGCCAGAGAAAGAGGCGCGCAGCCGCGGTGCTTGTGGATCAGATACGTGCTAGAAAAGCGCTTTTGCAGACCAGTGCTGTTGTGTGGGCATTTCAGTTACTGCAAACTCAGGAATCTCCCCATGCTGCATCATTGGTAAAATAATTTTTTTAATTTTTAAAATGTGTGTTCAAAGTTGTGTAAAATAATGTGTGTTTTTGATATATGAAGTTATTTGTTTTGTAAAGCAGCGTGGCTTTCGATTAATTTGTTACATCAGATTTAGACCAATTCATCTGGATGTGATTCAAATGTCGCGGGACACAGAACATAGACTCAAGCAATTTTCCCATGCTTGAAGCTTAGAGGTTAAAATATAGCTGTGTGCGGTTAACACAAACTCGACTGTCCGCTTAAGATGAAATCTCAAATCAGGGAAATTACACACATATGAATGGATAAGTTACGTATGGACTGGTCAAGCAGTGCATTTATGCATGTAATCACTCACTTTTCTGACACACGTACTGTAAAGGCACACAGTAAGCAGATCTAATTTCTAATTTAAATATGTAATTCCAAATCATGTATTTTAAAATACATTTAATGTTTAGATTTAAAAGATATACAAATATGTCATGTGTACATGCAACATATTTCAAAATTTATCAAAAAGTCGGCGCCAGTGGTGTAGTGGTTAGTGCGTCAACACATGCACTCCGGTGCTCACGGCGACCCGAGTTCCGATTCTGTCTCGTGGTCCTATGCCGATCCTTCCCCTCTCTCTGCTCCCCATGCTTTCCTGTCAATTCTCTCCACTGTCCTATCCAATAAAGGTGAAAACCCCGAAAATTGTTTTATATGAATATGAATATGATAACATATAGCCTATATTTATGAGGTCCAAGCAACATTTCCAGGTTTTGATGAATAGGTTACTATTTGTTAATACTTTACATTTAAGTACAGCAGTTTTCTTTTTACTTTAAGAATAGTAGCCTACTGTTTTTAATTAACTTTTAAAAGCACGTTTTAAACATTGATTTTTTTTTTTTTACCTATAAGCACAGTACAGTGTTAAAGTTCAAACTATTTGTTTAAAGTGTCTGACAATAATAAATATTCTTAATAATAGGAATTATTCTGCCTCATCATTTTGGTGGTACTTGGAGAGACAATTTTTTTCTGAGGTGATGCTTGATGAAAAAAAGTTTGAGTTTAAATAACATTTAAATCGTATACATGAACTGTCAAATAATGCATTTTATCAATACTTCAGAAACCTGATTTGAATATTACCAGTATTTAATTCAACTAATTGTATTAAAGTTTTTTGAAAATGACACATTGAAAACGTCATCATTATGACATTTTAGTGTAAATATTAAGTGTAAGTGAAATGTTAAGGACTTTCATGGAGCTATATATGCTGGAGGTGTGAATTGCAAAGGTGATTTAAAATATTAGTAATTGCTTGAATTTGGTGTCCAGGAAAGAGTGGGAACCCTGTATATGATGCTTTGTAATGTTTTCCTTTAGCTTGTAATGTAGTGTATCTTTTTATGCATGTACAGGATCAAAATTACTTAATGCTCTGGGTCTCTAACAAAACAGATTAATTATATCCAACAAAGAACAGACTCAACAGACCCTTCGACTTAGTCTCTGATTTTCTAGAGGTTACCACAGCGGAATGAACCGTCAACTTTGTTCGCCAGTATATGTTTTACACATCGGAGCCCTTCCAGCCGCAACCCAGCACTGGGAAACACCCATACAGTCTCACATTCACACACATACACTACGGCCAATTTAGTTAATCCAATTCAACTATAGTGCATGTCTTTGGACTGGGGGGGAATCCGGAACACCCAGAGGAAACCCACGCGAACACGGGAAGAACATGCAAACTTCACTCAGAAATGCCAACTGGTCCAACCGGGAGTTAAACCAGCGACTTTCTTGCTGTAAGGCAACAGTGCTAACCACTTAGCCACCCTGCCGCCATAAGACTCAACTATGGAGCTTAAAATATGCCTAAACTATTTTAATTTAATTATTAACAATTTTAATTTTAATAAAACTAGATCTTTTATGCCATTTTTAAAAATAGTTTTGAATTTGAATTTCTTGAACTTGAATATTAAACATCTGAATTTTTATGTTTAATTTATAATATAGATAAAACATGTTGTCGTGGTTGTGTTAATAATCCATTTGAATCAAACAGAAGCAGTTTAATCTTCTGTTTATCCTATGCTATAGGCATTTGCATTTTTTTAATTTTAAATAAAATAAATTTTATTTATTTATTTTTTCAGTAATAGTTTTTGAGTGCAGTTTTGGGACTTATATTGTTTGCCATTGTTACATTTTTATGACAATAGTAAAAAAATCTAAAAAAAAAAAAAAAAATACATTTAGTTTGTGAGCATAACTATATATTTGAGTCGTGTAACTGTAATTGTGTTGTGTTTTTTAATGTGATAGTTTTTAGATTGTACTGTAAAGTTTTAATTCACATGTCACATTGTAATTTGTTTATTTTTGTATCTTTTTTATGGTAGTACACCACAGAAGGAGATAAAGTTCATTTCTATCTGGAGGACACTGCCACTGCCAGTGCTCTGAGCAAACTCTCACGCAGAATCCTGGATAGCGATGGACAACGAGTACTGTTCAGTTTCATTTACTCTTTAAAGCATTCATTAATTTTCCTTCAGCATAGTCCCTGATTCATTAGATGTCTAAAACATTTTTCTTGCTTTATTGACTCTCTAGCTAGTTTGTAAATGTGTCCTGTACTGATGTGTCTTGTTCTCTAGGTGGTTGTGCTTATGAACAGTTGTTATTTTCCCCCTTTCCTCAAAAGTGAGCTGAGGCTAGAAGATCTGGAGCTTTTAAAGGTTTGATCTACAGATGCTTATTGCAGCAGTGACACTTGTGGCCTACAGATGGCAGGTGTTTCACTTAATCTTCACCTTTCCACAGCTCTGCCTGTCCAAGCGATTCGATGATTCCCAGAAGTCTCTTGACCTGACCAGCATGCGCACCGATCCAGGTAAAACTATGCTAAATGTATGAATATACACAACCTGATACTGCACAAATTACAAAAAAAGATTCCCCAGTCAATATTTGAGAGCTTTTCAAAATTATTTTTTGTTTAATTGTCTCTGTTCTCCAGAATTGGTTTCTCACAATGTTGACATAATCCTAAACCGAAAGAACTGCATGCAAGCTGTGATCAAAATCATACAGGAGAATATCCCGGAGGTAAGACTTGGAGTTTAAAGGGGACCTTTTATGCCCCTTTTTACAAGATGTAAAATATGTCTCTAGAGTGTGTATGTGAAGTTTCAGCTCAAAATACCCCACAAATAATGCTGTATAACTTTTTGAAACTGCCCCTTTTTGGCTTTGATTGTAATTGTGCCATTTTGGTGACTGTCGCTTTAAATTCAAATGAGATTGTGCTCTTTTAAAAAGAGGGCGGGGCTACTAATGCCTGTGTGTCAGCATAGTGGCATATTCAAAAACAAGACTAGCATCCTATGGGGAGAAATTGCCACTAATGGGCGGGGCTTTTCCCCTCTGATGACATGTACAAAGGGAGAATGTCAATCAAAGTGTTTCTGCAGACTGATTGTATCAAGTGTGATTATACAAAATAAATTAAATAAATGTTTACTACTATAAGCTGGTTATATTCACAGACTGTTGCCACACAACTGTGTTTAAACCCTTAATAAAAGTGATTTTTGCGTTATAAGTCCCCTTTAAATGAAAGCAAAAGATTATATTTCTAAACAGTGTTGGGTGCCAGAGTAGTTGTAAGGTCTATGCTATTTACTATGATCACTTGAGAAGTGTGTCAAAGGCCGGTCATTGCTACATGACCTGTTTCTTCAATCTAGCAGCCATGGTGAATAAATATAGTAAGTACATGTAATCCAGCAAAGTTCATCCACAATGTCCACAATGTCACATCCAGCAAATGGAAGTTTTGATTTCCTATATGTTAAACTTGCCATTAAATTAAACTTTTCTCTTATTTTTATATGTATATAGTAGTTCTTGTTATAAATTATGTAACTGTGCACTTCATTATTTTGTAAAAAATTTATTTTAATCAATTACTACTATAACCTTCCATCACCCCTTCCTGGTCACATGGAATTTCTTTAGGGCAGGCATACCTCTGAGGGTGTCTCATTTCTGCTCTTAATTCATCATTCTTCCTTCATTTTATTAGCAACTTTCAACAGTCTAATTGGTTCCCAAAGAACAACTCCCTCTTGAAACAGTCCTGAAATAAGGGAAAAAAATGTAGGATGTATGTCATGATGGCAGAAAAAAATGACAATCTTGACTTCTGTTTCATGGCGACTTTAAACTAGACATGTATTCCAGGAATCAAATATTTGATATGCTGAGAGTCAAAAATTTAACAACCATTCGTGGTTATTGAATTTCGGTTAAGATTCACATGATATGCAAGTAAACACAAACACTTACTATTATTATTAAATTTTAATTTAAAATTTATTTCATTTTTTTTCTTTAATTAATAGCTTTTGTTTGCACATACAGTACCTCCAAAGCAGTGCTTAATTTGTGAATTGCAAGGTCCCGGAACAGATCGGGGTAACGGACGGTTGAGGAGGGCGATCTGTAAATTAAGGTGCTGCATCAGATTTCAGAGGTTCCGGATCCGGCGTGTTCCGGCACAAATTAAGCCCTGCTCCAAAGCATATATTTACTGCATTTAGTGGCTGTTTTGTAAATTGTGCAATATAAAGAAAATTTAATTTTACATCAAATAATATCATTATGTTCTTTGAATTTTATATGGATAATGTTGTCAAAATACCAACTCATGTGCAATACGCTTGTTTCATGTGGCCGCCATTTTAAAACATGAAAGCGAGGCTGCGGTGGGAAGAAACCCGGAAGTATAGGATCAGCACTGTAAACATTGCAACAACAAGCTGTGTACTACAAACCTCCAGCTGTTGCTGCAATTTTCAAAATGCAGATATGGTGTAAACATCACTTTCATATCGTTCAGTTTCATTTAAACAATTAAAAGCACATCTGGCATCAAACAACATTACAATCTTTGTAAGGGTAATACGCTAGGCTTCAGTTCATGGCAGCAGGTAAACACCGTGGGGACGATTCTCTGCTTCAGCCTATGTAACTCTGTGAGCGATAAAACAATGCAGTCCTCTGTTGCACATCCTTGTGTTGTCTGTAATAGTGTTGTCCCGGTACTGAAGTTTTAAAAACAGAAATGACTGTGATTGGCTGTGTAGGTCATCAGTTCACCGCACTTCACAGATTGCAAACACGGAGAGATGGAAATTGGAGCATTTTAAAGCCGCGAAGATTAGTCGATTTATCAGTGGATCGCTCGTCTGTGTTTGCACTCTGTAAACATCGGTGAAGTGCGGTGAACTGATGACCTTCACGGCCAATCACAGTCATTTCTGTTGAGCACGTGAACACAATGGCAAATCAGCGTTGTTTAAGAATGCCATCAACAGTGCTTAAATGTTAATGGGAAATGGACATTTTTTTTTTTTACATTTCAGTACCGAAGTTTTTTATTGTGACAAGTCTAGTATAGTGAAAGAATCAGTTCATTAACTTGAGTTTGATAAATGGCATCTAAAACGTTTGTTTGGGAAAGAAAACTTTAGCTAACTAGTGCTATTTTCCTTAACTTAGCTGAAAGTAAGGTCAAATATCCCTTTTTATTTTCACTCTTCAGTCAGAACGGACCTTCGGGTCACTCGGAAGGCAGTGAAATTATAAATTTGTGTCACTTTCTCTTTGCTGACAAGATATACAGCCAGGTACACAACATTCTTGTGTGACTCAGGCGATACTTCCGGGTTTCTTCCCACTGCAGCCTGGATTTTGCTGTTTAAAATGGCGGCCACGAGAAATCAGTCTATGGGAAGCAGGTGTTGATGCTGTTTCCTACACAGTGATGTCACCCAATAAATTGAGCCTTGTCATATACAGTATAGTTTTACCCATTCTCAAATTGGTCCTCTACCTTTAACCCATCCAAGTGCACACACGGTGAACATACACCTGGACCAGTCACTGCTTTCAGCCCAGCAATTAGGGACAATTAGGAGTTTGATGCATTGCTCAGGGGGAACCTCAGCTGGGTATCAAAGATAGAGTGCAGTTCATTCACTCCCTCCATCTTCAATTCCTGCCGGGACCAGGAATTGAACCTGAAACCTTTCAATTGCAAGTCCAACTCCCTAACCAAATCATACGAAGCTCCAAGAACAGTTTTGTGCACCAAAAAAACTTTTGTCCACCAATGTTTTCTCTTCCTCGTCAGGTTGCAGAGTGCTCGTTTAATATGATATAATAGCGGGCACGATGCAGCTGAAGTGAGAACATAGAGTTGGCAAACAAAGTGTTTTTTTTTTCACTTGGAGCTTCGTATGATTACAGTTAAACCACTGAAGTCACATGGAATGTTTTGACAATATCTTTAGCTCCTTTTATGGGGTTCGTTATGTTGATTACTCGTACGTTGATCGTTTCGTTCTTCAAAACTCATCCAAGAGTTGTCATGGCAAGTTTAAACCACATATAAATAAAACGTATGCAATCTGAAATAAAAGTACAAAGACTGTCATTTGGTGGTTCTCCCCGAGGGGTTCAAAGAGAACATTTATTAATATGGACTTTTTAGATACAAACGTGTACTATTTAAAGGTACCAGCTTTAGTACAATTTGTGTATAATAATAGACATGCGCAATATTCAACTGTTTTTTTGTTTTGTTTTTTAAAGGAAGAATAATTTATGCAGTCATGCACATGTTTTGACGGCTAATATGACGGTGGTTTGATGCATTGCAAAAGTTGCCGACACCTTTACAGATATCAAAATCTTTAGCAAAATTAAGAACTTAATAAAGAAAATATAATAAAGAAAATCTGCTCTAAATCTAAAACTAAAAAAAATGCTAAATACTGCAAATGAAATGAAAGCGCAAAGCCTGCAGCCTACAACAAAGGTGGAAAGTTATCGCTTATCATATTTATCAAACAGTTCACTACAAATTGTATGTAATTTTGCTCACATGCTATAGCCACAGCCATATCACCCTGTAGCCCAAGACCGGGTATTCCCTGAAGCTAAGCAGGGCTGAGCCTGGTCAGCACCAGTATTGGGAGACCACATGGGAAAACTAGGTTGCTGTTGGAAGTGGTGTTAGTGAGGCCAGTAGGCCAGGGGTTCTCAACCTTTTTCACTGCGGGGCCCACTTCTTTCTCCGATCAATTTTTGAAGGCCCATCTGTCTGACATTTTTTTCTAAAATGTTTGTATGAAATGCTCATTTAAACCTTTATTTATTAACAAATAATATATTACATTATATTATATGATATTATATTATTATAACAAATATATTATACATTTGTTGTGCCTTCTATTATTTTCTGTTATCAGCATTTTATTAAAAAATATATAATTTTATTTAAATTTAATTATATATAAAACTAAAAGTATATTATATATTTTATTTTATTTAAAAAAGAAAAAAACATACACAGATTCAAAGAGAACCACAGGTCAACAGGGATATTGCAAAAGACCAGCTTCTGCTTTAAACTGGACTGACTATCTACTATTAAATATCTACTATTCATAAATATACAGACAAATGTAAAATACAGTTAAACACCCTAAATCTGTTGAAACGCATCAATCTGATGGTGATCTGAGTTTGCAGCTGGATATTATTAGGCGATCGCTGACAGGAACAGTGAACAGCTCTGCCAGAACATGTCTGAAGCTCATATGCAAGTTCATTTTACATTCTATGGCAGAAACACCATTGAGCCTTGCTGGATCCTCCTGTATGGGCGCGCGTCTGTTATAAAACACTCATAGGACATTAATTTTGACAACTATGCGGATATATTAAACCATTCACACAAAAATACACAAAGAGAGACTTTCACTTTCACTTAACGCATAGTTTGTGAATGAACAGACATGCGTGTACTAGTTGCAGACGCGACCATGGGCTATTTTTGCACCGAGTTTGAAGTAATCAATCAGAGAACAGGAGGAAGTGCATTACTTCCATCATTTTCCATCACAATAATGCAATCCAAAAATTATAGTATAATATTGAGAGTTAATTTTAATCTAGCGACCCACCTACAGGATTGCGTGGCCCACCGGTTGAGAATCCGTGCAGTAGGCGACGCTCAACCTGTCAGTGAGCACCGTCTTTCAGATGAGACATTAAGCCGACTCTCTGTGGTCATTAAAAATCTCATGGCATTTCTCGTAAAGAGTAGGGCTGTAACCCCTGTGTCTTGGTCAAATTCTCTCCATTGGCCCTTACCCATCATGGCCTTCCAATCATCCCCCATCCACCAAATTTGGTGTTTCTCAATATGCGTTCTTCAGCAGTCTTACGTCCTCGTGTTCTCTTGTAACGTCATCATCAGCTGCCAAAGTTCAGTTCCAATACTCAAGATCGCAAGTACAGAGGACGCGTGAAACTTCCCGGATGTGTTCTTGATATCGAGGACGCACCCATGCAGACTTGAGCACCGATCTCGCTCTAGAAGTCCCAGAAGTCATTGCGATTGGAGGTGGGAAGCGCAGCATTTTATTTAGATTGATTATTAAAGTTTGGAGATATAACTTATTTACCTCAAGAGTTTCCCTAAATGAAACGGTGAATATAAACATTACCATGGACATCTTAATAAAGGAATAAACACATTAAGAGTGTTTGTTTGCTCAAATTCGTATTAAAATCAGTTTTATTTGTATTGTTGCATGTATATTTATAATGTTTTTATGCATAATATATATTTTGAAAAGGGGAAAAACAATAAATCTTTGTATAAATGCTGTAATGTTCAAACTATTTTTTATTTAAAACGCGTGAAGGTCACGTGACCATCAGGAACAACCAGGGAAGAACGCAGCATCTCATTTCTCACAGGACGCGTTCTCTGTTCTCGTGGTTTCCCGAGTTCGTTCTACCGATGACACCTGGCAAGACCAGTCTCCACAAGAACGCAAGTCCATTCTCAGCGTTCTTGGAATTGAGAAAAACAGCCCTTGGCTGCATCACTGTCTCTCCACTCCAGCAATAGCTGGTGTGTGGTGAGTGCACTGGCGCCGTTGTCCTGTGGCTGCCGTCGCATCTTCCAAGTGGATGCTGCACACAGTTGATGGTGTGGAGAGACCCCCCCCCCTCATGATTGTGAAGCACTTTGGGTGCACACAATAATCATCAACCTTTGCTGTCTATGGAGAACGAGAGAGCTTTCAGATTTCAACTAAAATATCCTAATGTGTGTTCCAAAGATGAATTAATGGATGGATGGCTGAGGTTGCTTAGTTGTCAATTTAACAGGTTAAAAACAAACATCCAAAATAAACAAAATGCTTATGAATATTTTACTATTTAATAATTTGCTTAATCAACTTGTAAGTCCCCTGCAGTTGCATCACAAACTCCCAGTTGTTCATAGTACCTAGATTGGAAAAGCCAGTTTGGAAAAAAATAAATGAGTAGTGTGAAGAAACCTCTCTGTTCCTCTCTTTCTCTTTGATCCTTCTCAGTTGTTGTCCTTGAACCTGAGCAAAAACAAACTGTACAAGCTAGATGGCCTTACCGAATTGGTGAACAAAGCCCCAAACCTGCAGTCGCTGAACCTGTCTTGTAATGAGGTGAGCCACATGTCAGCTGATGCCCTTATTACTGTGCTATTTACATTGGAAGAAACATTTGTTCTGTTTAGTATTAGCAAATTTAGTTCCTACAGTTGTCTTTACTTGACCACAAGCTCCACAGAATTGTCTGTATTGTGTAATCTCTGTATCATTGTGCTGTCTTTCTCTTTGTGTTGGCAGCTCAAGTCAG
Source organism: Danio kyathit (assembly GCA_903798195.1). Taxonomy (NCBI): domain Eukaryota; kingdom Metazoa; phylum Chordata; class Actinopteri; order Cypriniformes; family Danionidae; genus Danio; species Danio kyathit. The sequence goes on along the minus strand of LR812532.1, from coordinate 12,091,751 downwards.
ATTGTGAGCTGGACAAGGTGAAGGGTTTCAGGCTAGTGGAGCTGTGTTTGGACGGGAACCCTCTGTGTGATCACTTCAAAGATCAGACCACATACATCAGGTGAGTGGTTGTGAACTGGGGGCACACAGTGGCAGATATGATGAAATCAATCACAGTTTTTTATTATATATATATATATATATATATATATATATATATATATATATATATATATATATATATATATATATATATATATATATATATATATATATATATATATATATATATATATATATATAAGGCTTTCTAGATTTTATGGCAATGTAAATATAGGCTACCTGTACACTAAAACAATGAACAATCACAGTTTTTCCTCATAAGACTTTCTAGATTTGCTGGTAAAGTAAATATAGGCTACTTTTACACTAAAACAATGCATCTTAAAATGATGAAGTTTTTCACTTGCATCTATACAATGTTTTTAAAACAATATGCATTTACACATATCCACAAAAATGGCCACATTATTACGTGTCCCAGGCCAGTATTTGATATCACCTTGTTAGTAAAAAGTACATGTAGGGAAGTAGCGTTGTGCTTTAGGCAGCTCGGCGCCAATGTGTATAGAATTTTCACTGCCTGTAAGATGCGTTTCCACTTTGGATTATAATGTCCACCATCTTGAATTAGATTGAAAATCTGGTGTTTTGAACTGTCCATAGATCGTTAGCCCAATTTCCACCAAATTTGGCTCAGAACATGCTGCCAAAAGGTTATAGAGTTTTCCAGTTGCTCTGTAGCTTGTTGCCTTGCTTGTTTATGATTTGGGCTGCTGGGCTCCGATAATTGCTGCTTGCAGTTATATTTGCAGTTGTAATCAGTAAAGCCAGCAAATGATGGTAAGGCATGTGTGAGAAAAGAAAAAATTTACTAAAGGGGAATAAAGGAACAAGAGTGGTGCCAAAGCAAAGAAATAAGCAAAACCAAAAACCACAATCTAGAACCCAAGGCCACTCTTAGCTTACTAAGAAAAATAAAAATGTGAAAAAGAATCTAAAATCTTCGGCGTATTCGACGCCCCTACATACACTACCTAAATATTCATTCATTCATTTTAATCTGCTTTTCCGGGGCCGGGTTGCCAGGGCAGCAGTCTCAAGAGAGAACCCCAGACTTTCCTCTCCCCAGAGACTTCCTCCAGCTCCTCCGGGAAGATCCCAAGGCGTTCCCAGGCCAGCCGAGAGACATAGTCCCTCTAGCGTGTCCTAGGTCTTCCTAGGTAGGCGTCCAGGAGGCAGGAGATGCCCGAGCCACCTTTTCTCGATGTGGAGGAGTAGTGGCTCTACTCCGAGCTCTTCTCGGGTGACAAAGCTCCTCACCCTATCTATGAGGATGCACCCTGCCACGCTGCGAAGGAAACTAAACTAAATAGAATAAACACGAATAAGCGGTTACCCACTTACCTAGTGTTTGCTTCTAAATATTCAGTCAACTACAGGCTTAATGTATGTCAATCGACCCGATGACCTATTTCTTTTTCTCCAAAAGGAATTGAAAACTCTTTGAAAATTGAACATTTCTGACTTTTTGATAAAGTTTGATAACACCAGACAAAAAAGATACAAATGAATAAATGTACAGAAGCGTACACAAAACACAAGCCCACACGCACAGCACTTAACAGCAGGGCATGCCGGTAAAATTTAAGGTTCGCGCCACCGATCCAGATTGGTCCATAAGGAAATGCCCCAATGAACATCAACAGGCTTCAGTCAGCAGGGACCTCAGAAGCAGAAAACAGCAGAACAAGAGACGATAGGGCAAAAACAAAGTTGAAAGACAGAGGGAGAGAGACAACCTTAACAGCACCCCAGGTAACGTAACATACGAGGGGTCATTGTTTTCAAAGACTCTCATTTTCAGCTGTTTAGCGGGACACAGCAACTGAGGCGAAATCAAAAACTTCCACTTTTAAGTTATAAAAACGAGCAGGCAAATCTTCTAAAATGTTTTCTGGTTTTAGCTAAAAACATTGTCCTGTAATCGGCTTGTAAAATATCTCACAGATTTTGCTTTAAAGAAACCGTCTTTAAATGGCCTTAAGAAACTACAATGTATGGTGTACAGTATGTGTGACAGAAAGTAACACCCTTTGTTACATTTGAGAAGTGCCTAAATGCCTAAAGTGAAATAAAATAACATATTCATTTAAGCCTTTTTATTGGTTCATCACAATTGAAAAGGCAGCGAGAGCTAGTGTTTGCTACACTAGCTAGCTAGACATTTCTGAGTACTGTGTTATATCAGCAACCACAAATGTCTAGGGGATTTAAACCAGTTAGAGCCAATTAAATTAGAGCTGTTATTCCCAACATGGATCTGGAGAACAGCAGAAACATTGTTCAACATCAGTTTGTTTTCAGTAGGGGTTTCAATCCAAAGCTGACCAATATTAGCCATGGTTTTATTTAAAGTGTATATATAAATGTGGATTTAAAATGTAATCAAACACATTCTGAAAATACCACATTTCTGATTTAAGAACAAAAAACATCAACATTGACTGTTAAAAACAACAGTAATTTAAACGGCTTCAAAAGCTGATTAACGCTCTCTATTCTGATGATGAAGATGATGAGCCAGCACTTGAAGCATTATCAGATTATGAGTTTATGGTCATGTGGACAGTCAGTACAAGTGTAAAGATGACTGTGGTATGATGCTGCTGAGAGAAGATTCTCTTTATTTCGGCTTCTTTCTAAATTAACTCATGGCTAAATGAAGCTTTCTGGTGTACATTGGCTATTTCTTTAAAGGGGTGGTCCAGAGTGTGTTTTTAAGGCTTGGTTGTGTTTATAAGATGCAAAGCAATGTGTGCTCATGCTTCATTTGTAAAAAATCATGTAATTTTTTTCATATATCTTACTTTAGTTATATACAGCTACTCAGCTAACATAAAAACGACTGTCATATTTCCTAGTTCCTCCGAAAGTCCGTCCTCAAGAGGCTCTGATTGGCCAGCTAACATAATGGGCTGTGATTCGCGGATTGGCTCCACGTGACCAGGAAGCGTCGCGCCTTTACTACCACACGCTGAACCTCATGTCTGCTCTCTAAAAATAAATCTGACAAGTGTCTTTCATATATATTCAGAATAAGCATGTATAAGTAATATGAAACGTTCAAATATCTTTTGTGAGTTTGTTATTTGAGATGTACAATACAGGGAAAGTGTCCGCATAGATAGACACTGCAGCGCTGATGGGTTTGACTGATAAATCTGAATTTGTAGCTAAAATGTAAATGTGCCAAACAGCGTTTCTTGTTTTTTGCATCCTTGTTTACGTCCTTGCTACAACATACGTTACGCTAGACACTATAACAAATTACTAGTAAAAACAAAATCAGTCCAATATTATTCAATCTTATCTTATTTTCTGATTAAAACAAAAGTTTTCTTTTATTTTAGAGTCTATTAAAGGAGTGGTCCACTACGATATCATATTTTAAACTTTAGTTGGTGTGTAATGTAGCTGTGTGAACATAAACAACATCTCTGAATGTAAGACGCTCAAAGTTTAATGGAAAGAGAGACATTGGCTTTTACGGAGTTAGCTTAGCAAAGCCTACAGCGAACAAAGTTTTGGGATTACAAAAAATACACCTGGGTTAATGAAGCCATAAACCCTTCAGGTTACGTGCATACACCATGTGCACACACCCCACACAGTGAAGGGGCGTGGCCAGAGGTGCTGTAATGTGATAGCAGAGAAAGCTAAAATTGCCGTCCAAACTGCTATTTCCACAGAGCTTCTTCTGTTTCTGTATTTGGGCTTCCAAAGGATACGACACAAAGAGAGAAGTGCTTACAGTTTAATTATAATTATGTTCCAGAGAAATATAAAAACGATATAGCTAGCATTTGACAAAGGCTTCCAGAATCTCTTCCAGTTCCAGTTCAGATAGATCCATATTTTCCTCCTTAAACACAAAACGAGACGCAGCAGAACAGGCAGACAATAGACAAGACTTATGACAGCTCTCGCTCCAAGAATAAACTGAATTATGTCACCAATTAATATGGGGTCATTAAAAATGTGATAAATTCAGAATGGTTACCAGAAGAAATTAGTTTTATGGGACCAGTGAAATGTGTGATGGTAGGATGAGAAAGACCACTAAGAGCGTGAACAGCAATAGGTAGGGAAAGAGGAAACACCGGAATTTTCAGACTGTACGCAAGTTTAGAGTCGATAAAATTCCCCTCTGCTCCGGAGTCAATGAGCGCTTGACAATCATGTATGTTAGAGTTAAAACACAGCTTGACTGACAACATAGTCGTGTTGGAAGAGTGTTCATTCAAAATGACCTTCCCCCCGCCTGTAAACTCTTACCCATAGGCGGATTCTTGTTCTTGGCTAGACATGAAGCCACAAAGTGTCCAGCGACCCCACAGTACATACAAAGACCCTCCGATTGGCATCGACTTCTTTTTTCCACAGAAAGCTGAAATCTGCCCATCTGCATGGGTTCAGGCTCGAGGTCAGGTGAGATCTCAGGAGAAGCGGGGGAGAGAAAAGTCTGTGTGGTCAGGTGTCGTGTGTGAAGTTCGTTGTGAGATCCTCTATGTTGCAGCCGGGTGTCCACTCTGATAGCTAAATCGATGAGGTCATCTAAAGTCTTCGGCAGATCCATCGCATAAATTAAATCTTTTATATAATCCGCTAGTCCATGAAAAAACCTATCCCATTGTGCCTCAACATTCCACTTACAGTCGGCTGCTAGAGTATGGAAATCAATGGAGAATTCTGCAACACTCAAGATTGTCTTGCCTGAGTTCAGCGAGCTTCCGAGCCGCCTCTCTGTCTGAAACCACTCGATCAAAAACTGTTTTTAGTTCATCAGAGAAAGATTTACAAGAAGCGCAGCAGGGGAGTTTTCGCTCCCAGACAGTGGTGCCCCATAGTGCCCCCTTTCCAGACAGCAAATTAATGACAAATGCCACCTTACTCTCCCCGGTGGGAAATGACGAGGGCTGTAACGTAATATAAAGTGAACATTTTGCTAAAAATGATCGACACAAATGGGGTTCGCCAGAATAACATGCTGGTGGTGGAAGTCGCGGTTCAGTGGTGCGAGGGCTCTCCCCCAACGCAGGACTTACGGGTGGAATGGTGGGAGGAGCTTGCAGGACAGCATCAGAACTTAGTCCAGAACCCAGTCTTTGGACCTGAGTAGTGTAACCATTTACGTGACCACACAGCTGACGACATGTAAACACAACTGACAGCCACGCGATTCATAAACGCATACACATGATGATGATGATGTGCTATTTATTTGTCACATGTACTTACATGTATTCACATACACTGACATATAGCGAAATTGGACCCCCCGACCATACACAAACATTTCAGGGGAAGACAAGTCAACGGGAGGTATTATTTAGAAAAAGGAAGTAAGATACATAAGGAACGATAGGCAAAAAAACTCCCTCTCATCCTGCTCTAAAATTACGGCAGAGTGAGATCAAGGATAAAACCAGCCCTGGCAGTCAAGCACATAAACACATAGACAAGACAAAACATTGTAACAGGGAATGGGAACAGGGGATGTGGATATAGTCTGGCAAGGGCGGGCAGCCATCCGGCCTGCAGCTGAAAAGCACTGGTCACAGACCCGCCTACCCCCTCCAGTGGGTGAAAGCACACGAAGGCGTGGGATGAGGGACTCGGTAGTGATAAGTCTATCTGTAACTGTGTATGTGTGTGTGTGTGTAAGCCTGTATAGTCCAACAGGTGTCCTTGACAGGGAGCAGGAATATCATAGTGTTTCCTTATCTTGCCATACGGGAGAAGTTGTTTTTCTCTAGCCGAGGCCGTCCGGCCGGAAAAACACAGGGAAGCCGAAAGAGAAGAAAGTATTTCAAATTTGGGACAATATCTGGCAATTTCACAGATATTTAATGTCCATCACTGGTCTCCAGGTCTGGCCAAATCTTGTTGCAAAGCTGCTAATTTCACCCCAATGTTTTCCAATTTGCGCTCTAGTGCAGCAGTCTGAGTATTAGCATTTCTGCCCACTATAGTTTCAATCAAGCCGGTCAGCTTGTTTGGGTTTTGAGCAGCACTGACCGCTTTCATCAATCGTCGATATCCTCGAGGGACAGAGCAGCCAGGCACACGACGCGCCACTTCTCCCACCCGTCCATCACGTATCCAGCTGCAAACGTCCCGGCAGGACAAGTGGGCTCTCCCGAGCCCAAGCTTCTCGTTGAGAAGATGGTGTCAATCGCGTTCAGAGACCAGTTGATCAGATCCATAATTCCTTATTCGTTTGGATAGCAGGGCACGGAGAGCCTCAGAGATAGAATAAGATGAGACAAGAAGAGCCAGCCAGGGAAGATAAGGGACAGAGAGGGAAAAAGTGCGACCGCCTTTGCCGAGAGCCAAAGAAAGGATACATACATACACACACACAAGAGGAACAGACAGATCCACAACCTTGACATATTCTGAATGTATGTGAAAGACACTTGTCAGATTTTATTTTAGAGAGCAGACGTGAGGTTCAGCTGTGTTCAGCTCAAACTGATACGGCCAACAGCTACTCCGACTGATAGTATTTACACAACAGAGGCAAAGCATGTGCTAGTAGAACCGTGATGCTTCCTGCTGATGTGGAACTGATCTGCGGATCACAGCACATTATGTTAGCTGACTAATCAGAGCCTCTTGAGGACGGGCTTTCGGAGGAACTAGGAAATATGATAGTTGTTTTCATGTTAGCTGAGTAGCAGTATATAATCAAAGTTAGATAAAAGAAATAACGTGATTTTTAAAAAAAAAATTATTTATGTATTTTTTTTTATTATTATTATTATTTTTTTTTTTTTACAAATGAAGCATGAGCACACACTTTGTATCCCATAAACACAACCAAACCTTACAAATACACTCTGGACCACTCCTTTTACATGGACATGAATTTTATGGTTAACTAATATTAACAAAGATTTATAAATGCTTTAGCAGGACTATAGTATATTATTTGTTAACGGTATATAATACAATTTATATATTATAAAATATATATTTTCACCAATACTATACTGAACACCTGCATTTTCCTAGTTACTGTTGTGCTCTGCGTGTGTTGTGTGTGTGTGTGCGTGCGTGTGTGTGTGTGTTTGTCAGTCACTTGCTGCAAGGGAGCAAAGCTGGTATTAATACTAACCAAACGCAAGCTTGTGTGTTTTTTTTTTTTTTTTAATATCTAATATATGAATTGAAGTATCAATATGAAGTATTACCACTAGTTTAAACTATTTATCTGTGCTGATTATGGCACAATATTAAGACTATTTCATGACTTTTGTACAAACATCCACAATAAACAGTTTAATCACATTGTACAGTCATTGTATTGTTTTTCTGCTTTATTAATCATGTCCATCACCCGCTTCCTCTTGTGTTTTTTTTTGTCTTCTGTTCTGTGCCAGTGCTGTTCAGAAGCATTTTCCCAGGCTTCTCAGACTGGTGAGTTTATTTTTATTTCTCAGTAATGTTTTGAGTTAACAGGACTCGATGTACAAAAAAGATATTAGGGCTTGTCAGATATAAAGTCAGCCAATTATTAATTAGTCCAGGACAGAAAGTCTTGTTTTAATCCAGCTGCCAGAAGAACACACTGGTACTAGTGTCTATTAACTAAGTACTAGTATCTAATTAATAAGTACTACTATTTAATGATTAACTACTAGTACATAAAAAATATTTACTAGCCCCAACTGGAATACATACTAGTCAAAACTAAATAGTTGACATCTCTGACAGATCCTATAGGAATCAATGGGGAAAAAATTATTTGTTACTAGTAATAACAGAATAGTTACTAGTCACTATTAAAATAAGTACTAATCTCTAATAAATAAGAACTAGTATCTAATACATAAGTACTATTCATTCATTCAATCATTCATTTTCTTTTCGGCTTAGTCCCTTTATTAATCTAGGGTCACCACAGCGGAATGAACCACCAACTTATCCAGCACATGTTTTACGCAGCGGATGCCCTTCCAGCTGCAACCCATCACTGGGAAACACCCATACACACTCATTCACACAGTACAGTTTTAGCTTACCCAATTCACCTGTACCGCATGTCTTTAAACTGTGGGGGAAACCGGAGCACCCGAAGGAAACCCACGCGAACACGGGGAGAACATGCAAACTCCACAGAGAAATGCCAACTGACCCAGCCGAGGCTCGAACCAGCGACCTTCTTGCTGTGAGGCGACAGCACTACCTTCTGCGCCACCGCAGTGCCCCACATAAGTACTAGTATCTATTTAATAGGTACTAGTATCTAATGATTGAGTACTAGTTCTGTTACTAGTAAAAATAACTAGTGTCTAATGAGTAAGCACTAGTATCTAAAGAATAGGCACTAGTATCTAATGAATAAGTACTAGTTACATCAAAATAGATACTAGTACGGGTTATAAATTAAATGTCAAAACGGCTTGCCATAGCTGGTAGCTATGTTTTCATCCAAAGATACGCATTAGGGCCAGGACACACCAAGGCTAAGCTCATCCAGGCTAGTTGGTTTGGTGTGTTCCACATGTCGCCTCTCATCGGGTTAACGTTGGAGCTACTTGGCCTGATTCAGTGAGTAGAATTAGCGTCAGCTGAATAGAGCATTCTGATTGTTTTTTCAGCAATGAATCAGGGCGTGAGTGTGAAGTAGTGAAGTGACGTAGCAAGTAAACAATTCAAGCCAAGAAGGATCACAAAGAAGCTGGCTGTAATTTCACAACGTTGCTCAATTATTTGCAAACGATATGGATTATTAGATTATCAGACATATTTACAAGAGTGAATCCCTCTGTGGTGAGTGACAAGTACTGTGATAATGGCACGCTTTGCCTGTGCGTGTCAGAAGTAAATATCGCAAAGAACATTTATGAATAAAGCTCCATCCAATCTCTTTGATCTGAGTCAGAGAACAAAATCGTCACTTCCTGATAAACTGGCACCAAATATCAAAGAAAAATGCAAATTGCTGTGGTAGGAGAAGCCTCTGTTGGCCTTTTTTCTTATATAACAAATGACTTGCCCCTCAGAAAATGAAACACAATGAATGGAGATGTGAGACCTTTGTAGATGTAAGATGTTAAGCGCAGATGCTCAAGACAGTTCTGGGAGATAATAATACCAACCAATTTGATGACAGACTTTGGCTGAGGGATTTTAGAATGCCAAAACAACATTTCAGATGTTTTACAATGTGGTCGTTTCAATGGTTTGTCCATTATTTCTGTCCCATCAGGCCCGTTTTTATCGCATGATCTGTTAAAACAAAATCACATGACCTTTTTGATGCACATACTGGAATTTGTTCTATTAATGTGTTTCCATCATACGTTTATTTATGCACCTCTTGCATCTCCATTAAGCATTTTTTACATGATATTCCAAAATGCACATACAAATAGATGGATGGAAACATACTTTAGCTAATGTGTGAATAATGTGAATAAATCAGTCATAATGCTGTTGTTTTCATAGGACGGCCATGTTCTTTCACTTCCTATCTGTTTTGACGTAGAAACAAGCTCAAACATCCCTCTTTGCAAGGTAAGGAAAGAAGTCTATTATATTGGCATGGGGCCTGCACCATGAACATCATCTAGTCTATAGTATTTGGAACAACAAATAATAACTTGACTTCTAGTAGATCCTTTGGTATCAGAAGTGGCTTATATAAAAAGGCAAAGTCCTCTAGATTACACTTAGTTTCACTCAATCATTCATTCATTTTCCTTCAGCTTAGTATGATTTATCAGAGGTCGGCACAGCGGAATAAACCGCCAACTTATCCAGCATATGTTTTACGCAGCGGATGCCCTTCCAGCTGCAACCCAGTACTGGGAAACACCCATACACTCTCACAGTCACACACACACACTCGTACAATACGACCAATTTAGTTTATTCAATTCACCTATTGCACATTTCTTTAGACTGTGGGGGAAACCGGAGCACCCGGAGGAAACCCACGCGAACACTGGGAGAACATGCAAACTCCACACAGAAATGCCAACTGACCCAGCAGGGGCTCGAACCAGCGACCTTCTTGCTGTGAGGTATACACTTATTTTACCAGAATAAAATATGATCATGCCTTGATTTTTAATTATTTAATTAGGACAGTAAGGTCTGACTTTGCTGAGACAAAAGTTGTCACTTAACAAAAATAATGTACAGTATAGAATATAAACAGGGTTTCTGTGGGGTCTTAAAAAGTCTCAAATTTAAAAATCTAAATTTTAGGCCTTAAAAAGTTTTAAATTGTCTGTTCTAGGTCTTAAATATTTTTGCACAGGTCTTATTTTTCCGATGTCCATGTAACGCTACATCTAATGCTCATTTAAATTATTTTTGTTGTTGTTGCTTGGTTTTCGTGGTGTTGTAGTTCTTTATTTCACTAGTCCAAATGTAATTTGCGGTATTGCAACTACAAATGAGACCAACATGCAGTAGCCAATCAGCTTTCTGTTATTGATCTTAGTGCGCGCGGCGATTGTGACATAATCGCTGTGTTTACGGAGGTTCGCTTTGGGTGTGTGCAACATGATTTAAACCTGGTCCGCTAGTTCGCTTGAGTGCGCGTGGCGAATGTGACGTCATCGTGGAGTTTGCGGAGGTTCACTTTGGGTGTGCATGACATGATTTCGGCCGGCGGAGCACATGATTTTTTTTAAGACTCGAGTAAACAGTTCGTGCGGCGCCTCGTTTGATTTGAGTTGAATATGAACCACTTTGAAGAGATTTTGTATGACACAGAATGACGGTACAGACATCTTTATGATCCGTGATCATAGGGATAACCAGATGGTCAATCATTCTTGGCTAGAAATTGCAACAGCCGTGGGAAAGGAGGAAAGTTTTTGTTAAAAAGTTTGGAAAAACCTGAGGGATAAGTTTGTTAAAGCCAAAAGGCAAAAGTGGAGACCCAGGTACACAATTACAGAATATGTTTTTCCACCAGTCAAAGGTTTTACACTGATGTATATATTACAATTTTGAATTTAAAATAATTTAATAGCTACAAAACTATAATTAAGGATCAAATTATTTCTTTGATAACTAGAAAAGGAATATTTGACCCTATTAGTTTACAATATACTGATGGCCTGTTTTTCTAGGCTTTACTGGTGATAATGGTCAGGAATGTTGGACCATTATTGCCTTTTTAGCATAAGTATAGGACAGAAACTAGCCAGACAGTGATGTGTGAATTGTGAAGTGGGCTAAATCTATAAAACGTCTGTATTTTATTTAGTAAGTGTACTTTTTTTTTTTCTTGCCATAATAAAAACTATATTTGTAGAGCAGCCCATGTTCTCCTCTCATTAATATTTTAATAAACTTTAATAGGTAAAACTGTCCGACATATTCTACAAAAACAAGTGATGCATCAAAATTTGATTAAAAAAAATCTTGAATAGTTATAAAAATCCTTATAATCATTGAAATAATTTATAAAAAAAATAGTTAAAAAATCTTGAATGAAATTAATGATATGACGGAGTTCCAGCAAACGTTCTACTTCTCTGTTTATCTGTCAAGCTTAGGCTGGCGGAGCGCACACATTTTTTTAAGACTCGAGTGAACAGTTCGCATGGCGCCACATTTCATTTGAGTTGAATATGAATCACTTTGAAGAGATTTTGTCTGAAACAGGTACGACTGTACAGACATCTTTATGATCTGTCCATGCGTGATCATAGAGATAACCAGATGAACAATAAATCTTGGCTAGAAATTGCAACAGCAGTGGGAAAAGAGGAAAGTTTTTGAGTTTAGAAAAAGAGGCATAAGTTTGTTAAAACCAAAAAGAGAGGCCATGCAAAAGTGGAGACCCAGATGGTTTTAATATTACAGAATATCTTTTCCACCAGTCATAGGTATTACACTGATGTATATATTACAATTTTGAATTTTAAAACAATTTAATAGTTACAAACTAAAATGAAGTAACAAATTATTTCTTTGATAACTGGAAAGAAATATTTGGTATTACAGTATACTGATGCCCTATTTCTAGGCTTTATTGGTGATAATGGTCAGGAATGTTGGACCATTATTGCCTTTTTAGCTTATAAGCAGAGGACAGAAACTAGCCAGACAGTGATGTGTGAATTGTTGAGTGGGCTAAATAAAAAAAAATAAAAAAAACGTCAGTATTTTTAAAGTAAGTGTACTTTTTTTTGCTTTTATTCTTTCCATAAGAAAAAAAAATGTAGAGCAACCCAAGATCTGTTGTCATTAATATTTAACTTTAATAGGTAGAACTGAGATATGAACAAAAGCGAGTGATGCATCAAAGTTTGATTGAAATGGTTATAAAAATATTTATATTTTAAAATATAAATTATTATAATAAATTATAAAAAATAATAAAAAATAATTAGTTTAAAAATCTTGAATGATACTAATGATATGACGTAGTTCCGGAAAGACATGTGGTATAGGTGAATTGGGTGAGCTAAATTATCCTTAGTGTATGTGTGTGAATGAGTGTGTATGGATGTTTACCAGTGATGGGTTGCAGCTTGAAGAGCATCCGATAAGTAAAACATGTGCTGGATAAGTTGGCGGTTCATTCGACTGTGGCGACCCCAGATTAATAAAGGGACTAAGTGAAAAGAAAATGAATGAATGAATTGTGTATGACTCCCAAGAGCTTGGAGGACTCCATCCACACACCTCTGCAATGACTCAAATAACTTATTCATCAAGATTCTTTGGATTCATCTTCAATGCTTCCTCCTCCATCTTATCAGAGACATGCTTAATAATGTTCATGTCTGGTGACTGGGCTGGCCAATGCTGGAGCACCTTGACCTTCTTTGCTTTCAGGAACTTTGATATGGGGGCTGAAGTATGAGAAGGAGCGCTATCCTGCTGAAGAATTTGCCCTCTCCTGTGGTTTGTAATGTAATGAGCAGCACAAATGTCTTGATACCTCAGTCTGTTGATGTTGCCATCCACTCTGCAGATCTCTCGCACGCCCCTAAACTGAATGTAACCCCAAACCAGGATTTTTTCTTCACCAAACTTGACTAATTTCTTGGGTTCATTCGGGTCTTCTGCAGTATTTGTGATGATTGGGATGCAGTTTAACACATGATTCATCAGAATAATCTACCTTCTGCCACTTTTCCAAATGATCAGAATGATAGAAGTCAAGTTATTATTTGTTGCTCTTACAACTGGCATCGGCGACTAAACTTTTGTCAGGTAGTGTGTGTATACATACTCTATATATCTAAAGTTTTTAAATATTTTATATTTGTTGCGTAACTTTTTCTATATCTACACTTTTCTGTGTTTACTACCTATTTTGATGAGTGGTTGTGTAAGCATTTCACTGCATATCATACCATGTATGACTTTGTATGTTGCAAATATATTTTTAATTTGAATTTGAAGCTGGATTAGTGGGCTAGCCAGTTCTGTTTCAGTTCAGTTTGGGGTTTTATGTAACATGAAGGCAGCTCAACTTTAATCACACCTTGTTTGTGTTATGGAGCAACTGAGATGTGCTGGTACCTAAAACCCAAAATTGATGCAAACTAAACTGAAACTTAACTTTTAATCTGTCTTTATGGTACAGGCCCATGAAGTGTGTAGTTTTTGACTGTGTATGTCTGTGTAACCAATTCAGGGCAGCCACTTTGTCTCCAATGAAATCCAAGGTCTCATTCAGTGTTTTCTGGAGCAGTAAGTGCATGCATGGTTTATTGAGCCTCTTAATGATTACTGTGACGCTGTTTTTTTTTTGTCAGCAGCAGGGATGTGTGTTTTTGCTTATATCATGGCAGGTATTACAGTGTCTATGACTCTGGGGACAGACAGCCGCTGCTGGAGGCGTATCATGAGAGTGCCTGCTTCTCTCTCTGTCTGCCATCCATAAGTAATCCCTCCAGGTACAGTGTGAGCTCTTGGTCCATAACACATACTGTAGCGCATCTTGAGGCTAAGATTAACATCCAGATGAATTAAAATTTGCCAATATCTGAATAAAACACTTAATCTAATGACAGGGTTTACAAATGTATATTATATTTTTATATAATGTAGAAACTACACTCACTGGCCACTTTATTAAGTACACCTTACTAGCAGCAGATTGGACCCCCTTTTGCTTTCAGAACTGCCTTAATCCTTTGTGACAGATTCAACAAGGGACTGGAAATATTCCTCAGATTTTAGTCCATATTGACATGATAGCATCACACAGTTGCTGCAGATCTGTCGGCTGCACATCCATGATGCGAATCTCCCGTTCCACCACATCCCAAAGGTGCTCTATTGGATTGAGAGCTGGTTACTGTGGAGGTCATTTGAGTCCAGTGAACTCATTGTCGTGTTTAAGAAACCAGTCTGAGATAATTCATGCTTTATGACATGGCATGTTATCCTGCTAGAAGTAGCCATCAGAAGATGGGTACACTGTTGTCATAAAGGGATGAACATGTTCCGCAACAATACTCAGGTAGGCTGTAGTGTTGACACGATGCTCAATTAGTACTAATGGGCCCAAAGTGTGGCAAGAAAATATCATCCACACCAATACATCACCATAACCAGCCTAAACTGTTGATAAAAGTTAGGATGGATCCATGCTTTCATGTTGTTGATGCCAAATATTGACCCCTCCATCCGGGGTCATGTCTCAGCAGAAATCGAGACTCATCAGACCAGGCAATGTTTTTCCAATCTTTTATTGTCCAATTTTGTTGAGCCTGTGTGTTTCCTGTTCTTAGCTGACAGGAGTGGCACCCGGTGTCTTCTGCTGCTGTAGCCCATCCGCCTCAAGGTTGGATGTGTTGTGTGTTCAGAGATGCTCTTCTGCATACCTCGTCGTAACGAGTGGTTAAATTGAGTCTGGCCATTCTGCTCTGACCTCTGGCATCAACAAGGCATTTGCGCCCATGGAACTGCTGCTCACCGGATATTTTCTCTTTTTTTTTTCTGACCGTTCTCTGTAAACCCTAGAGATAGTTGTGCATGAAAATACCAGTAGATCAGCAGTTTCTGAAATACTCAGACCAGCCCATCTGGCACCAACAATCATGCCACGTTCAAAGTCACTAAAAACAGCATTTATCTAAAATTTAAAGCTTTTTAAAATTGTACGATACTGTTTAATGTTTAACTAAAAGGGAATGTATTAAAAAATAAGGTCGTTCTTTTAAAAAGTTGTACTTTTTAACTTATTTGTGTGTAATTTTGCAGGTACAAACTGGACTATTTCAAAAACAGTCGCAATGTCAAGAACATCAAAGATTCCTGTATGTTTCACTCATGACGAGAAATCAAATTTGAGTAAAAAAAACACCCAGATGTGTATTTATGTATGGTCATCTTTTTTACAGCCACTCGTTTTCGCTTACTAAAACATAACCGCCTGACTGTGGTCGCGTGCCTTAATGAACTCCCGAAGACCCTGCATGACATTAATTCAATCAACGTTGATGTCAATGCATATGCGGTGAGTTCATCAATGACCTCAACTTTCATAAATGCTCCTGTTTTGCAATTCACTTTTTTTGACATCTAATTGTTTTCCTCTCTTCTCCATAGAGCACTTTGTTAGTGTTCACAGTAAGTGGAGTGTTCAAGGAGGGTGAGTCTTGTGTTCAATATAGTCTTGTGTCAAAATAACAGTGTGTCATTCAAACTCAAAATGATTATTTTCCCCTCCTCAGTTGATGACCAATCAGAAGACTCATTCAAAGCATTTTCCAGAGTCTTCGTCACAGTTCCAGCTCAGAATTCTGGGTAGGAAAAGCGAGCAGTAGATTTTTGACTGACCAGATAAAAACTCTGCTGCTTTTTAAAAAAATTATGTTTTATTATTATGTTAAAGTTATTATGCTAATGATTTAATTCACTTGCTTCCCCGTCTATTTGTGTGCAAGACAATTAAAATATTTTAATTTGTGACAGTATCTTGTTAATTGATTTGGTGTATGCTTTTTGGTGTATTTTGCATATTACAGTCTGTGTATCGTGAACGACGAGCTCTTTGTGAGGAATACCACCATGGAGGAGATCCAGTGTGCATTTACAGCACCGACCCCGAGCCTGTCAAGCAGCCCAGTGCCCATCCTCTCTGCATACCAGCAGGAAATGCTCTCCGCCTTCTCCCAGATGTCTGAAATGAACCTGGAATGGTCTCAGAAGTGAGCAGAGAAAGAGAAAGCAAAACATGCCCTTATGTTATAGAACCAAATGTCTGTGAGGAGATCAAAATTAGAGAACAAATTCTAAACACTTCAATTGCACAAAAGAATTGTAATTATTAAAATTAACTTGCTTTCGTCACTTAATTGAACTTTGAACCAGTTTTCAGAACTTTGTTCACAAAACATGCACACCAACATGATCCCTGTGTCCGAAATCGCATATTTTCATACTATATAGTAGATTAAAAACAGTATGCGAGCTCATAGTATTCGAAAAATGGTATGCGAGAAGTACCCGGATTACCTACTACTTTCAGCTAGATTCTGAAGTGCAGATTCAATGGACACTACATTATCCCATGATGCCATGCAAGAGAATTCATGAATGGGAGTAAAGTGACGCAACTGATGCGGGTAGGTCACGTGATAATGACAAATGTCGGATGTAGTACGTCCGAGTTCCATTCATACTACTGACATTCATACTAGATAGAACGTACTTTTGTAAAGCTCATGTAGTAAATTCAAATTTAAATGTAGTACCTACTGAGTAGTAGGCGAATTTGGACGCAGCGCAAGTCTGAAACATCAAGACACTGTATGCAGAGATACAGATTCTTACAACCCAGGCTCATTCTGAAAATGTACCGCCATATTCATTTCGGGAGAGCGCCAATTACTTCCCAGAAGGTACGGGGGTTTTTTTTTTTTTTTTTTTTTGCAGTTTTTGTTTTGTGAATCTACCAGAAGCTGCTGTGTACACTTTATCAGATCTCAAATTTCTTTCGCGAGTGCCATTCGTGCCTGCTGTTCTCACGTAAATCCACCAGAGGCCGCTGTCGACTGACTGACCGATTGACTGCCCCACCCTCCTCCTTCCCTAAACCCAACCGACAGTTTTAAAAAGAAATCCAGAAAAAGAAAAGCCCTCACTTGACTTTTACCGCGTTTTCAGATTTTACCACATATTCACTCTGTTATTTACTTGTTTATTTTATTTTTTGGCTTTTGTTTTTGTCTCACCCGCTTTCTGGAATCGTTCTTCGCCAGACTCAAACCCCATCATCGTGGTTAACTCCTCTCTGCGTTTCAAGTCTGCCAACGTATATGGTGAGCTAACTGGACAAACTGGTAACAGCAGGAAATCCGTCCATATGGAGGTAAGCGGTCAGCTGGTCAGCGCGAAAAGGAACAGCATCATATCGCCCCATAGCATTTATTTTAAAGACAAAATGCAGCCATACATACCTCTGGCTACATAGTTCGCGATCTCCAGAAATGTATATAGCGCTACGTTTTCAGAATGAGCCTATGTTGGATTTTTACCTTGTTCATAGCTGAACTGGTGACCAATTGAACTGACTGCCTATTGAGATTCTCTGCATTATTCTGTCCTCTTGTGCATTTGTCTATCAAAGACAACCCACATTTTGGGAGGATTGAATGAGTGACATTTTAAAGATGCAGTACCCTGGAAATTACAATTAGAAGCCAGATAAACACCTATAAATATAAGGTATCTGAAATTTTTCTCAAATTTTGATCTGTGTTCTTTGTCAAATATCTCTTGTATGCTTTTTACACTGTGCTTCATAGAATATGTTTAAAAAACATGTTCTCTCTTGTTAGGATAACTTCAAATAGGGCTATGCAGTGGCCTTGACGCTTTGGAAATTATAGTTTGTTCACTAATTTAGATCTCCCCTGTATTTATAACGCACATATTCACATACTGAAGAGCCAAAACATTAGGAAGGCTAAGGTTTAAGGTCTTATGATTAAAGGTTTAAGCTACCTTGATAAAGGCCTAATTGTTATGGGAAGTCAACTGGAACACAGTATGTCTGAAACAACAAGGCTTCTGCATTGCTTCCGGGTTTATGTAGTGAGGGTTTACCAACAGTGGTTCGAGTAAGGACAAACCACAAATCAGTGACAGGATATCGGGTGCCCAATACACATTGATGCCTGAGGGCAATGGAAATACCATCAGATCTGAGGCACAAAAGACCTATTGTGGTCACACAATATTATGATGCTTAAGTGTGGGATTTGGCACAGTGCATCACACGGTTTCATATAGGGCTGCAAGAGGAATCCCATTTTCTTTTACATCATATGGATGTGTACGTGTGCACTATTTTCCTGGCGAAGTGGTATCACCAATGAAGGGTGTTGTTGACCTCACTGATTGCCCAGATCATCACTGGGATGTATTAGACCAGGTGTACCCAACTCTGTGCTGGCGGGTCGGTGTCCTGCAGAGTTTAGCTCCAACTTTCTTCAACACACCTGCCAGGAAGTTTCTAGTATGCCAGTTAGAGCTTAATTGGCTGGTTCAGATGTGTTTAATTGGGATTGGAGCTAACCTCTGCAGGACACTAGCCCTTATGGACCCTGTTTGGGCACCCCTTTATTAGACCAACACATTTGATCCACCGTGGTTCCACCTTAAACTACAGGATTTTACAGATCCTCTGCTACATCTTGTAGCCAGATACAGCAGAATACCTTCAGGGGAAATTCCTCAGCAAGATGATTAGGCTCCCTATAGTAATAGTTTTACTAGATGACACCATGTCCTAACTACATGTGACTGTGACACTATAAAAGACATCTTTTCAGTGTGAAAAGGAGTTTTTGTCCTAACTAACTGCGACAGCATCGGACAAAATGTCTATTTTAAAAATGGCCTATATTTTTTGTGACGTCGCAGCAGAACAGCAGCATAATCTACAATAAGGATCATCTCGGCTGCTGATTATTTGCTTTGTTCATTGATAAATGCTACCAATGTGAGTTTGAATAACACATACGTGAAATTTATTGCCATACTAAAAGCGGAAGCAGATCGTTTACCTCAGATCTTAAATAAAATAACTAGCAAACAGTTTGAAAATGAAAGTCAGAACTGTGACATCGGCAACATCAGTCACACATTTGCCTGTGTACTTTTAATAATGTTAAAGAGTTTTTATATGTATTAATTGTAAACCTTACCATTTCACTGGGAGTGCAGTGCACTATTCTGTACTTCTGAATGGCTATAGTTAAGTGCTTCTGTCATGTTGTGCCAAATTGCTAATCACTTGAATCTTGACACGTCACGTGTAGTTCGGACATGGTGAGATGTTGGAAATACTATTACTTGGTGATAAGATACTCACAGCAAGAAGGCTGCTAGTTTGAGGCCTGGCTGGATCAGTTGGCATTTCTGTGTGGAGTTCGCATGTTCTCCTCGTGTTGGCGTGGGTTTTTTCCTGGTGCTCCTGTTTCCCCCACTTTCCAAAGACATGCGCTATAGGTGAATTGGATAAACCGTAATGGCCATAGTGTGTGAATGCACAAGTGTAATGGGTGTTTTCCACTACTGGGTTGCGGCTGGAAGGGCATGAGATTAGTGCTTTTGTTCACGTGCCTTCTGAAGTTACAATTAACACAGCTTGGTTACTGAAGCCACCAAGTCAATAGCAATTTACATTTTCATTAAGCGCCATCTAACGTCAGGGAGTGATTTTGTATGTTTACTCTGCTCATTGACAGTGAAAATCGCTTTCGGTATGGAAAAAAACTGAAAAAATTGGCCACAGTGTATGAGTCTGTGTGAATGTGAACTATCATAGTACGATGCATCGTTTGGGAAATTAGTTTCTCTGTTGCAGATCCATCATTTGAACCACGTTAGTTATAACGTAAAATGCCCATAATGATGCTCTAAACGGGGTGGAGTAACTACTTCTTTAGAGAAGAACCCCATCATTTCTTTGTGCAAATTATATTGTTTTACACGCACACACATTTAAAATAAAAATCCAATATTAGTTTTGGTAAAAACATGCACTCATTTTACATATTAATTTAAATATATGTAAACGGCACATATACTGTAGGGCCTGTGTTTCCTTTACAAATATTATTGAGAACATTAGATATTCTATTCTAAAACATCAAATCACTTACAAAAACTAACACTATTCTAATATCATATATAAATCATATATATAAATAAGTAATGAGGCTATTTATTAAGAAATGAAATTTAATATTTATTATTCATCAGGAAATGAAAAAAATCATCCTTTAATAATAATATTAATGATGATGATGATGATGATGATTATTATTATTATTATTATTATTATTATTATTAAGTAGGATATTGCTTTTTTTTTTTTTTTTTTTTTTTTTGAAAAGTCTACTTTTACAATTTCACACATGCAAACCACTGCAGAAATGTTCTAACCAACAGGCCCATGTCATATGCAGTACAGATACTTAATAAATAACCCACTATAAATTAAAAGTATTAACGTATGCTATGTTTTTTGTTTTCACAAGCTTTGGAGACGTAACATAAATTCCGCTTTTAAATAATAGATCACCTATAGCAGGGGTGCTCAACCCTGTTCCTGGCGATCGACCTTCCAGCTGATTTCAGCTCCAACCCTGATCAAACACACCTGAACCAATTATTTAGAACGTGAGGAGCACTTGATAATTACAGGCAGGTGTGTTTGATAAGGGCTGCAACTGAAAACTGCAGGTAGGTCGATCGCCAGGAATAGGGTTGAGCACCCCTGACCTATAGCTTTCGCCATGACTGTGTTCAAACTGACATCAATGTTTTCAAAGTGCAATGTGAAGGGAGCTCAATTGTCAACATGAAGATCACTGAAACTGAATTTAAAAAATACTTTGAAAGCAAATTAGATGCAAGAGAGATGACTTTAATGCTTTTTTTTTTTTTAATCATTCCAAGTTTAAATGTTAGAATGTTCTAAATGAATAGGGCATAGGGGGGATAACTGGGAAAAGAACACAGCCAGGAACTATGTTTCTAACTACAGCTCCAGAGGTGTAGTTGCAAGCATCGAAGTTTGCGAATGTTCCTTGAAACGACGGATTTGGGAAACGCCAAATCAACGAACTATGTTTGTAACGACGCAACTTGCGAACTTAGTTGGCTAACGATGGATTTCAGAAACGCACCCCTGGTTATCAGGGTGTGTGTTTACTATGGGCAGTACAATGTACGCAAGAATCATACTGCCTGTAGCCACGCACCCTGATCTGATTTAGAAAACATTGGTAAACAAAGCTAATTTTTTGGTGCACAAAAGTGTTCTTGGAGCTTAGTATGATTACAATTGAACCACTGAAGTCACATTAAATGTTTTGACAATGTTTTCGGTTCCTTTTCTGGACCTTTCTGGAATATCTTGTGACTGTTGCTGTTAATGGAGAATGAGAGAGCTTGTGAATTTCATCTAAAACAGTGTTTCTCAACCACGTTCCTGGTGGACCACCAGCACTGAATGTTTTGGATTTCTTCTTTGTCACACCCATTACAGGTCTTTCAGTCTCTGCTAATAAGCTGATGATCTGAATCAGGTGTGTTTGGTTAAGGACACATGGAATAAATGCAGAGCTGGTGGTCCCCCAGGAATGTGGTTGAGAAACACTGATCTAAAATACATTCATTTGTATTCTGATTCTCTTTGCTAAGGTCTCAGGGGTTGGAACAAGTTATTAACAGTATTTTCGTTTTTGTGAACTAACCCTTTAAAGATTGCAAGATTGCTATATTCACATAAGGGAGTTCAAAAGAAGTTTTCATTTTTTAAATAGTTGTTGCATAGCTTTTTCTGAATGGGCCATATTTTCCACCTCTTGTCAATATTATCCCAACCCTGTTGGTAAGGCTTGTGTGTTGGCAGGTGTCTGGAGGATAATGCGTGGGATTTTCAGCAAGCTGCTCAGATATTCGCAGAACTGAAGGTATGAAGCTGATTGATCAACCTGGCCAATTTCAAAATGTAAAAACAGCTTTATTGTTTAATAGAATAAAAAGATTCTGTTATTAATAATTGAAAAGCCCACTAGGTTAAATATTTACTAGAGTAACTGATATTATTTAATTGTAATTGAATATAATTAATGTAATTGAATAAGCTAACGAATTGATCTGAATTTACTATGATTTGTGCATGGTGTAAGTTACTACAGTAAATGTATGCTGATTATAGTGATTATAGAGACCTGAGCAATATTAATCATAATATTTTCATCTCCTTTAGGCTCACGGCATGATCCCAGAAGCTGCTTTCATAAAATGAAAACAACAAACATTCAGAACAAAAGCATAGACTATGGCCATGTACATAGTTGTATTTGTTGATCAATGAGCATTTATTTTTGATGTATCAAACTGAAATGAAACAAATGTTTTACATTAATTCTATCATTTTATTTAAGTCTTTTTTTTTTCTTAAAGAAATGATACCTCAGGTTTGTAATTGAATAACGTTGGGACGCTCTTTCTGTATTAATTTTAAAAGCACTTTTTTCTGTTTTAATTGTGATGTATAAAATATGCTGAGCTTTTGTTGTTACATGTGATGTTTTCACAGAAATAAAGTTTATCCGGGTTTTTCTCAGCAAGATCAAGAAATCAATATCTTATCAAGTCGTGACTATATTAAAGAGGATTCTGATTATTGGTAAATATGAACATACAATCCTAACAGAGAGCAAGAGATGAATAATTGGCTCTTAATAAATTGAGTTGTAATCTGGTGGTGCACTTTACATTTGACTAAATTTATGAAAAAACACTGTACTTAAAGCGCTGTTAAAAAGCATCCCTGAAGAACAAATATGAGAGAGTTTTGATTTGTTTAAAGTTTGTCACGAATTGTCATTCTCACACACACACACACACACACACACACACACACCAAGAGATATATGGTTAATTGTAGAATTGGGGGTTCATGTTTAATGAAATAGTTTTACATGATAACAAAGTATACTAATGTATATCTAAAAAAGATTTTAGGCATTTTTTTTTCCTTGAAAATATTAAATTAAGACTCCTACTACACTACCTGACAAGAGACTTGTCGCCCATTCAAGTTTTGGGAACAACAAATAATAACTTGACTTCTAGTTGATCATTTGGCATCAGAAGTGGCTTATATGAAAGGCAAAGGCCTCTAGATTACACTTATTTGACCAAAATAAAATATGATTATGCCTTGATTTTTAGTAAGGTCTGACTTTGCTGAGATAAAAGTCTTGTCACTTAACAGAAATAATGTGTACAGTATAGAATATAAAGTCATGGTGCAGCATCCATACATCTCTGCAATGACTCAAATAACTTGGTGGCGCAGTAGGTAGTGCTGTCGCCTCACAGCAAAAAGGTCGCTGTTTCGAGCCTCGGCTGGGTCAGTTGGCATTTCTGTGTGGAGTTTGCATGTTCTCCCTGCGTTTGCGTGGGTTTCCTCCGGGTGTTCCTCACAGTCCAAAGACATGTGGTACAGGTGAATTGGGTAGCCTAAATTGTCCGAAGTGTATGAGTGTGTGTGGATGTTTCCCAGAGATGGGTTGTGGCTGGAAGGGCATCTGCTGTGTAAAAAAACCGTGCAGGATAAGTTGGCAGTTCATTCCGCTGTGGCGACCCCGGATTAATAAAGGGACGAAGCCGAAAAGAAAATGAATGAATGACTCAAATAACTTATTAATAAAGCCACCTGGAATGGCAAAGAAAGCGTTCTTGCCAAGATTCTATGGATTCATCTTTAATGCCTCCTCCTACATCTTACCCCAGACATGCTCAATATTGTTCATGTCTGGTGACTGGGCTGGCCAATCCTGGAGCACCTTGACCTTCTTTGCTTTCAGGAACTTTGATGTGAAGCATGAGAAACAGTTTTGATTTTTCCTTCACCAAACTTGATTGATTTCTGTGAGAATCTTGAGTCCATGCAGGTTCCAGTGGGTCTTCTGCAGTATTTGTGATGCAGTTCAACAGATGATTCATCAGAATAATCTACCTTCTGCCACTTTTCCAAATGATCAACTAGAAGTCAAGTTATTATTTGTTGTTCTTACAACTGGGATTGACAACATTTGTCAAGTAGTGTATACCTAATTTTGATTTTCTCCTCCAGAATAAATAACTAAGTCTAGTTTGCATCTTTGTTGTGTGTTTACCAAGTTGTTAAAACATTTACAAATAGTCTATTTTATTATTTGTGATTTCAGTAATTAAAAAATAATTTTGTCTGTTCCTATTCAGATCAACTCTGTTACATTAGTTGTAATGGGTATACAAATCTTTAAAGCCCCAATAGAAGAAGAATGTGACCTTCTCCAAGAGATGTTACTTTCTCTGGCAGGAAACTCTGGAAAGCATTGAGGCATGTCATTTATTTTACTCTAATTAATACAAATTATTTAGAATTAAACCAAGATTTATTTTTCAACTCCTTGGTAATTCAGTGAATTTCTCACCTTTAAAAAGAATAATATAAAAAAAATCTGGTATCTGGTTTGAGGTTAGCACAAAATAATGAGAAATGTCAACTGATATAGGTTTATAAATTTAAACAATAAAATAGTTGAGAATGAGTAACAGTCATTCTGCATTATATTACATTTATAATGGGTTAGTTTTACTATAAATGATATATGTGTTCTATATCATTGAGAAAATAAATAGGAAAATGATATCAGCAGGAGAAAGGAAGCAGTAATAAAGAGCACAATGAGATCTGCATGCAAAAAGATATCAATTTACAAGTTCATGAAAGATTTGTCATTTAGATTAAACACTCTGGATCTTTTGCATAGTCTTTTTACAGTTTCAGAGTAAGGTAGAAAGTGTTTTTTTTTTTTTTTTACCAAATGGGTGGTCAACTCTAGCTGTTATTCATGTCAACTCGGTTAGCAAAACTGTCTATTTAAGCCTAAATATGTTCTCTTATTACTTGAACATTTTCTGAATTTAAGTAATTGTTAAAGCTATTTCATTTGTTATACATTTGACCTAATTTACCTATAACAGTTAACAATATTTCTGTACTTCTGTTTATTTGTGTTCACCTTCAGAATAAATATTTGAAATCTTACATATTTAAGATCCGCAAATATAAACATTTATAAAATTTGAAGTGTTCTAGAATTATCTGGAAAAATAATATAAAAAGCTATGTATTGTGGACATTTAGTACACTAAAATGCTGGGTTCCACATAATCGGTTTGTGTTGGGACAACATGAAGGAATTAAGTTAAATAATACATTATTGAACATAAAAGAATTAAGTTGTCTCAAAAAAAAATCAAGAATTGTGTTTTAGCTCATTTATAAATAGTTTAAACAAACGGCAAACTTCATTTTTTGAGTGTATAGAATAAAAGTAGTGCAGTAGTATGGTTATGTATGTTATATAGCCTATGACAAATTTCCATATATAATTATAAACTCACAGTAAAAAGCTCTAGACGGTAAACTAAAATGACTACTACATCAGATAAAGTGTCGTTGACCGCACCAATATGGCAGGTCGACCTACCCAACTTCCGGCATATTTGCCCTGCGCTGACGTCACGACGTACACTCGTTCAGTCTTGAGTATGAAAACAATAAACAACCCGTTGGCCAGAGGAACCACAGAGGACCTGTCGCATATTTCAGTGACATATATTATTAAAAGCATCACCGGAGTGATCCGTTTCGACACAAACAATCTTTTTTAAACGCTGCTGTGGACAACCTTACGTCCAGAAACGGAGAACTAGGGGATTTTGGTGTCAAAGGACAGGAAGTTAGACGGTTTTACCCCCCTCTTGTCCACCCTAGTACGCTTGTTTTATTGTATTGTCATTTTCCCCACACACTGCCGAGGGGGGTTAAGTCTGTTATGCAGGACTGGTCTTGTGTTCCGCCGCCTCTCAGCTCCCTCTCCCCGTCTGCTCTGGCCCCATGTCTCGGTGGCTCTTTCCCTGGTCGGGCTCAATAAAGAAACGGGCCTGTCGGTACCTACTGCAGCATTACCTGGGCCACTTCTTGGAGGAGAGACTCAGTTTGGACCAGCTGAGCTTGGACCTATACAATGGCAGCGGGGTCATCCGAGAAATTAATCTGGATGTGTGGGTAAGTGTGTGGTAAGGCCAGTTTCCTTGTCCATGTGGCCATTATTGCCTGTTTCGCAATATCTTGTGCTCAGTATGAAATCAACACATCTTAAGTTAGTTGAACACTGATGTTTTCAAGGGTTTGATGACCTGTGCAGAAAATGCAGAACCTTAGATCCTCTTCCTGGTTTACAGTCAGAGTAGTCAAGCCTTCTTCACTTTTGCTTTCAGGTTTTAAATGTTGGCTTTATAAGGTTTAGAAGTGTTTGTGATGTTGTAATGTAGAACATTAAGAAGCTAAAATGAGTAATACTGTTAAATTAGCTAATGAAATAATCTTTAGAAAAGTTCTTGAAGTTGTCAACCAACATCTCTTGGGTCTGGAGACCACCAGGGGCCTGCACAAGAGTGCTTGTGTGTCTGAGGAAAAATGTCAAATAGAAATTACTATAACACTATTAAAATAAGTAGATTGAATGATTAAGGAAATAAAAAAGAATTTTTTAGAATTTAGTGATGTTGTCATATTTTAAATTTGGGGTTAATGGACCCCTAGAACCCCACATAGGAGTGCTGGGGTGTCTTTGAAAAGGTTGACACACAAATACAATGTTTAAAGTAAGTAGACTAAATGGTTAAGGGAATAATAATATTATTATTTTAATGTTTTGTGATGTCGTCTTGTAAAACTGAGAACTTGAAAAATGTCGACCTTTAAGGAGTGCTGGGGAGTCTTTGAAAAGGTTTTCACAAATACATACAGTGTTTAAAGTAAATAGACTAAATGGTTAAGTGAATAATAATATAATGTTTAAATTGTTTCGTGATGTCATCTAGTAAATCTTATGTCCAGAGACCCTAAGGGCCCGTATTGGAGTGCTGGAGTTTTTTTTTTGAAAAGGTTTACACAATTAAATACAACTTTTAAAGTAAGTAGACTAAATGGTTAAGGGAACAATAATATAATTTTTGAAATGTTTTGTGATTTCATCTTGTAAATCTGATGTCCAGAGACACCCAGGGGCCCACATTGGAGTATAGAGGTAAAGTTGGTTTTATATTCGCACATTTGTTCATTTAGAAGTCTCTGTATTGTTTACCATGCTACTTTGAATATTCGATCGGAATTAGCATGCAAGTATGACTTCAAAACAACATGAACACTATCTAATTGACTGTGAACAATGTTGTACTTTGATAGTCATTGGCTGCTAATATGATTTCCATATTTAGAATTTGCAAAGAATACTTTTCTGAAATTATATTATTAAGGAGAATGTCTGAATATCCGAATATAAAACCAAGTTTACCTCTATCATTGGAGTTCTGGGATGTCTGTGGAAAAGTTTTTAAAGTAAATGATTATGAAAAAAAAAATTATGTTTAAAATGACGAGGGGTCGCTTGGTGATTTTCAAAAACTCAAATGAATGTTATTAAACTATTAGAATTACCATATTTTATTCATAACCCACAGAGGACAGTTAATAGTTATATTAAAGTAACAACAGCATAAAAATCCATCAGCATTTCAATTTTCTTTTTCATTGGATTGTGACCCCTGGTGTGTTTAGATTAACCACACAGCACTAGCGTCAGCAGATTGATTTTATGAGGCCAGGTTAAACTTTCTGACAGCCTTTATGGCACTCTAATACATTAACAACAAGATATTTGAGGTTAATATTAAATTAAGAAATGACTTTAAAAAATGTATATGGTTGTTAGACTGTTGCATTTTTGTGTTGTCAATATGCTCATGTTTATATAGGCTTATAGTTGTGTGTGCAACGTTTTTATATTTATAACCACCTTCGAGAAAAATGGTGGTTGCGAATCACTGACATTGTTTTTTTGAGGGTGACGGGTTGAAAAGTTCGGGAACCCCAGATCTGGTCATCTTGTACAATTGAGGTCCAGATACACCCAGGGCTTTGCTAGGATTGGATTGCGACCCCTGAGGTGTTTAGATTACCACACAGCAATAGCGTCAGCTGCAGAAGATTGATTTAACGGGCCAGGATAAACTTTCTGACAACCTTTATGGCACTCCAATACATTAAAAACAAGTTATGTGAGGTTAATATTAAATTAAATTAATAAATGACAATAAAAAATGATATGGTTATTAGACTGTGAAATATACTTGCGGCGGTAGCCGGATTGAAACACAGAACATGGTTAACCACATGTGGCACAAAAAATAATGTGATTTTTTTTTTTTTTTTTAATAATATTTTTATTTATTATGACACTATTATACACCGTTTCTTTTCAATGGGTTATATAATTTGTTCAATAGGTTCAGCTTGCTTTATTGGCATGACATTTAATACAGTATCGTCAAAGCATTTTAGATATGTTTAAAATATGTAATATATTAACATCATCAAATTAATAACATATACAGCAAATGAGAAATAAATTACAGGAAAAATGAATAAAAACATACAATATCTCTAAAATAGATTACATTTAATAATTAAGTTTTGTCCTTTATATAGTATATAGTAAAGTTTTTGGAATCCTTTAGATTAAAGAATCTATTATTTACTTTTTCTCTCGGTCTCGCGGCTGTGCGCGCTGTCAGCTGTGAACCCAAGCGGAAAGTAGTCTTTAATAAAAGAGTAATGCAAAAACGCATCCAATTAACAACAGCTTTAGAAAGCAAAATTGTATCCCAGACATTTTAGGACATTTAGAAACAGACTAGACGGATTTTTAAGCCCCAAAAAGGCACATCTCTGTGGGTCTCTGCAGAGCATGTGAGACTGTCTTAGGAGGTGTTGCTGACTGTTCTCGTGCACACACAATGAGCAGTACGAAATGTGTAGGGCGAGAGAAGATTTTCCACTGGTTAATTGAACGTGGATGTTTGGTTATTTTGGAAGGACACAAAAAAAGTGTAAAAGGATAATATTATTGGGGAGTGGCGCAGTGGGTAGCACGATCGCCTCACAGCAAGAAGGTCGCTGGTTCGAGCTCCGGCTGGGTCAGTT
This sequence comes from Danio kyathit, assembly GCA_903798195.1. NCBI lineage: Eukaryota > Metazoa > Chordata > Actinopteri > Cypriniformes > Danionidae > Danio > Danio kyathit. The sequence continues at coordinate 12,062,581 of LR812532.1, read as the reverse complement.
GGCATTTCTGTGTGGAGTTTCCATGTTCTCCCTGTGTTCACGTGGGTTTTCTCTGGGTGCTTCGGTTTCCCCCACAGTCCAAAGACATGCTGTATAGATGAATTGAATAAGCTAACTTGGCTGTAGTATATGTGTGTGAATGCAAAAGTGTATGGGTGTTTCCCAGTGTTGGGTTGTGGCTGGAAGGGCATCCGCTGCATAAAAACATATGCTGGATAAGTTGGTGGTTCATTCCACTGTGGCGATCCCTGATTAATATAGGGACTAAGCTGTCTAAACCTGGGACTAAACCTGTCATCAAATATACTTGGGCGGCCGTTAATATACCTGGGTGACCCGCCCAAGTAAAGTCTACATATGTACTGTATGTGTGGGAAGCACTCTAGGCCTATCATTTTGTGTTCAACGTTTTTATATTTATAACCACCTTCGAGAAAAATGGGGGTTGCGAGTCACTGACATTGTTTTTTTGGGGGGTCGCGGTCTGAAAAGTTTCGGGAACCCCTGATCTGGTCATCTTGTACAACTGCCAATGTGCTTGTGGAAAACTTTACAACAGTAAAATAATACTTAAATAATAAAATGACTAGATAAAAATCATTAAGGAAATAATAAAAAAAAAAAAATTTAAATAAAAAGTGTCTTATGTAATTGAACTCTCACTGTCTAAATAAATAAATAACTTTTTTTTTTATAAATAGTTTTCATATTACATTTTTTTTTAGGGTGGGGAGCTGTGGGGGTCATATAAATGGTCATATTTGGGCATCCAACATCCTCCCTGTTTTGCATTTTCTTTTTTTTTTTTTTGCATCTGTTCTTAAATTAGATAATTTCATGCTTTCTAACTGTACTCTGAATCCTCTTTTCAGGCAGTGAATGAGTTGTTGGATTCACTGGGAGCTCCTCTGGAGATTGTTGAAGGTTTCGTGAACAGCATCGCAGTGACTATTCCCTGGGCGGCCCTCGTGACAGAACACTGCACTCTCGAAATCACTGGACTGCAAATAACATGCCGACCCAAATACAGAACCAGTGAGTTCAGCAAACCTTTTTGTTAATAACCTGCATTTTATAAAGGAGTGTTTAATTCAGGGCTGCCCAAACTTTTTCTTATGAAGGGGTCAAAATCCAAGCTTGATTGAGAGCTGTGGGCCGAAAGTATATGAAGAGTTCAGATACACAATCCTCTAAGTGCCATCTGTAATTTTCTTCTACAATGAGCATTTCTCTCAGCCTCTTATGTTTATGTTCAGTTATTTCATGTTAAAAGCGATTAAAATAATCTATTCTTTGCCATAAAAGTAAAATTCAAGACATAGGAGGCTGAGAAAAAGGCTAATATTAGAAGACAAGTTCAGATGTCACTTAGAGGCTTTTGCATCTGAACTCTTCATACTGTATATAGCAAACTGTAGGAAGTTGCCACGGGTAATTTCCTAATTTATTTTATGATATTTATAAATAAATAGAAAAAATAGTTTGAACCATATTTACTAATGCATTCTAATTAAAAAAAATATATGAGCAATTCCATGCAAATGTCAACCTTGCCATGAAAAAAAATTAAGTTTTCACTAAAATAGAAAAACCGTTTCTACATTTTTTGTGTAAGCAAGTATTTTACAGTACTTTAAAAATACTGATAAATGTCTCTGTCAGTGTTTTCAAACTATTATATTTAATTGGCCAAAATCAAACAAGTGGCAATTTCACAGGTGTCACATCCATAACGGAAAAGTGTCACATCCATAACGACACTTTTTCCTCATAAAAATGCAAAAATATTAAATAAAATAAAATGAATTATGTTTGTTTTTTATTGAGTCGACTAGTATCTGTTTAATTAGCATTGTTTCTTTTGGGTTGTGCAGTTTAATTCACAGAATTTCTACAAAGTATGTTGTAGACTGAAATCTCACAAACGTTTTTTGTCACATCCATAACGCATGTTTATTTTCCTCATTGAAAGTATAAAAAATGTTTACGGATTGATATTTTTCTGGTCCCTTAACTCTGTGGTCAATTGTTTTGGAAAATATAAACAGATGTTTCAATATAATGTTAACGTATACTTTCTATGTGAATATATGTTTTGAGTTTTTACTGCAAATGTTACATCCATAACGCTGGAATTGCTCATATATATATATATATATATATTTTAACGAACTTATTACAATAAAACCATTAAAACATTTTTTAAAAATCCAAACAATGGAATTCAGTATCGAATACTGTCATGCTGAACTTTCTTTGCCTTGATTTTGTCTTCTGCTTTGTCCCCTATTTAAGTGACAATATGTACAATTTTTAAAATCTGATTCATGTACATTTAATTGAAACATTTAATTTCAGTTTGCTTTTTTTGTAGCTCAACAATAAAACAAACAAAAGGTTACATTAAAATAGAAATGAGAATCTCTGTTAAAGGCATTGCCCAACCCTTCCCAATCATTTTCCTTCTGGCGGGCCAAATTAAAGGATTCAAAGGGCCAACTTTGGCCCGCGGGCCCCAGTTTGGGCATCTCTGGTTTAATTACTTTTCCTTGGATCTCTTTTAGATGGAAGCTGGGATTCCCAAGGGTGGTCATCATGCATGACATCCAGCATGCAGCTGGCCCAGGAGTGCCTAAAGGACCCACCCGAGGCGTCAGAAGAGCCGCCTGCTCCCCTGGAGGGGCTGGAAATGTTTGCACAGACCATTGAGACAGGTGTGTTTCTAGGAATGTGCTTGTAAACATTTGCACATGCATTAGTAGTGTTGTTTTCTTCTCCTTTTGTTCAGTACAGCATGTTTTTAATTCAGCTGTGTTGTTTTGAGGTAAACAATATATCTGTAATAACTGTTATAATTTACATTGTTCCCTTGATTTCCTCAATAGATGTGCTAGTTGTAAAATAATTTAATTTAATTACTTTATTTTATATATGTATTTTTTTATTTTTATAATTACTTTTATATATAATTAGTTTTATTTAATGTATTTTTATTTAACAAAAAAAAAAAAAGTTCTGTTCAATTATTAAAAGAACGCTCATTTTACACATCCCCTAGAACTAAACATTTAAGGTTTTTTTATTTTTGAATCTATTCAGACAATCTCCCACTCTGGTGGGCGCACTTTTAGCTTAGCTTAGCATAAATCATTGAATCAGATTAGACGATTAGCATCTTCAGGAAAAAAAAAGTGTTTTGATATTGTTCCTATTTAAAGCTTGATTCTTCTGTAGTTAAATTGTGGACTAAGACAGACAGAAAAATATTTCCCACCCAGCTAGGTAACTAGGTAACAGCAATGTGTAATATTAGGTGCCTTCGACATGAAGCATGGCTGCAACTGGCAATCAACAAGATTAGCCGAGTGCAGGCGGGGGCGGAGTTGAAAACGGGGCCATCAGGTTGGACACTTTGGGGCTCGTAGTTTGCTGCAGTCATGCCGGATCACATGGCGTGATTATTCATTTATTTTTCTATTGCAATAACAACAAAAGACTAAGAGTACAAATAAAACTGAAAATAGTCTCTACAAACTACAGTATAGTTCATTTTCAGCAACAAGGGAATTATTAATTAAATTTAAGTAGCCTATAACAAAAATATAATGAGATAAAAGGGGAAAACGAAAAGGGCACATAAAAAGGAGAAAAATATAAATAAATAAGCTTATTAAGCAATAAGCACAAATTCTAGGAGTTTAAACCCCTCTTAGGCTACTAGGGCCCCGTTTCAGAAAGGAGGTTAAGTGAAAACTCAGAGTATGTTAACCCTGAAATGAGAGAAACTCTGGGTTTTCTGTTTCAAAATGGCAGGTTTGTCAAATTCGAGAAAGCAGGGTAAGTCAAGCCTGTTTCTGAAAGAGAGGTGACTTTTACTCAGAGTCAGTTACTGTGGTAACTTACTCTGTAAACCTAACCTGGTCATGAGCAGGTTTTATTCTCTAAACTGAGTTTCTGTCAGTCTCTTCCTCTTTTTTTAAAGGTGAAGCGGTATTTCTCACCTTAGCCTTACGTTTCCACCCACCTATTTTTATGCGCATTTTAGAGATACGCATAAAAAATGATTGATGGAAACGCCAAGATGCACATAACTTTTGAAATCACGCATAAAACAATGTATGTGCATACCTGAGTAGGATAAACCTTTTATTCGATAAGAAAACATGCGCATAAACTACAATAGAAACGCTTTTACTGAACAAATTCCAGCATTAAAAAGGTCATTTGATTTTGTTGTAAGAGATCATATGATGATGAAAATGTGTGTGAATGGACAAACCAGCAGGCTGAGCACATTTTAAAACATCTGAAATGTTGTTTTGGTCATCCTAAAATCCCTGAACCGTTTTAGTATTAGTGTTATTATATTATTAATGACCTCCAGAATCAAGAGCGTCTGTGCTCCGCGTTTGACTCCTTCAAACACCACCGCGCGTTAATCGCATGTCAGCATAGTCTTCTGAGGCGCAAGTCATTTATTAAATAAAGAAAAGATTCACGCAGCTTCTTCTACTGCAGTAAATTCTGTTTTTACTGGCGATATTTGGCGCCAGTTAATCAGGAAGTGTCGATTTTGTTCGCTTTGATTCGTTGGATGGAAACGCTGCTTTGTTCGCACGTCTTTTATGCGATATTTCAGTTTTGCACATAAATTGAATTCGCATTTTTGGATGGAAACATAGCTACTGCCTACATTTCAGTCACACAAAAAACAGTCACTAGAATGGCTTGTCCATTTTTAATAAATAATTAGCATAAATTCACTGACCTTCGACAGGGATATGTACTGTAACTAGATTACTGGGATTGTTACTTGTTCTAAAAACTATTTTTGAGTACTGCTTACATTCTAAATGTCATATCAACCTCCACCACTTGATCAATAAATAAGGCAGACACACAAATGCACTTTTAAATTTATTAAAAACTAAAATTTTAGAAATGTTATCTTAAACTGATCAACGTGTGTAAAAGTGGGAACCTTAGATTAAACCTTTTCACTGAGCATTAAGTTAAGGTTATCTGCATTCTTATTTTGTCAAATTTGTTGTAGAAACTACGCAGTAGCCTATTTTATGTAATTTAATGCAATTTCATCTGAAATAACTTCCCCATAAATTCCCTACTTTTTCAAGTGAAAAGTCAATAAACGTCACACATTACATTACTTCTTTTATTATACTTAAATATTTTAAATGTAAACTTACGCATTAACTTGAGCAGCTGTTTTCCCATGTTAACTGTCTCTGTTTCACTGATGCAGTGGTGTTGCTTTTTTAAACATATGGTCATATTTGCTATATCTTTGCATGAGCACATCAAGTTCTGAAATGAAAGAAATCCTGATCTCTTTTTTTAGATGTTACCATGGTGACTCGTAATATCTGCGCTCCATTGATAATGCCTTTGTATAGTTGCGTTGTGTGCGCTTAACTCTGAGTTGGTCTACTCAAAGTTGATTGACCTAACTCAGATCAGCTATTCTGAAACCGAAAACTCTGAGTTTTTAATCTCTCGGTAAGTCAACTCAGAGTTCAAATTCAAGTTTAAATTCTGAGTTGGCCCTAGATGTTGAATGGTAGGATAATACTGTTCTAGTTCTTGTTTGAATATGCTAAAAGGGGTTTACATTTATTTACATTTATAGATGTAAAACTATCCAATAAATAACACTAGGTTTATACAAAAACGTGCATTTTATTTATATATATATATATATATATATATATATATATATATGTATGTATGTATGTATGTATGTATGTATGTATGTATGTATGTATGTATGTATGTATGTATGTATGTATGTATGTATGTATGTATGTATGTGTATATATATGTATATATATATATATATATATATATATATATATATATATATATATATATATATATATATATACTTCTCAATCTTTAAACTCTTAATCTCAGTATGTATATATTCTCTTTTGTTTTTGTGTGTGCAGTTCTGCGTCGAATAAAAGTCACCTTCCTGGACACCATAGTGCGAGTAGAACACCATTCCCTGGACCATGAGACTGGGGTTGCCTTAGAGATGCGCATTAAACGGTGAGGCCTAAATTATGTTGATGCACGTCTTGAAATTATGTGTTGTCTGTTTATTTATTAAGTAAAATGTTTAAATGTGGAATACATTTGTTGCATTGTTGAAAAGAAAAATGTAATTCTGAAAAAACAGACACAGTAAGTTTTGGTAACACTTTCGATGAAGCTCATACTTATAATGAATTATAATTGTTAATGAATCCTAACAATTCTACAAATGTATCTATAAAGACACAACAAACCTTATACTGTATTATAATGAGTTACAGCTACATTTATAATAGTGTTATTAATACTTATTAGGGATGCATTTCATTTTTCAATGCTTATTACATATTATACATGATTATTTGAAGTATTAATTAGTCGGTCATGATTGTATTTATAAAGATGCAGATTTTTATGCTGCAGTTACACAGATTAACATATTTTATTCTGTCTAATAAATGAATGGTTTTTATATTGTTGATAAGAGCCATATGCCTTATAAATACTTGTTGTGAGTCCTAATACAGGTATAGTTACTAACCTTTATAAATAGATCATTGATGGCTTTAAGTAGTACCATACTGGTAGATCTGTGCCTGTGGGATTGCAGCGTAATTAATATAAGTGAGATCCGATACATGACTCACCACAGATAATCTGTTGCGAGGGGGTTAAAGTTCCTGGCGTCTAGCTGAGATTGGGAAATTAGGAACCGTACGATTTTACTTCCAGAAGGAAGTTGAAATTTGGGGGGGCACGTAATTAGAGCTGTAAAGCTTAATTTTTTGACATTAGGTGAAAAATCGAATCTGTTGGAGGCGTCCAATAGATTAATAGGTAACGAAAAAGCCCACAGAGGGGGGGGATCACCAGAATGGGGAAGTCCCAGAGTAAAATGAGAAAATATGGTACACCGGTGTTTTGGAATATGGAACAACTGTCTTTATGCTGTTTTCATCTGTTTTTATATTATTTGTTTTTATTTTATTTATACTTGTCTCTTTTATTCTTGTTTATGTAAAGCACTTTGAATTTCCACTGTGTATGAAATGTGCTATATATAAACTTGCCTTGCCTTAAGTAAGAAGAGCATGCAAACTTTCCATATAAAGATGTGCTCATTATGCATTTATAAATGGTTTGTTGAAAATTTAACTGATCTTCCAACTCACATCTGTAACCTTTTATAGAATTATTATGAATGATTATAAATAATTACAAACCGCATCTTTATAAATAACAATCATGATTGACTAATACATATTAAATCATGTGTAATGTGTTATGAACACGTGCAATGAAAAATGAAATGCATAACTAGTAATAAGTTATAATTAAAGTATCCTTAACAATGCTGTCTATAGTCACAATTCAGTATAGTTTTGTAAAATATTTGTACTGTTTTTCAGATTTGTCTGATAAATTGAAAGCATAAATTAGCATTTCTTTCATTTATAATATTATAAATGTCTTAAATGTCACTTTTGATCAATTGAAATCTTTTAATTATAAATATTATTACTATTATTTTCCTAATTACTGACCCCAAAAACTTTGACCATGTTAAGTCAAGTCAGCTTTTATTATCTCATATTGTCATGTTTTTTTCCTGGGAATAATATTTCTAAAGGAGCTGTTGACATGGAATTGAACCAGATTTTGGTAAAACCCCAAACAATACAAATATAAAAATAAAAGAAAACAAAAAACAAAATCTGAAAAATTTGTTACGTGTAATAACAATGTAATAACACAAGGAGAATCTCTAAAGAGGGTCTCGTCTGGGTCTTGTCTATCAAATCTTTATTGTCTATTTTCTATTGAATTCAAGTCAGGTGATTGGCTGGGCCATTCTACAGCTTGATTTTCTTTCTCTGAAACAATTTAAGAGTCTCCTTGGCTTTGTTTTGGATCATTGTCTTGCTGAAATGTCCACTCTGGTTTCATCTTCATCATCCTGATAATGTAGATGTTGGACTGAAGCAGCTGATATTAATTTAAAATGAGGAGGGGCAGAGGGTTGCTGAGTAACTGCTAAGAGATTTTGGCTGCTGTCCTGGCTTTCACTGCCTTTCTACACCTCTCTTTCTTTGTGTGTTCAATACTTGTTCCCTGCATCATTTCATTTTATTACACATAACTTCATTTGTAAACTAATTAGTTTTGTTTTCTTTGCATATATAGATTTCTTTAGTTGTTCCCAACATCCCGTGAAAATTTCAAGTCAGCGGCACCTTTAGAAAAAATTTTCTGAGAAAAGTGGTGACATGTTCAATACTTATTTTCCCCGCTATATATATATATATATATATATATATATATATATATATATATATATATATACAGTGTTTCCTCTAGGATTTTTTCCAGCTGTGGCGGCAGGACTTTTACACAGATGTACCAACTACCTATGGGTGTTATTTCAATGACACTTGAAAGTAGTGAGCGCAGTGTTACACGTCGAGATCGCATTTATGTAATACGAGCATGCGAATCTCTGCTTGCGCGCTGATTTCCTCTGTTCGTGCTCAACTTCACACCCTGAAATATATGCTGCTCAAGTGCGATTTAGTGCCGAGTACATCTCCAACATTTATTAGATTTTCTAGGAATATTTATGAATGTCTCCGATAGACCTAGAGCGGCATTAATGCGTCCTGAAGTAAAGTGAAACAGCTGAACAGTCCTGAAGTAAAGTGAAACCGCTATAAACTCCAGCCAGATAAAGTCATTGTATGCAGAACCATAGACCTTTATCTATAAAGTATAATTATGGAAACTGTGTTCATCTTAACTGAAAGCTATACGTCGTGTTTGCTGGTCTCACGTCTCACGCACCAGTCAGTCAGCCAGCATGTGACCGTAAAGGGTTAAACAAATAACGCACAGCACTACTACGGGTAAAGAAAAGTTTGCGCTGTTATAATTCACTTACCTTTTAATACGTTTTGGTGCGATTATAACCCGCTATTAAAAAAAAACAACAACAATGACTGAATGTTATGAATGGGAAGCTGTAATATAGCCGTGGCGGGATGAATTTTGTTGTGGCGGCCTGCCATGGAAGAATGAATGTAGCGGAAACCATTATATATATATATATATATATATATATATATATATATATATATATATATATATATATATATATATATATATATATATATATATATATATATATATATATATATATATATATATATATATATATATATATATATATATGAAGAGTTCAGATGCAAAACCCTCTAAATCCATCAGACCTCTATTTTGTAATTGAGCATATAGATAATGAGAAGGGTATTAGCTATTAAATAAAATAACTTTTTTTCAAAAATGTCACTTAAGACAATTATTTGGTTTTTAACAAGGTAAATTTTATTTTGCGTCAAAACCAGCTAAATCCACTTGTGCTTATTTTGCAAAAACCTCTAAACCCACCTATGGGGACAAGACATTGTAATGGGTTGAAAAATCACTAAAGATGCAATTAGAAATTATTATACAAAACATAAAACATAAACCACCTAAAATTAAAAATGCATAAATCTGTCAAGTAAGTGGCGGTTCGTTCCACTGTGGTAACCTCTGAAAAACCAGAAACTAAGCAGAAGGAAAATGAATTAATGAAATCTGTCAATAAGTGCATTAATCAATAACATTATTAAATCTTGACATTAATTAAATCCTAACAGTCTGTTGTCATTTCTGATATTTGGGATTTAGATTTAATGTAAGTAGAGCAATGTAAACTAAGCTTGTTAGATTCAAATAATGTAGTGTAAAAACATTGTGAAACATCAATATATCTGCATAGTTCATAAATAAAAAAGTAAATAATTTATTAAAGTAATATAAATAATGTATAGTTTAATACATTATTTTTATCCTTTAAAAAATAGCTTACATTAGCAAATAAAACACAAGGTAGGCCTACTGGGCAAAAAAAAGGGGATGTCTCTCAGACACTTTTAGAAGCTGTCATTCATTCATTCTCACCATACTCGGTCTCTTTTTCGTTTATTGTTTGTCCTAATAGCATCCATGCGGGATAAAAGAACGGCATCTTAACTCTGTCTTTCGTGAAACGCAGTTGCTGTTTAATGTATAGTAAATCGGACTCATTCAAAGTAGCGTCGCTGCGCAAAAAAAACGTTATGAATGCATGCCACACTTCTGACTGTACAGTGCGTTTTCTTTTTCTTATAATGCACAGAGTTTTGAGGTAAGGAACGTTTTCATTTGCCATTCACTGACAGTTGGACAGGCTCATGCAGTTCATCAAACTCCATCTTTTAAAATCTAAATCGGAAGAGGAATAAAACAGTCTCCTCATAAAAGCCGGCGTATCAGCGCACCGTTACATTGAAAGCATATGGTTCTCGGGACATAGCGGCTTTTGCTGTCAAAGGCAAGTGACGTTTAGAGGCTTTTGCATACAAACTGTTATTTCTGAATGCGCTGACGCTGAGATTTAGATGATTTGAAGCAAAAATATTTGTTGATGGTGTACTATGTGCCTAAAGCATTCACTCAATGTCATTAGCTCATTTTTAGCGGAGGTGGCGTTTAGCTGCTTTTGCATCAGAACTCTTCATATATATACTTGTATATATAAGTACAACCCACACAAATCTCTCTTTTAAATTCATATTTTAATAGGAAGCTATACAATATTATATCTGTGCATATACATTAGATTAATCAGTACTGAAGCCAAATCTGGAACTTATCTAACAAAATTACTTACAATAACGGTCCAAAAACTAGTACACCCAAATTTATGTTATAGAAAAATATTAAATACAAATTTTAAAAAGAGGAAAAATCGAGAGAAGCAAAAAAAATTGAAACATTTTTGTAGGTTGTAATTATTTTTTGCAATATTTTGCTTGAATTTCTTAATATGTTTGGTGACAAATGTTATTTTAATAAATATATCTGTTTAATAAATCTGTTTTGTTCAAATGCACCAAAATACATGGCCTCTATTCACTAAACAATGGATAAAAATATTCAATGTTTTCAATATAATGTTTATACACTTTGGTCAGATTTTGCACGTGATGCAAAGTTCAAGAATAGACATTAATTGGAAGCAGTCCAACTTGGAGATGATGCACTATGAAAAAGAGCAAGAGTGGCATATGTTATTTTGAAATTATATTTTGCCAGAATACTCCTATTAAATCCTTTCATCATATTCATAGCTTTATCTAAAAATACAGAACATCAATGACATTCTTTCAAAACAAACACTTTCCCAGAGGAGGCTTTGCATCGTTTGTGACCATTTTTGTGTTTTGTGTCCTGGTGGTGATGTGCGGTACTGCAGGGTGGATTATTGCGACGAGGCTGTGAGAGACTCAAGCCAGACAGTGCCTGTAGACATCCACCAGCCACCAGCCTTCCTGCACAAGATCCTTCAGCTCAACTCTGTAAAGCTGCTCTACGAGACCCTGGGAGGATCTCCGGTCAGATCTTTTTCCTTTACTCCTGTATCTTCACTTCTGCTCTAGCTTATGTATCACTCTAGTTTTGCTTTAAACATTGTGTACTATGAATGTTGTCGACTCTGATGGTAAATTTCTTCTTTGTAATACTCCATATTTGTTAGTCACTTTGGTTAAACGCATTTGCTAAGTGCGTACAACTAATAGTGTCTGCAACTAACAGTGTCATTCAACTTATCCATTAGGGAGTGAGTCATCCTGATGACATGACGAGCAGCAGGGAGACGAATAAAACAGATGAAAATGATGAAGAAGATGATGATGATGATGCTTCTGATGCCCCTAAATCATTGCATCCCACCCAGAAACCCCCTGAGCCTCTGCTGATTGGACTGTGCTCTGGATTCATAGAGACAACAGTCAAAGTCAAACAGAATGAGATGCTGCCTGGGCCCAAGGTTTGTGGGCACAATATACAATTAAAAGACTCTATATGAATTTTTATAAGTGATGGATCATTTTGATCCTTTAGAGTTAATGAAATCAAACAATGAGCTTACTCTGCCTTGACATGCATGAATGGAAAGTGAATCCAGAAAATCCATAGGTGTTTCAGTGTTATACAACTGTGTTCTGAATGATGTCTTTTTTCCTCGTAGTTCGAGTTGGATGGTAAAGTCGGGTGTCTCCACCTGCTGCTGTCCCCCAGTCAGATCACGCACCTCACGGACCTCCTGTCTTCACTCTGTATTGAGACATCAGGTAAAAAAAATTTTGTTCCATTGTCATTATATTATGCTATGGTTTTAACTCCTCTGAAACCATTTTTTGCATTTATGTTTAGGATTATTTCACATAAGTAAAAATTCTGTTATTAATTACTCACCCTGATGGTTCTCACCAACCTTTGTTCATCTTTGTAACACAAATTAAAGAGCCCCTATTTTGCATTAAAAAAGGTCATATTTTGGTTTTAAGGGTCTTTATCAACATGCTGATATGCATGCAAGGTCAAAAAAACACTTTCATTGTCTTGTAAAATGCATTTATTTTTACCTAATTATCCCAGCGGCTCCCATATGAATCGTTCAGTGATTTATTTGTTCCCAAATCCCTCCTTAACGTAAACCTAATCTGCCCTGATTGGACTGATTGCGATTGGTTGACTGGGGTCAGCACGAGACGGAGAGAAAAGCCCACCACGGCTACAGTATGAAGTAGCAGAAAGTATGTGAGAGCCCAATGCTGGAATGCAATAAAACAATGCAGTCAAACACCAGCATATTACTCTACTCTTAACCCTAACCCCAAGTTATAACAACCACACACATTCAGTATTAATACAGACAGTGGCAAAAGTTGAACTATTTTGAAAATTGACCACGCCGTGCGTGTGAGGAACAGCTGATGGTGGCCATAGCAAAGGCAAACACCAGAGGATCGCCAGTTCAGAAACACATTTAAATTGGTTTTTAACGAAATTTTAGACGCGATATGTGAACAGCCCCATACAGATTTAACCTGAGAGTTACAGACAAGCACTGATCTGTACGTGATTACAAGCAGCGCGGGGTGATTACAACTTATAACACACAATTAAACACATATTTTGCAAACTACACAAAACAAGGCAACAATTTTAATTACACTTACATGTTATGATCCGGAGGAAGAAGAAACTGGTCCATTTGAACTGTAACAGTTACTGACAAAGTCCCTTAATCTCTGCTGCTCCTTCAATAGCAAACGGGCGGCAAATCCTGTGTTGCAGCGTAGGTCATTGTATCAAAAATCAGAAAAATGACAGGAACAAACACAGCACATGGTTGGCTATACTGTGGTGTTGTTGTGAAAATTAACTTTAACCCTTTATTCCCTGCAGCCGAATCTCCATCTGTCAGTGATTGTCATCTTCGTGTCATGATCAGTCCCGTGATCCCCCGCGCCTCCACTATTGTGTGGAGGGAAAGCGCTTACACATTTTACCGGAACTGGAACTACATATTTGGTGATGTACCATATCGACGTGCGATCAAACAAAAGATCCGAACCCAACTCGATTCATTTATGCGACTCTGAGTCAACTATTTCGCTAAAGAATCAACAGTTTTAAACCTGCTGCACTTTCAGATTTGAACGTCAGCTGGATGTTTTCATTCACTTAGAGCGGTGTTACACAATGCATGGAAGGTCATTTTCGAAAACCCATAATAGGAGCTCTTTAATATTAGAGATTTTAGATGAAATCCGAGAATTCCTTCATCCTCCATGTACAGAAGCGTTTGTGAGATGTTAAAAGTCCAGAAAAGGAAGCAAAAACATTGCCAAAACATTCCATGTGACTTCAGTGGTTCAATTGTAATCAAATGAAGCTCTATGAACTCTGTAATGGCCAACAAAAATGTTTACAACTTTGTTTGCCTATTTTCTCTTCCTTGTCAGGTCATCAGGATGTGCATTTGCTGCAGGCATTATGACAGATTGCCAATAGAGTCAGCAACGTAACATGCAAGTGTCATATTGTCTGTAGTTAACGCGCACCTTGATCTGATGCAGAAGACACTGGTCAACAAAGCCATTTATACAGTTTTTTTTTTTTGACACACAAAAGTGTTCTTGGAGCCTCATGATTACAGTTGAACCACTAAAGCCATATGTTTTGACAATGTTTTTGCTTTCTTTTCTGGACTTTTAGCATCTCTAGACAGTTGCTGAATGTGGAGTGTAAGGAAGAACATACACATATTGTGAAAATTTCATTGCTCTGTTAAACATAATTTGGGAAATATTTTTTAAAGAAAGAGGGGGCTAATAATTCTGACTTTAACTGTGTGTGTGTGTGTGTATATATATATATATATTAGGACTTGCATAGACTAGTTGACTAGTCGAGCGACCGACTACTTCAACCACTAGTCGGCGCTCTCAGAAACAATCAACTACTCGAGCATGCATTTACCATAAATGACATCAAAACTACAAACATATCCAACAAACACCACGATCCAAGGTTGAAGTAGCCAACTAGAATTGAGGATTAAATTTAAGATTATTTTCAGATGCCTAACATTAACACCACAGGGAATCCTCTCAAATGGTGGTTATGTAATGAACATCGGTTTCCTCTACTATCCAAGCTAGCGAAGCCATTTCGTGCTCACCCTGCCACCAGCACACGAAGTGAAAGAAATTTTCTTTGGCCGGCAACACTGTATCAAGGCAGAGAGCAAGCCTGCTTCCCACTCACGTGGATGCGCTTGTATTTCTAAATGCAAACCAGCGATTCACGAGCTTGACCAAAGACTGTCTGTGGCTAGAGGATGATAGCGGGGATGACTTGTGTTCTGTATAAAGTCAGATGAAATAAGATTCTATTCCTTATTTCTGTCGAAAACAGGGTAAATATAAAATGATTAAATGGCAAGACGCGCATTTTATTATTTATAATTGCGTTGCAATTTTTTTTCTCTGACTTTCTCTACATTATGCATGTTAAAATATCATGCAATCATTTGTTTGTTTACTGTGTCTATGCATATTTTATTTATTATTTTAATATATATTTTTATTTATCTAAATAATTTATTTATAAATAGTTTATTTATTATTTATTTTCTGTTTGGCTGTATAGGCTATTGTCGCATGTTGAACTATTTATTTTCTGAACCAAAATAATTTTCATTCTTGTTATCACTGCTGGAAACTTAAATATTAGAGTTATTTTTATTTATTTATTTTCTATTACTTGCAATTACATGGTCATTTGCATAATCTTCAGGCCGGTTGACGTAGGCTAATATATTTGTTCATTTTGTTATTTTAATAACTGTTTAAACGTAGCAGAAATTAAATGACTGAATGAGATTTAGTTTAGTTCAGAATAATTTTATTAATGTTTTAATTAGTTTTATGAATACTGCGTTATGAAAATGAGTTTTCAAGATGCATTTTAGGTTTCGGGTGTGGCTACTTACTTTCTATAGCCTGCATTAAATGTAAAATAAAATGTAGTAATTAGTCTACAGCTTTTTTCTTTTCTTTTTTCGTTAGTATTATAAATATTTTATTTATGCATTTTCAATTTCAACTTTTTATTTATGTAATATTTATTAATTTAGGCTATTTATTTTTTTGCGGGTCAGCCGTATTGTTGACGAGAACTATTTTTGTCTTTCAGAAATGGTTTAAGTAATTAAGTTTCCCTTAGTTCTTATTACTGCTGAAAACGTGTTAAATAATAAAGTTACTTTAATAACTTATTAAAGTATTACAGGATGAACAGTAGTTCGCTTTTCATATGCAGGAAGCTTATGACGCAGATGTTAAATGACAATGTTGCGTGCAGCTTTTTATTTTTATATTACTCTGTAACTTAAAAAATATAATATAATGTTTTGACAATTTATGTTAGGCCTATGAAATTGATGCATTCAGCTATGAATTAATAAAACGTGTATTGAGAAAAATTTCTTTGTGTCTTTTTAACTAGCTCTAACCACGGGTAGTCGAGTAACTCGAGTATTGCTTTGAAAAGAAATCGATCGACCAGTAGTCGTGCAACCCCTAATATATATATATATATATATATATATACAAGGTTTCCGCTACATTCATTCTTCCGTGGCGGGCCGCCACACCAAAATTCATCCCGCCACGGCTACATTACAACTTCGCATTCAAAACATTCAGTCGTGTTTTTTTTATAGCGGGTTATAATCGCACCAAAACATATTAAAAGGTAAGTGAATTAAACAGCGCAAACTTTTCTGTAACTGTAGTGCTGTGCGCTATTTGTTCAACCCTTTAAGGCAGGGGCAGACGGGCCAATTGGAGCACCGGAATATTTCCCGGTGGCCTGGCGGTCAATCACAACCAAAACCCTCCCCGCTAGAGCAACAAGAACCCCGCTGCCGAGGCAACCGCAGTCAGCCAGCCAGCCAGTCAGCCAGCCAGCCAGCCAGCCAGCCAGCTTCGCTCATGTTTCCACGCGCGTGTCATGCTGTTGTTCACGTCCCCGCAACCATCTGTCTCTCCCACGCGAGCTGCGAGACGGGAGTGCGACAGAGAGAGAGCGAGCGCGTAGCTTTCAGTTAATATGGACACAGTTTCCATAAGTATACTTTATTGACAAAGGTCAATGGCTCTGCATACAATGACTTTATCTTGCTGGAGTTTATAGCCATTTCACTTTACTTCAGGACACGCTAATGTCGCAAAAACGCACTGAATCGCACTTCAGCAGCGGTTATTTTAGAGCACACATAAAGATCTGCACTTGAGCGTGTAAATTTAAGTGCGTGCAAGACGTTTTGTGCACGAACAGAGGAAATCGGTGCGCAAGCAAAGAGATTCGCATGCTCGTATTACATGAATGCGATCTCGACTTGTAATAACTGCATGTAATATTTGTCATTGAAATCGTTGGCAGATCTGTGTAAAAAAAGCCTGCCGCCACAGCTGGAAAAAAATCCTAGAGGAAACACTGCATATATATATAACTTTTAATAATATATGTAAAGTAAATATAGGCCCTATATGTGCCATTTAAATATATTCATTATGGACTTTTTGCGCAATAACTATTCGATTCAAATGATGGATTAGAGACAGAGCAACTACAGTTTTGGGAGACACTCGTCATCGACATCATTCTTTTTCCAAATAATACATCGTACGATTATAATTCTGCCACAACTTACATCGTTGTTTGGGAAACGCACCCCAGAATGCTCCCTTGCACTGATGGCTTACAATGATTCTACATTTTGAGCTCGATTTGATGTTGAGGCAACATTTCTGACACTGACCAACATCCGACCATCAGCTTGGTGTGCCCTGGCCTTAACAGGAAAGACTTTTTTTACCAAAGTTTTTCCAGTTTCATCCAGAAATCCAAGTGAACGTTCCAGCATGTTAATCGAACCCACTAAAAGTGTCTTCTTTTTTTCTTTAACATCATATTTGTTTTTCAGAAATTCTTCATTATTTGCTGTGTATGATTTGACAAATGAAGCACTGTGGATGCTAACAAAAAAAAACTTGTCAGACATGGCAAGAGGGTTAGGAAGGGTCTTGGAAAGTGTCTGTTATAAAAACATTATTTGTACATTGCTTTCTCTCTCTGTGTCTGTCTGTCAGAGGGGAGTGCTGGTGGAGTTGTGTCTGGTGGAGGGGTTTCTAGGCCCCTTGGTACTGATGACCTCCGATTGATTGAAGAGGATCTTAGTAAGCAGTTAAACTCAGAGATGTATGACAGAGACCTGGAGCTAGATGCAGAGCCCTATGTACAAACCCTGGAGAACGGAGGTGAGGCGATTTTTGTGTGTGTGTGTTTTTCTGAGGCTACTTCACTCGCTATAAAAAATTATTGCTTTTAACCGTTTCTCAGTAAAAATAGCCAATAATTTTTAGTGCATTAAAACAAAACAGATTTATTTTAACATTATATCCAATAAAATAAGAGTTTGGTTACCAAACATCTTTGGGAATAGAAAGATCATACATTTAAATTCAAAGGAGATATTGTGAAGGAAAAAAAAAGAACTATAAAATTTCAACTAGGGCGGCATGGTGGTTCAGTGGTTAGCACTGTCGCCTCACAGCAAGAAGGTCGCTGGTTCGAGTTCTAGCTGGGTCAGTTGGCATTTTTGTGTGGAGTTTGCATGTTCTCCCCGTGTTGGCGTGGGTTTCCTCCAGGTGCTCCGGTTTCCCCCACAGTCCAAAGACATGCGCTATAGGTGAATTGTGTATGTGTATGAATGTGAGAGTGTATGGATGTTTCCCAGTACTGGGTTGTGGCTGAAAGGGCATCCACTGTGTAAAACATATGCTGGATAAGTTGGGGGTTCGTTCCGCTGTGGCGATCCCTGATGAATAAAGGGACTAAGCCGAAGGAAAATGAATGAAATGCCAGCCACATTAATGGTTACCACATAGTTGGCAGCAAAACTGTATCAGTAATGATTATAATAGTCATAATTTGCACATTAAGATGCTTTCTGAAGGATGATGATGTGACACTGAGCGTTACTCAAATTGATAACTTGTTACACTTGCCAAAATGGAATAGTTTATTTCACAGTACAATAAACCTGACTTGACTTTAAATTTCCTGTGCACTTTAAACATGATCACTTATCTTGGAAGCAATAAACGCGAGCCATATATTTTAATAATAATTATAATACATTTTATTTGTAATGCCCTATTCTTGGACTCAAAGCGCTACAAGGCAAAATACCAACAATAGCAGAAACGGCACAACAATAAAAAGATGCAATGAAACAATAAGAATATGAACCATAAGATGGAATAAAAAAAGTTAACAAAAATGATCATCCGAAGTTAAAAGCAATGCTAAAAAGGTGAGTCTTAAGAAGTTTCTTAAAACAGTCCAGAGAAGCGGCATTCCTAATGCTGATGGGTAGTGCATTTCACACCTTAGGCACACTAATTTATTTAAATTTTTAATTAAATTCCTAAGATTATAAGTAGGTGCCACTTTCTTAAAGAGCACCTATGATGAAAATCATCTTTTGGAAGCTGTTTGGACAGAACTATGTGTAGGTATAGTGTGTCCACAGTCATACTGGAGTGATAGAAACCCAACAAGTCTCTTTTTTTTTTAAATTTCCTGAAGTTAAAATAGGATCCAAATCCCTCCCATTTTGAGGCCCACCGCAACGTGACGTAGGAGTGCAGTTTTCCCTGCCCGCCAAATTAATTTACATCTGCGTATTAGCATGTCTCCATAGTAACGCATATAATCATATCAACAAGACAGGATGTAGGCAAAGCAACTGGGATTAAAAGATCTGTTCAGCTCTCTGTGATCAGCAGCACCTCAAGAATAAGTTTTACAAGTTTAAAACGTTTTTTAAAATCTGCACGTTTGAAATAAATACAGTAAAATTGCTGTAATTCATCACCACAGCCGCATGTGAGTACATTTATAAAAGAAGACGCTTCAATTCTGGTTTGTGGACATTCTATCAGGTTTATTTTGTACATTAACATAACAGATATCCATAGAGCAGTGGATATAAACGTGTATCTTGTCACATTTGCTGTGCAAAAATCAAAAACAATGCAAAGCTAAACGTGTGTGTGTGCGCGCACGTGCATGCGTGCATGTGTGTGTGTGCAAACTTTATAATGACATTTTGTGTAACTCATCGTTGCAGAAAGGCTTGGATTAACTCCACAACAAATACATCAAATAATCGTTGGGAAAGTTCTTACTGTAGTAAGGGAGATCTGCTTCATTCTTGTCTGTCACTGTGCTGTTTATCTATGTGAAGGCTACAGCTCTGACACGCACATGGCAACGGTGGGCGGGGAGAACTAGCTCATTTGCATTAAAGGCACAGGCAACAAAAAAACAGCTACAATGTCCTAAAAGCTCAAATTTCCCAGATTCAGAAAGGTATAATAAATAATCTGATGGGTATTTTGAGCTGAAACTTTACAGACACATTCTGGAGACAAAAAAGACTTTAAAAAGTGGTAAAATAGGTGGGGCAATTTCACATATTATTATAACCAATTTATTTTTAAGAAAATAATTTTTCCATGTTTTAAAAATACAATTTCTGTTTCATAATTCATTTCACAATCTGTTCTTTTTTTATTCTCTGAAAATGTTAGTAGTTTAGTATTTTGACAGAATTTGTTGTGTATTGATCATGGTCATTCTTCTCTCTCAGAGATGTTTTATTCCATGGGTCCCGGATGTATGACCAGCAGTGTGTTGTCGACACGCTCCGGGAGTGAATTATCTGACAGCGATATGGAGTCGTCCATTCATAGCCAGAGCAGCCTGGCTCAAACAAACCCTCTGTCTCCACAGGTAGAGCTGATTATTTAAGAAATGATGTGTGTTGTTTTTTTATGAATGACGAAACATAATAATGCCAGACATAGTTTAAATAGTTTCACTGTAAAAACATTTCCGTTTTTGAATTAGATTTTTGTATAGCATGTCTGTTTTGTATACCACATTTCTGTATTGTATTCTCTGACTACATATTCATTGACACACTACATTTTCAAAAAATTTATAGTAAAATGAAAAACTCTGCTGACCATATACAGTTGAAGTCATTATTAGCCCTTCTGTGATTTCCCTAATGATGTTTATCAGAGCAAAGAATATTTTTTCTTCTGGAGAAAGTCTGATTTGTTTTATTTCGGCTAGAATAAAAGCAGTTTTTAATTTTTTTAAAAACATTTTAAGGTCAAAATTATTACCTCCCTTAAGCAATATTTATTTTTTTATTGTCTACAGCACAAACTACTGTTAAACAACGATTTGCCTAATTACCCTAACCTACCTAGTTAAGTCTTTAAATTGCACTAATTAAGCTGAATACTAGCATCTTGAAAAATATCTAGTAAAATATTATGTACTGTCATCATGGCAAAGATGAAAGTTAATTAGTTATTAAGAAATTAGTTATTAAAACTTTTATGTTTAGAAATGTGTTGTAAAAAATCTTCTTTCCGTTAAAAAGAAATTGGAAAAGTGGCTCTAGCTAAATCAA
This sequence comes from Danio kyathit, assembly GCA_903798195.1. Classification (NCBI taxonomy): domain Eukaryota; kingdom Metazoa; phylum Chordata; class Actinopteri; order Cypriniformes; family Danionidae; genus Danio; species Danio kyathit. The sequence continues at coordinate 12,041,532 of LR812532.1, read as the reverse complement.
GGATTAATTCCCAGCTTGAGTTTGATAATTTTCTTAGTTTTTGCTGCAATTTAATTTAGAAAATTCCATGCTTGATGTTGGTGCGTCATCTAGATTGACTTTCTCTTGAATGTTTTACAGGGAATGCTTAACTGTCCTCGACGTTATCCTGTACCAGGATCCTTTTCTAGTTTGCCTCAATGTAGCAGACCTTCAAGTATGTATCAAAACCTGTTGTGTGTGTTTCTGCATTCCATCAATGTTTCTGTCATTCAACAGTCTTTATTTTTCTGCCAATAGAACGGTCGTCTCGAGGCGGCCAATCAGAGCCGATGAAGCCAGACTCATTGATCCGCCTTTCTCTGGGCGGAGTCACACTGACTCTTTTAGAAGAAGACCCGCCTCCCGGGCCAGACGGGCTCTCCACATTGGCTGAGGTGTCACAGTTGTTTTTCAGTGAGCTTGCGTTCTTTAAGGACAGCATGTTCAGCGAGAGAGACTTCCAGAACCTGAGAGGAAGCTTTGCTAAAGCGTGTCCCCATTCCCACATCAGGTACGACAGGAAGCTTTAGCTATGCGTTTTCAGGGTGTCTGCAGGGTCTTAAAAAGTATTAAAAGTTGAAAAATCAATTTAGAAAAAATGTAAAGCCATTAAAAAGTGTTAAGTCTTAAATGCTATTGAATTTTTTTTGCAAATATTGTCATTTTTGGTTATACAATGTATAGTTGTATGCAAAGGTTTACCTTAAAGGGCACCTATGATGAAAATCATCTTTTGGAAGCTGTTTGGACAGAACTGTGTGTAGGTATAGTGTGTCCACAGTTATATTGAGGTAATATAAAGACAATAAGTCTTTTTTGAATTTTCCTGACATTAAAATAGGATCTAAATCCCTCCCATTTTGAGGCCGACCGCAACGTGATGTAGGAGTGCGGTTTCCCCGCCCACCGATTTGATTGACAGCCAGGTATTAACATGTCTCTGTGACGCGTATGATCATATCAACAAGACAGAACGTGTACAAAGCAACCGGGATTAAAAGATCTGTTCAGCTCTCTGTGATCATCAATCATCATCAAATGTGATCAAGAATGAGTTTACAAGTTTAAGATCTTTTAAAAGATCATGTTTATAACAGTGCATGTTTGTAATGAATTACAGTAGCTTTACTTCCGCAGCTTTATCACCACAGCCGCATGTCAGTACAATTATAAAAGAAGACGCTTCAATCCTGGGTTGTAGACGTTAAATCTGGTTTATTTTGTACTTTAACATAACAGATATCCATACAGCAGTGGATATTAATGTGTATCCTGTCACATTTGCCGTGCAAAAACAGTGCAAAGTTAAACGCGTGCTCTGTGTGTGTGTGTCCGCTCTTTGTGTATGTGCGTGAACTTTGTAACTACTTTGCAGAAAGGCTTGAATTAACTCCACAACAAATACATCAAATAATAATTGGGAAAGTTCTTACTGTAGTATTTTTCACAAACGTTACATGAGATCTGCTTCCATCATGTCTGTCACTGTGCTGTTTATCTGACGCAGTCAAGGCGGAGATTGAGGCACACTTTGAGAAGCACGTTGGAACAGTGGGAGGGCAGAACTAGCATTAAAGGGACAGGCAGCAAAAACAGCTACATGGTTGTTCAGAACAGAAAATTCAATATTCTTAAAGGTATAATAAATAATCTGATGCGTGTTTTGAGCTGAAACTTTACAGACACATTCTGAAGACACAAAAGACTTCACTTAAATCTTAAAAAAGGGGTAAAATCGGTGCCCTTTATTTTAAACGGTGAATATTAAGGTGCTGCGTAGTTTACTGCTGCTTTGCTTATTGCAGTAACTAAGGAAATAAAAAAGGTAAAAACAAATTTGTCATATACTCATTTTATTATATTTTCAATATTTTTTTAATAATTATTCTAAATTCTAAAATATCGAATCAGCCAATGGGAGTCTAAAGGTTAATTAATATATTTAAAGGTCAGAGAATTTATTAAAGCATCTCATGATTTTTTTTTTAACTGGTTTAATTATTATTGTTTTGTTTCTCTTTCTCATGAATCTTTCATATGGGTAGTCGGTAGGGATGCACAATATTTGAAAAATCTGATATTGCGAGATTTTATGTTGCTGCGATAAATATTGCGATGTACATACAGTTTTACAAGATAGTTTGAATAGCACTACACTTTAAGTACAGAAATTGAATAATCACAATGTAAAAAAAGCTTTTCAAATATCTAAAAATTCAAATATTATCTGCCAGTGGAATAAAATAATCTTATTTTTGCTTTGAAATGTAGATATTTTTACTAAAAACAAGACAAAAAGTATACAGTTGAAATATACAGTTGAAGTCAGAATTATTAGCCCCCCTGAATTATTTTTTGCCCGTTTTCTGTTTAACAGAGAGCAGATTTTTTTCAACACATTTCCAAACATAATAGTTTTAATAACTCATCTCTAATAACTGATTTATTTGATCTTTGCCATGATGACAGTAAATAATATTTGACTAGATATTTTTCAAGACACTTCTATACAGCTTAGTGACATTTAAAGGCTTAACTAGGTTAATTAGGTTAACTAGGCAGGTTAGGGTAATTAGGCAAGTTATTGTATGATGATAGTTAGTTCTGTAGACTATCGAAAAAAAAATTTGCTCAAAGGGGTTAATAATTTTGACCTTAAGATGGAGTTTAAAAAATTAAAAACTGCTTTTATTCTAGTCAAAATAAAACAAATAAACTTTCTCCAGAAGAAAAAATATTATCAGACATACTGTGAAAATTTCTTTGCTCTGTTAAACATAATTTGGGAAATATTTAAAAAAGAGAAAAAAATTCAAAGGGGGGCTAATAATTCTGACTTCAATTGTGAATACAGTAGTTAAATACAATTCTGTAGCTCCTGGCCAACTAAGACTCAACATTGCATATCTTGCGATGTGACTATTGCGAATGTGCACATTGCGATATCAATTCTAAAAAAAACATGTTTGTTCCCACCCATTCAACAAGCTAAGCTTAGATTTTTTTAGTTGTGCTTTCTTACAATCAGTGTTTAACAATACTGTAAGTTACAATGTCATCAATGTTACTGGTTGAAACCTGAAGTTGCATAAAGGTCTTAAAATGTATGGAAAGAGTCTTAAAAAATGTCTTAAAAGGTATTGATTTTCGATCTCTGGCTCTTGTATAAACCCTGTTCCTGTTGTGTTTGGACGGTAGTATGTACACACAATCCCTTTGACTCCCTCTGATCTGTGTGTTCAGGGTGACTGGTGCAGCAGTGCAGCTGGCATGTGAGATGCGTAGCGCAGGGCGGCACAGCCGAGCCACTACCACTGACCTCTCCTTCAGCAGGCTGGAACTGCTGGAGTGCCTGTGGGACGCAGGCGGACCGCAGTACACCGAGGTACATGACGGGGGTTCTTGGATACGCTTCTTGAAAGTACATTTTCAGACAAATGCATTAAAGGCTTGGAAAGTACTAAATACAAAAAATATTGATTTTGAGAGTGCTTTTATTAAATTTTATATTAAATTTATGGCGTTATTTCAACAATTGTACTGTGCTGCTGTCAAAAACAGAACGAAAAAAAAGTAGAAATTTAGAAATCTTAAATTAATGAACTATGACAAATAATGCACATTTTATCAGTATTTCAGAAACCGCATTTGAATATTACTACCAGTAATAAATTTAACAAATTAGATTAAAGTTCTTTGAAAATGACTGTTTAAAACCGTCTTAACTTTTTAAAATGACAGATCATTAATGACATTTTAATGTAAATGTTAAGTGTCAGTGAAGTGTTAAGTAGAGTAAGGAATTTTATGTGCTGCCGCTGTGAATTATAAAGGTGGTTGATTTGAAATAATGGTGCTTTAAAAGTCCTCATACATCTCATTTATGAAATGTGTAGCACTGCTTTTGTTTAAAATGGATTGGTCATTCACCATGTTTAATTAAAATGTGAACTTACTATACATATTTAGGGGCCCTGTTTTATTATATTTTTGCTTGTGCAGCTCACTTAAAGTTTTCACCAAAAACAGAACCTATTTATTTAGTATAACTGTTAGAAAAAAATAGTAGTAAAATAAGGTTCATATCAACGAATTGTACAAATGTTAAATATGTATTTATATGAACAATAAAGGGCCAATCACACTGAAATCTGAGAACTCGATTTTTTAATTCTTTTTTTTAAAGAAAAAAAAAGAAGTGCGCTGCGCTTTTTATGTCGCTAGGCAACCACTGAATTGGCTGAATCAGCTGTGTATTGTGCGTGAGTGCTGCTGTTGATATTGTTATAATTGTAATATTTAATAATATTGTGATATTAACAATTTGTCAAGTCATACAGCTCCAGATAACTCGAAACAGTGACCACAAGTCTCTCCTTCTTCTTTAAAAGTCTCTGTGGTGGTCTTGACAACACAAACACTGCTGTCACCTTAATGGAAACCCTGCTCTCATTTGATTGGAGAATGAAAAAGACGCGACTGACGTAGCATGCTTTTTCCGCTCAGAGTTGACTTTTTTTCAACTCTAGGTGCACATAGTGCAATGGCAAAAATAGAAGATACTATAGGCGGTTAAAACACGAGGCGTGCAGGGAGCATAAGCAGCACATGAAATGCTTGTGTCCATTAGAAAATTATTTAAAAAATGCTAATTTTGCAGTAAGTGGTGCCTAAAGAGGCTTTCACACCAGACGTAAAGCGCCACATCTTTTATAAATGTGAACATTGTTCATTGAGGGTACGCACACGAGTCCATCCATTCAGCATCTGTTTGCATTGCTTGGTAACATGTAGAAAACAATGTAAAGACGAGGCACGACACAGCTGTGCAACTCGCTAGAAGGCTGATTTATACATCAGCGTCGAGTGATTGACGTGACCCACGGCGCCTGCCTTGCGCGTAGTCGTGCATTTATACTTCTGCGCGCCGTTTATGTTGCTCTGCAATAACACTATCGAAACGCTAGCTGACAGTAGGTTTGTAATGTTCCTCTGTGTCGAGTTTCTTCGCGGGTGTTTTGTTTTTTTGGAATGCTACCTTAATGTACAAGTAGCTAAAACTCGCTCTTTCAGAGGCAGGTGCCGGCGGACGTGCAATAACTTTAATCACAAAACAAAAGTTTCCGTCTGGAGCTCCTTCACATGACTCGACACTTGTAAACACTCGCTCTGTCGGTCTCGTGGCTCTCAGCACCGCCCACGCTCGTCACCGGTATCAAACTGACCAACCACAGAGCTTGCGCTACGGGTTGTTGTGACGTGTAGTTACATTTTTTGAGATGTGCGCGTCAGCATCGGCGTCAGCCACGGCGAGGGCTGTGTGACTGCTCGAAGGCTGCGCCGGACCTTACATGTGTGCGTGACGCAGAAGTATAAATCAGCCTTAAAGGTGCTGTATGTAAGTTTTTGACTCTTCTAAAGCATAAAAATACAATAATATGTGTGCAGATATTTAAGAAACATCCCAAGTGAACATACTTGTTTAACTGACAAACAATGCTGAAGTCAGATATTCTGCTTTGAAAATGTTTTTTTCCGTGCCGGAACGCTGTCTTTGTTTAGGTAATTTTCACATGCACATGCCAGTTTAGCCAATTATAATTCAGCACCCCGGGTTGCCTTGTTGGAAAACAGCATATTTCATTCATTCATTCATTCATTCAGAAAGACTCTGAAAGCATGCGTCCATGAGCGAAATGCTACAGTGTAGTGGAAAGTATCAGATGTCAAAATGAGACAGATTCAGTTCCACATGACGTTAATTAGCAAATGACATAAATATTAGGAACGTGAGCAGGTTACATCGCGTGTCCTAACAACACGCTGTGACGAGATTGTTATGAGTGATGAGCCATTTGGCTGTTTGCACCACAAAACACGGCAGAAATTTAAATACAGCCTTTCAGAAGCACAGAATATGCACTCACTCACAAAACGGTAAGGTTTAGAATCTATTTAATACATGTTAACCCTCTTTAACATCATTAAATGTACATGCTGAATCACTCATATGTGTTTAGTTCTAAAGTTCAATTTCAGACGGTTTATTGTATTTTCCAGATCTGAGGTGAACTTTCTGCTTTCAGTATATGGTAATACACGTCATGTAAAATGCATTCAAACTCGCATTGTTAGAATTTAGCACTGAATAAAGCACACGAGGCTTACCTGAGGTGATCTGTCATAGGTTTCTGTTGTTCAGCTGTGAGAAACAGAAGCCGCTTCTAATAAATCAATTCGAGGTGTTGGTTAGAACCAAAACTCCTTTTAATATGGAGAATATTCCCTCAATCGCGTGTCGTTGCTTTTATTTAGAACACAGTTTAAAATCACTCAAACTGGCAACCCGGCGTACCTTTATTATGATTCAGGACTGCAATACCTAGTTCAACCACTGGGTGTCAAACTTACATACTGCACCTTTAACACAGTTCATATTTGCAATATTTGGATTAAAAGATTTTCACAAACTTCTCAAGAGCTTCTAAAGTCAGTCATCAAGAGAAAAAAAGCTTTATTGTGTTCTGACAGAATAAGTGGTTTGTTTTAAAAAAAGAAGAAATTAAGACATCCATAAAAATGTTTTATTATCTAAGTTTTATAGTGTACTAAATAGGCATGGGCCGGTATAAGATTCTGATGGTATGATAACCTTGGACAAAAATATCATGGTTTCATGGTATTGTGATTACTGCTCTAAAACATATCCTTTTTAAATGTCTAGGTAAAAAACTAAAACTTTTTTCCCCTTTGAACACAATATATTTTATTTTGAGAAACATTTTGGAGCAGTAAACATGTCAAGCTAAATGATTCAAATGAATCATTACCTTCTGCTGTCTTCATTTGTTTCAAAAACACTGATTTCTTTACTATTTAAAACAGCATCTTTGGATGTCTTTTCTGCTGGAGATACTGTTGTCCTAGAAAACAAACAAAACAAAAAAAACGTAAGAAATACCTTACACATACCTTATGCCGAGTTCAGACTGCCTGATGTTCAAAGTAGTCGTGTCACGGATGTTTTCACACTGCATGACTATCTGGGTTAGCGTTCTGTCGGTGCTGTGTTTACACTGTAGGATGGATCGATGTAACAAGACATGACTTTAAAATAGGAAGAATCAGACAACTTTGTCCAAACTACATCTCACAACCAAACAAACGCGAGAAGTGACATGGAAACAACGTGAGGTCACGTAATATATCTTTCGTTATTAACTACATAATGGAAAAAGAAGCCTTTAGCTTTAGAATCTTGTGTCGCTCACCTGGCTTTTGAAGAGAATTAACAATCTCTACTCAACTTTTTTTTTTACTTTTCGACCTGATTGTGATATTGATCAGATGACACGTCAAGCAGACACAGTGCTCCTGCCAAATTTACACTAGTTTTTCCTCCATTTCTTAGGTACAAATAAACGGAAAATGAGCGCTTTTGACTTCTCCCCCAGCCTCCCGCTGGCCTGCAGGTACCCGTGCTAGTGAATGCTGCTCTCTCATTGGCTGGAGGAGATCGCAGATGTTATTTTTAATCATAACTAGGCCCACACGGAATCTGCACGCGCAGAATTCCGTAGATTTTTCGGAGATTTTCCGCAGATTTTTAGCCCATCATTAATTCTGTTTGTTTACTTACAGTTAACTATTTACTGTTAATCTAATTGGATTTGCATTTTAAACATTAAATAAAAGTTAAAAAGATATTATTTTTTATTTCACATTTTAAGGTTTTAGTTATGAGACTCCTAAAATAATTCCGCAGAAATCCGCAGATTTTTACCAAAATTCTCCGCAGAAATAGCAAAAAAGGTCCGCAGATTCCGTCTGGCCTTATTTCTGACTCATTTCACATGGCATACTTTGACAGCTCCAGATATTTAGCATGACAAATATCTCACAGACATCGGTGACTCATCTGCGATTCTCTCTGATGGCGTCCTTGATAGTTCATACTGTGGGATTGTCACTCACGTGAACGAGCACCGATTTGCCTGTGATTTCAGGCATTTGACGGCGATTTCTCAAAACCTGTCAGCGAGTCAAAATCAGGGCTAAAATCATGCAGTCTCGGCATAATGGGACCTAATAGCAGAAAGTTTTGGCAGTTTTAAAACCTTGACTTTTCCAAACCACGTTAAACCTTGAAAACAGTTATCACCCCATACCTAATAGTAAAATGAAATTATTATTGTTATAATTCAAGTTTTGACCATTTTTCACCCTAACTATGTGTTAAACCTAAAAATAAATAGCTACATAATACTAAAAAGCTACTAAATAGTAGCCTAGACTGAATATGAAATAAGCACTGTCTAATGTCAAGTAAAATAATAGCAAGTAATGTCCTGTTTTTCTTTTTTTTCTTTTTTTTACTTCGTTGCACTCAGTCTAGAATGTCAAAATCATAAAACATGCTTATTATCAGAAAATTACTAGTTATTGGCCAGATTAGTACACTGGTGTAATGGTGTAACACAGACAGGCTTCACTGACTTCGCCAGCTGCTCAGGGAGAATTTTAAACAAATGTGAATATATTAGTAGAGTCACAAAACCAGACAGCCAAAAGCTTGAAAATCCTGCTAGAAACATCCTGCTGGATGATGAATGTTCTGGAAAAGTTTCTTTTTAAAATGAGTGTGTATATCCACTTTTTTTTTTTCCTATCTCAGCTTTTGCAGTTCCAGTCAGCGGGTGTTTTCACAATGGGCACCACTGCCAGACCCTGTGCCCAGTTCCATCACAATCTGTCCGAGAAGCACATGCGTAAGGTACTGTTGCTTGGCAGAGTCCTGAGTGAAACTAATATGTCTGTTATGCTTTAGCGATATAATGATATGAAATATGTTCTCTTGTAGAGTGGCAGCAGACGGCGTGTGGTGCGCAGAGACAGCTCAGTGCGGGTCGAGCTTGGTGAGCTCAGCTCTGAATTGGACCTGGACATTTTGGGTCGACTAGAGGACATCCTGCAGGCCCTGAGCCACTGTCCATCATCACCCCAGCGAAACAAGGCACACACTGCAGAGGTCACTACACTCTTCTGTTCAAAAATAGTATCGTAATTATATGTAATAGTAATATTTAGGGGTGTCAAAATTAATTGTTTGTTTAGTGCACCGCGATGCAGACGCGGACAATTCGGTATCGGTTCAGTAATAATCATAACCGGTTATTATGTACTGACATCATTTATCTCATATGCTCTATGTCGCCGTAGCTTTCTATAGCGAGGGAGGCGAGCGCGAGTGTTTACAACGCTCCAACTACTTAAAATCGCAGAAACTGTGCTCAATTTCACTGCGTGTGTGTTTACTGAACAGTCTTCCACTGACACTGAACAGCAAAAGCCCCATTTCACTGCGATTGAGAGAATGAAAGTAAACTTGAACTTGGTAGACAAGGATCAGAAAGCAAGCGGGATATTTATATTTGTTTATTTAATATAAATGCTCGTGTTGTTTAAAGGTACAGTTTATATATCTGACTGTTTGTATTAAAGGACAAAATTGTATTACAAATAGTATATAAATCTAAATATATTTATACATTTTAATACAAGAATTGCTGTGCTGTGAAGAAAATATATAATGGTGTTTGGAAATCATTGTCAATGCATCGTGATGCACCGAGATATCGAATTGAACCGAATCGATGGCATGATAATCGTAACCGAACCGTGAGACCAGTGTAGGTTCACAGCTCTAGTAATATTTTGAAAGCCTCCACAGGGCCCCTAGGGCTTGAATTTGGCTATTAGTTGTTTAAAGTCAGTTTTTAAATAATACAAATGAAACACTCCAGCTTTTTTTTGTGCTGGTAGTGTTGCACACTGGGTCATTTTGGCGCCAGGGCCCAGTTACATAGAAGGCCTTAAGTAATTTGACTGGAGGTGTCTGAAAAATCTCAGAGGCAAAGGATTTTATTAAGGATGTTGCAACAAACTTTTACATTTTAACACTTATTTCAATGTTTTTTTTTTTTTTTTTTTTTTTTTTTACTTAGTGTTTCACTCAGACTGAAAAAAAAAAAAGGTTTCACTGTAGATTCTGCCAGCATATGGCAATGAGTGCTTTGGTTGCTATTGTTACTGCATCTCACATAAAATGAAACATAAACCTCAACGCTAACCTTTGCTCAAAATGCATTTGTATTAATATATGTACTAAGTACAAACATCACAAAAAAAACAAAGGGTTTCTTTCAGATGAATAGACAAAACGAAAAATAAACACTCTCCAAATTGGCTATAATCCATCACTCATTTGCACAAAAAGTGTTTACTTGGGAACAATGGAACAATGCTTTGTAATATATGACTATTATATATTCTGATTTAAATTAAGGGGGCTGTTTTCATACCTTAAATATATTAATCCTTAGATTTTTTTTCTTGCAACACCGGTTTTTAATTAATGTATTATTAATGGTATACTTAACCTTATAACTAAGGGTTATATTTCTTAGCGTAAGTGCATTCGAGCAACTGTGCCCAGCTGATAGTTTGTTACTTTGGTATGTATTTCTGTAAGTGCTCTGTGAAAAACGTCAGTGTTTCAATTCACAGCATATGTTGTAGTGTTGAGCATGGTTAGTCACAGGCAAGTTTGCAGAGCAAACATATATTAAGTAAACAAAGGCAAAGTAAGTTTTTTTCTTATTTTGCATTTGTTTCTTAATTTGTTCATTCATTCATTTTCTTTTTGGCTTAGTCCCTTTATTAATCTGGGGTCGCCACAGCTGAATCCAGCATATGTTTTTACGCAGCGGACAATTTAGCTTACCCAATTCGCATGTACCGCATGTCTTTGGACTGTGGGGGAAACCAGAGAACCCGGAGGAAACCCACGCGAGGGTGGGGAGAACATGCAAACTCCTCACAGAAACGGCAACTGACCCAGCCGGGGCTTGAACCAGCGACCTTCTTGCTGTAAGGCGACAGCACTACCTACTGCGCCACCGCGTCGCCTTCATCATTTGTGTTCTGTTTATTTATGAAGGCTAACTAGTGTGGGAAAATGCATGAAAATTTTGTGAATTCATGAAGTTTTATTTATTAATGATTATGGCTCATTTAAAGTTGAGATTTCAAGTTGTTCAAGTAATTCAGCATTTTTTCTTAGAACAGGGGTGCCCAAACTCAGTCCTGGAGGTCCGGTGTTCTGTTTTAGCTCCAACCCCAATCAGACACACCTGGGCTAGCTAATCAAGCTCTTACCAGGCTTTCTAGAAACATCCTTGCAGGTGTGTTGAGGCAAGTTGAAGCTAAAATCTGCAGGACACCGGCTCTCCAGGACTGAGTTTGTACACCCCTGACAGAGTTTACTTACAGCTGCGCACATTCTCCCATCAAGTTTTTTTTTTTTTTTTTACATTTCCTCCCCGTTTTGTGCATATGCCAGTTTATAAAGGAGTCCCCTTGTCACGACTGGGAGGAAGGAGGACCCAAATACAGAATGAGTGAAGGGGTGTTTGTTGAGAAACATGGATTTGTGAGGTGGTGGTGGGGTGAAACACAGTCCAAACGATGACAAGGGTAGAGCTGGGGTATATGGGATGACACCAACAGACGGAAGGAGAAGTGCTGGAGAGTCCTGGACAGAGTGGTCAGTGACCACCGACAGCTTGGAAGATAGAAAACTGAGCTGGGATGCTCAGGCCAGGCAGGCGGTGGTGAGTGCTTGGGAAGAGGCACTCGTGGAGAGTAGAGGTCTCGCCAGTGGTAGCCGGACAGAGCTACGGCAGCCAGGAACTCACAGCAGGCAGGACTGGATCAGGACAAGACAGATACACATACGACAAAGGGAAAATAAACCAATAATAATCTAAAATAAGGAAAGTTAGGGTATTTGGAAAATGTAAGCAAAGAGAAATAAATAGGATTTGACTACTGAAATAAAATAGGGAATAAATCCAAAACAAGGAACTAAACACTTAAAGCTACAAATGCAACTAATAAAATAAATAGAAGGACTTAACCAAACAAACTTGAGAAGGATGAACAGGATAAAGGGCTCAGAAGGTCTACTGAAAAATACAAACAAACATTAGACGAAGACAACTCAAACACCCCAACAACACGGAACAAACAAGCACCGTCTAGCAGTGACCTGTAACAAGAGGTAACAGATAACACCATGCAAACATGCAGAAAGTACAATGAACCGACGAAGACATGAGGGGAGAGAGCACATTATAAAGAGGAAAGCACATGAGAACCAGGTGTAAACACTGAGACTAACGAGGACTAGATAAGGACTAAACAAGGGGGTGTGGCAGCTGGAAACGAGGGAGAAACAGAGGAGCACATGGTGGACACAAACACAGGCTGAGCCATGTGTTAAGACACAATACGAACAAAGATACATTGAATGACGATAACACAGAGAAGACAGACAAGGAAGGGTTATGACACCCCTGATATACTTCAAATGAAACCAAAGAACAAACTAAAATTAATTTTGAACCAAATCTGGCCAAACCAAGTAAGTATTAGTTGATTTTTTGAGTTGGTTTTGACTTCTGGATTGAATTGGAAAGGAATTTCTTTACTGTCCCTGAGGGGCAATTTGATTCACAGCAATAGCCGACACAGATCACCACACAAATGAACATAAAAGTAACAATAAAATTAATCATGATCAAGTAAAATGGTAATTATAAAGTAAACAAAACAGTTACCAATCAAAACATGTTCAGAAAGCAGCAGTATCTAATGTACATGAGCGAAATACAAGTTAAAGCTTGTTAAGAAACTTAACTGCAATTGGAACAAATGAATGCAAATATCTATTGAACCTAGCTTGTTTAAAATAAGTTTACCTAAACACTTTTTTCTAAACATCTTTGAGCTACCATTGGTCTAAAGAGATTACTAAGTTGGTGGGTTCTTAAACGAACAATGAATTATAGGCCCTTAAAATGTCCCCGTCACTATACTGGGGCACTAGGACTCACACAGACCACAGAGTGAAAAACCCCTGGTGGCCTCACTAGCACCTGTTTCAGCAGCAAACTAATTTTTCCAGGTGGTCTCCCATCCAGGTACTGACCAGGCCTAACCCTGCTTAGCGTCAGTGTTAAAGCTGCATGAGAGCTGTGAACTGTATATAGCACTATACTGTATAGCTATGATCGTTCAAACAAATTGTGCACGTATCATCTGTGGTTGAGTCCACTTTGAAAGCTGTGCAGATGTGTCTGTTCATGGGGCAGGAAAAAGAAGTGTATCCTGACCTTTATTCTTCTCTCTTTTTCTCTGCAGTCTTATTTGTTAGAGTTTCAGTCTTCCCTGCTGCTTCAGTCTCCTTACGCCGTGTTGAAGGTCCGTTTCCCCATCCCTGACCTTCGACCCCCAGGGCTGAGGCGGCCCCAGAGCCAGCGTGCAGTGCGCAATGAAACCCTGAGCCTGCAAATCTCCAATCTGGAGCTAAAGTCTCACCAGGGGCCGGACGTTCAGCAGGACGGCCCCCGCAGTCCTGGGGCCAAACTCACTAAATTACTGGAGGCCTGTTTCAGTGACCTGCACGGTGAGGCTTTCCTAGTTCAAAATGTTATACACTCATTTACATATACACTTATATCATATACTGTACATTCATGTACACTCATAGTGGTGGTGGTATTTCAAAATATCAGTGTTTTTGTGGACGTTTTAATCAAATAAAGGCAGTCTGGTTGCACATAAGAGATTTAAAAAATATATATTTTTTAAATATATTAAAACCAGTTTTAGATGGTATATAATGGACAAATATATATATATTATAGGTGGGCATAGATAAATTTTTTTAATCTAGATTAATCTTGGAATTAATCTAGATTAAAATGGCTCATTTGAATTCTGCCGAAGGCATTCAGAATATGTGTGCTGCCCAAATAACAAGTCTTAGAGAATTGGTTTCTCAAGCCAGGTGGCGCATTAGACCAGGGGCTCATCTCCTGTGTCCAAAATGCATCACAAACTGCTTGAGAAACTGTTCTACTATGATAATTGGTGATGAAAATAAATGATGTTCAATAAGATGTACTTGTGTTTACTAACTGTTTATGCAGTTAAGCATGAATTTTGAACTGTAGGCCTACATAAGCTCCAAACAGCAATTTTTGACTACCTTAATCCAACTAAAGTCATAACTGAATAAACAGAAATGGAATTAAGACGTGGAGTATGCATATACTAGTGGAATTATTGAAGTAAACACAGCGATCAAACTATTACAGTCATGTAGGACTTTTCGCCATATTTTCCGACAAGATCCCCACACGCAGCTTTCAGTAAAGGGCCGCACACACACAGACACACAGACGCACACACACAAATACACACACATCGCGAAATGCGGAAGTTTTTTTCTTTCCATTTGACGTGCATTATAAAATTCCATAACACCAGTCCTTACTCCTTATTTGCGTCTAATACCCCAGTTTGTCACGGGGCATGAATGAAATGTTCGTGAGTTAAAGTGAAATTGCCAAACTGCAGTTAAAGTCAGGCATCCTGCTGATTTGATTCAGAAGGACACTTTTTTGTCAGACGGCTCACCGGTCAGGTATACATCCGCGCTGAAATATCAAGGTGAGTCATCATAGCTTGCGTAGAATAGACCCGGCTCCCAACCCAACTTTGAGAATAGATTAATGGCGATATTTTTTTTATTGAGCGATAAAAGTCTCGCCTTAACGCCGATAACGGCCCACCAGTAATATATATATATATATATATATATATATATATATATATATATATATATATATATATATATACAGTTGAAGTCAGAATTATTAGCCCCCTTTGAATTTTTTTTTCTTTTTTAAATATTTCCCAAATTATGTTTAACAGAGCAAGGAAATTTTCACAGTATGTCTGATAATATTTTTTCTTCCGGAGAAAGTCTTATTTGTTTTAATTTGTCTAGAATAAATTTTAGGGTCAAAATGATTAGCCCCTTTAAGCTATATGTTTTTTCGATAGTCTACATAATAAACCCTTGTTATACAATAACTTGCCTAATTACCCTAACCTGCCTAGTTAACCTAATTAACTTAGTTAAGCCTTTAAATGTCACTTTAAGCTGTATAGAAGTGTCTTGAAAAATATCTAGTAAAATATTATTTACTGTCATCATGACAAAGATAAAATAAATCAGTTATTAGAAATGAGTTTTTAAAACTATTATGTGCAGAAATGTGTTGAGAAAATCTTCTCTTCGTTAAACAGAAATTGGGGGAAAAAATAAACAGGGGGGGGGCTAATAATTCAGGGGGGGCTAATAATTATATATATATATACTGTTTCTCTCTACCTTAAGATCAATATGTGATAAAACTCTCATTTGCATACTTAATAGATGTTGATAGTCAGTGTTAAGGGAGTTTAATGTGATGTGACTTGTGATATAATCTAAACAAATAAAAATATATTATTATTATTATTATATGAAATGTTAAGTGTGACAAAACATATAATTCTTTTAATAATAACATGTCTTTACAGCTTGATTATTTGAATAAATCCTGATGCATACAATTAATTATTGGTATTATATTATTAGTATTATAATATTAGATATTTCCAGCTGATTTTGTTCCTGTTTCATAGATAATTTTCTAGTTTATAGATTATTTTAAAGTTTTAGTTCTGAGGATACAGTGGTATTTTTCTCGTTTATCTTATCTGTAGTGTGTGTATGTTTTAGGAGTGTATGAGGGCTGGGATGGAGAGGCATTTCCCTGTATCCGTGTACAGAAGAGCACAGATCCGCAGAACCCTGATGGCATACCCAGGTCAGTTAGTGACTGTGTGTGTGTATGTGAGTGTGTACATGTTTTTGTGACATATCAGGACACAAATCTGTATACTGACACGGGTATGAAAAGATACTAGAACAGGGGTGTCCAAACTCAGTCCTGGAGGGCCGGTGTCCTGCTGAGTTTAGCTCCAACTTGCCTCAACACGCCTGCAAGGATGTTTCTAGAAAGCCTGGTAAGAGCTTGATTAGTTAGCCCAGGTGTGTCTGACTGGGGTTGGAACTAAACTTTGCAGGACAGCCCCGACCTCCAGGTCCAATGCTGCGTCCTAATTCGCATACTTATACTACGGCCTAAAAGTATCTATTTTTTTGTGGAGGAAAAATATATACTTTTGAGTGTGTAACAGAAAAGTATGCAAGCTTTGGGACATACTCCTTCTTTGTTACACAGATCGTTGTGTGACTTAGTTAAGAGCCCTGTCAATCATCCACATTTCTGTCGTATTTAATTTCCTACCTTATTGGAGAAGCAGCAGCAGGTTAATCTCCCATTCACGAGTCTTTCATGCAGAGAAATCTCCTCAGGTCTTTGGATAATTCTACATTCAGACGGTAATGTCCAAACACGTCTTTATATAAGTTCAGTATTGTTGTTGCAGATGAAATATAACACAGACAACGCTTCTTAAATATTCTCCAGTGGGCTAGATGTTAATTAACAGTCATACAAACATCTTTACCGAAGCCTCTCTGCTTGACGGTTGGTCTCGCGCGTCCATCATGTTTGTAGTTTGTTTACACTTTTCACCCGCGTTTTGTAGTTCTAATCGATTTCACGTCCAACGCTCAATGTACTGTGGGCATTATCAGCGGTTAGAGTATGGACGCTTCCGCAATTAAAATTTTGACCGGAAATAGTAAACCATCCGGGAATTTTTGTCATACTCTTTTCAACATACTACGATTTGGGACATGCTAATTCTATTTTCACATACTATTTAGGACGGATAGTATGCGGTTTGGGACGCAGCACAAGTTTAGACAGCCCTGTACTAGAAGGTGGTGTATTATGAGTATATTGCTGATGTTCTCATTTCTAAATAAGCTTATAAATCACACATAATTAGTTTTTTTTAGAAAGTAAAACGGTACAGTTTTCTGTGAGGGTTGAGTTTAGGGATAGTGTGGGTGTAGGGCAAAAGAAAATACAGTTTGTACAGTATAAAAACAATGGAAACCTATGTAATGCCCCCACAATTCACAAAAAACAAATCTGTGTTTTTGTGTTTATATGATTGTGTTTCTGAGATTATGCTTTAAATGAAATAATAATACAGTGTGTTGACAAAATAGATCTTTCTGTTTTCCGTCAGGATTCAGGTGCAGGTGAATGAAGGAGTCGGCTCTGACAGCATGGGTGTGTGTGAAGGGCTGAACAGGGATCTAGGTCTGGGCTCCATGTCTCTGGAGAACCCCTGTGAACTGAGAGAAAAGAACAGCTCGCCCTTCTCCTCCAACCGCACCATGTTTGAGACAGAAGAGGTGTGTGCACCACGTCCGTGTACCTCTCTTTCCTATGCTTTCATATATATACAGTTAAGATCAGAATTATTAGCCCTCCTAGTTATTAGCCTTTTATTATTCTTTTATCTATGCCATGATGACAGTACATAATATTTTACTAGATATTTTTGAAGATACTAGTATTCAGCTTAAAGTGACATTTAAAGGCTTACTTGTCAGGATTGTGGGTTGAAGGAGATGAGGCGAGGACCTGATTGCAGGAAATGAAAACTATTTTATTTAATAAAGGAAAACAGAATAACTTAAACCTCCCCGTGGGGGGAAAACATGGCAAAATACAGACTGTACTAGACAGGACCAGGCATGACAAATTTCATGACTTCCTCAATGAAGACACATGGGCACTGAATTAATGACGACGGACCAGCAAAGGACAGAACACACAAGGAGAACAAATAGAGAAGGCAAACCAATGAACATACAAGCGGACAGGTGAACATGATTATTGAAAACAGCATAACAAGGTGGGTGGGGTAAGACGATAGTACAAACACCACAACACAAGCCATGTGCTCGCACACAAACAGGACTAGAGCATGCAGCCAATGAGAGAGCTCATTGACTGTGTGCTCACATGAAAGCACAACACTAAAGCAAACGGCCACAATGTAAACACCGAGCCACGTGCTTAGACAACACCAACATAAACAGACGACTGAACGCAAGACACAGGTACACGATAGATGAAAACACTCACCGTGCATTCACACATGCATGTTTCATCCCAATGCCAACCAAAACCAACAAGACTGAGACGCTGGGAATGAAACACCACGCTGCAGACAGAACGAACACAAACGCGAGTACAAGAGAACGCGCACGGCCCGAGTACAGCTGAGACGGCACTCATACAAAAGACACACAATGACAATAAAGCGGTGCCCGACCTGAGAAAACTTGAGCCGGGCACAACACACAAGACATGACAGGACTAGTGTCTGGAATCTGCCACCAAAACAAGAATTAAAGGTGCAGTATGCAAGTTTGACACCCAGTGGTTGAACTAGGTATTGCACTCCTAGATCAAAATAAACGCACGCATGGGATGCCAGATTGAGTACAGGAGCGAGTGATTTAAACCGTGTTCTAAATAAAAGCAACGACACGCGATAGAGGGAATATTTTCCATATTAAAAGGAGTTTTAGTTCTAACCAACACCTCGAATTGATATATTAGAAACGGTTTCTATTTCTCACAGCTGAACATGTGAAACTTATGACAGTGCATCTCAGGTAAGCCTCGTGTGTTTTTATTAAGTGCTAAATGCTAACAATGTGAGTTTGAATGGATTCTAAACCTTACCGTTTCGTGAGTGAGTGCATATTCTGTGCTTCTGAAAGGCTGTAATTACATTTCTGTCGTGTTTTGTCTGGTGCGAACAGCCAAACTGCTGTTTGCATGTTGTTAGGACACGAGATTACAATGTAACCTGCTCACCTAATGTTTACGTTCGTAATATTTATATCATTTGCTAATTAATAACCTCATGTGGAACTGAATCTGTCTCATTTTGACGTCTGATACTGTCCATTTCGGTCACGGGTGCATGCTTTCAGAGCCTTTCTGACTTTCACTAGGGATGTTTCTTAAATACCTGCAAACATATGATGGTATTTTTATGCTTTAGAAGAGTCAAAAACTTACATACAGCACCTTTAACAAGACTGGAGTGGCAGAATCCTGACATAACTGATTAATTAGGCAAGTTAGGGTAATTAGACAAATCATTGTATAATGATGGTTTGTTCTGTAGACAATCAAATAAAAAATATTGCTTAAGAGGTCTAATAATATTGACCTTAAAATGGTTTGAAAAAAAATAAAAAACTGCTTTCCTTCTAATCGAAATAAAACAAGTAAGACTTTCTCCAGAAGAAAAAATAATATAGGAAATACTGTGAAAAATTCCGTGCTCTGTTAAACATCATTTAGGAAATATCTGAAAAAGAAAACAAAAAAATCACAGGAGGGCTAATCACTTTGATTTCAACTGTATGTGACTTTGAGATTTCCATATTTGACCTGTGTTAATTTGTGGTGTTATATAATAATATGACATTCGTATATTCAAATATGTGAACCAGGGAGCAGCTATCGAAATTGAGACAAAATGCTTTCGAATGCAAATGGTTCAGAACAATTGGCCCTCTAGTATCCATCTTAGATGGATACTAGATATAGTATTTTTTTTTTTTGCAATACCCACATTTTTGCTTAAAATAGTGTGAAGGATACATAACTATAGATGCTAAATTCAATAGCTTGAAATTCGATAAATACTTGTAAATAGTATTAAATTTTATTTCTTGTTTATAAGTAAGGTTGGTATTAAGGATGAATATAAATGGGAACGCTTTAGTTTAGGTCACAATTCAAGCTATTAACAAACCATTAACTAACACCACTAGCTTAAAAACTATTAATGAGCTGTTTATTATTTGTTAGCAAGCTAGAAGTTGGGTTTAGGTTTTGGGCAGGAGTAGCGATACAATATAAGGTCATATTTTATAACTAATAATTAGGCCCACATGGAATCTGCGCGCACAGAATTCCGCAGATTTTCCGCAAAATTCCGCAGATTTTTAGCCCATCATTAATTCTGTTTATTTACTTGAGTAAATGTGTGTAAATCTATATTTATTCAGTTTTTAAATTACACATATTTCACATATTATGGTTTTAGTTATGAGACTCCCAAAATAATTCCGCAGAAATCCGCAGATTTTTACCAAAATTCTCTGCAGAAATTGCAAAAAACGTCCGCAGATTCCGTCTGGCCCTACTTATAATTAACAGTTAATATCTTAATGGGCAGGTAATAAGCCAGTAGTTAATAGCATGAATTGTGACCTAAACTAAAGTGTTACCATATAACACAAAGGTGGGCAAACTACGGCCCGAGGGCCATATGCGGCCCGCTAAACTCTTTCATCCGGCCCGCGAGGGAGTTTTTAAAATGCTGCTTCTGAGTAAAGGTTTGGTTTCAGAATTAGTAAAATAATGATGCAATACAAGTGAACGCCATTTGATGACAGTATTGCACGCCGTACAGTTAGCGCAACCAGTAAAATTAGAACACACTTGCGGATATTAAAATGATGAATGTTGTGTGTTTAAGGAAGAATGGACAACAAAATACTACTTCATCAATAGGCCTATCTGACAGAAAGCGGCATGTCTAATATGCCGAGAAAGTATTGCTGTTATTAAAGACTACAACCTAATTCGGCATTTTTCATGCAAACATTCAAATTATTTTTAATGTGTTAATATGAGATTTTTTCTATCAGACAATATCTTTTCTATTCTACACTGTAAATATTATTACATTATTATTATTATGTTTTATAAGGGATTATTTTATTGTTTTATGATGATTGATAAGTAAATATAAATATCAGTGCAAATGAATTTGACTTGTAAATATGACTCAATAATAACTACTAAAAAAATGTGTGTTCATGTGACACGTTTCTGTCCGATATTACATGTTCCATGCATACTGCCACTATAAATAAAAGTTATTTTTTTGAAGGATTTGACATGTGGCCCTTCACTTAGTTTGCAAAACTTGATGTGGCCCTCGGGTCTAAAAAGTTTGCCCACCACTAATATAACATCTGCACAATTCAGCGTTTTCAAATAAACCATGCTACACTGCACAAGTTAGCGGTGCCAAGTAGTGACTGTGTGCATTTCTGTTTTTTTTTTTTTTTTTTTTTTTTTTTTTTGCCTTTTTTATTAATCATCTTCCATTCTCTGTCTCAGATGGTGATCCCAGCAGACCCAGAGGAGATGGAGGAGTTTCAGTCTCAGTGTATATGTCAGTGTCAGTATGTGGTTGATATCACGTTCCCTGTAGCCTACATCCTTCTGCCCAGTAAAGAGGCTTTCCTGAGCATCTATAACAGGTATTTCTCACACACTTACCCAGAATGCACTGTTAATTCTACAAACACTGATTTAAGATGCACCTTTTCAGTAGAGCTGGGTCATATTTTTCACCAAAAAATCAATTTATGTTTTAAATTCTTTAAAATTCTTCTGCTCTTGGATTTTTAACTTGTTTTGATGTGTTTTCTTTTATTGATATGTTTTCTTTTACCCGTTTTCTTTTATTGTAAAGCACTTTGAGACTTAATGTCTGTGAAAGGTGCTATATACGGTCAGGTCCATAAATATTGGGACGTCGGCACAATTCTAACATTTTGGGCTCTTTACACCAACACAATTGATGTGAAATGAAACGAACAAGATGTGCTTCAACTGCAGATTCTCAGCTTTAATTTGAGGGTATTTACATCCAAAACAGGTGAGCGCTGTAGGAATTACCACAGTTTACAACAGCCAAAAATGTTAGAATTGTGTCAATGTCCCAATATTTATGGACCTGGGGTGCGTTTCCCAAACAATGATGTAACTTGCGGCTGAACTATCATAGCACGATGCATCATTTGGGAGAAGAACGATGTAGTGACGAGTGTTTCCCAAAAACCGTAGTTTCTCTGTCGCAGATCCATCGTTTGAACCATGTTAGTTATAACTAGGGCCAGACGGAATCTGCGGATGTTTTTTGCTATTTCTGCGGAGAATTTTGGTAAAAATCTGCGGATTTCTGCGGAATTATTTTGGGAGTCTCATAACTAAAACCTTAATATGTTAAATAAAAAATTATATATTTTTAACTTGTATTTAATGTTTAAAATGCAAATCCAATTAGATTAACTGTAAATAGTTAACTTTAAGTAAATAAACAGAATTAATGATGGGCTAAAAATCTGCGGAAATCTGCGGAAAATCTGCAGAAAATTTGCGGAATTCTGCGCGCGCAGATTCCGTGTGGGCCTAGTTATAACGTAAAACGCCCATAATGATGCTCTAAACGGGGTGGTAACACCTTCTTTAGAGAAAAACCCCATAATTTCTTTGTGCAAATTATATTGTTTTACACGCACACGCTTTAAAAATAAAAATCCAATATTAGTTTTGGTAAAAACATGCACTCGTTTTCCATATTAATTGAAATGTATGTAAATGGCACATATAGGGCCTGTGTTTCCTTTACAAATATTATTGAGAATAATAATACTAATAATAATAATAATAATAATACCTATTATTTTTAGGCGCCTTTCAAAGCACTCAAGGATACCTTACAGCAGATCACAAGCACATCATAAACATACAAGCAGTAAAAATAACAATCAGCATAATATTAAACCAGCAAATCATTAAAAGCTATCCTAAACAAAAACGTTTTTACCTGAGATTTAAAATTCAGATAAAACAATATTCATTCATTCATTCATTTTCTTGTCGGCTTTGTCCCTTGCGGGGTCGCCACAGCGGAATGAACTGCCAACTTATCCAGCACGATTTTACGCAACGGATGCCCTTCCAGCCGCAACCCATCTCTGGGAACTTCCACACACACATTCACACTCATACACTACGGACAATTTAGCTTACCCAATTCACCTGTACTGCATGTCTTTGGACTGTGGGGGAAACCGGAGCACCCGGAGGAAACCCACGCAAACGCAGGGAGAACATGCAAACTCCACACAGAAACGCCAACTGACCCAGCCCAGCCGAGGTTTGAACCTGCGACCCAGCGACGTTCTTGCTGTGAGGCAACAGCACTACCTACTGCGCCACTGCGTTGCCTTATAAAACAATATTACATATTCTTATTAATAGAACATTCCATATTCTATTCCAAAACATAAAATCACTTACAAAAGCTAACACGTATTCTAATATCATATATAAATCATATAAATAAATAAATAAATAATGAGGCTATTTATTAAGAAATGAAATTTATTATATATTATTCATCAGGAAATGAAAAAAATCCTACTTTAATAATAATATTAATCATGATGACGATTATTATTATTATTATTATTATTATTATTATTATTATTATTATTATTATTAAGTAGGGTATTGTTTATTTATTTTTTATTTTTTGAAAAGTCTACTTTTACAATTTGACACATGCAAACCACTGCAGAAATGTTCTTACCAACAAGCCCATGTCATATACAGTACAGTCACTTAATAAATAACCTGCTGTAAATTAAAAGAATTAACGTATGGTGTTTTTTGTTTTCACAAGCTTTGGAGACGTAACATAAATTCCGCTTTTAAATAATAGGTCACCTATAGCTTTCGTCATGAGCCACGGCTGTGTTCAAAATGACATCAATGTCTTCAAAGTGCACTGCGAAGGGAGCGCAATTGTAAACATTGAAGATCGCTAAAACTGAACCATAAAAATACTTTGAAAGCAAATTACACCTAAGAGTGATGACTTTAATGCTTTTTTAAAAAAAAATCATTCCACGTTAAAATGTTAAAATGTTCTAAACGAATAGGGCATAGGGGGGATAACTGGGAATAGAACACAGCCAGGAACTATGTTTCTAACTACAGCTCCAGACTTGTAGTTGCAAGCATACAAGTTTGTGACGCAGTTTGCGAATGTTCGGTAGAACGATGGATTTGGGAAAGGCCAAATCAACGAACTATGTTTGTAACGACAGAACTTTCGACCTTAGTTGGCCAATGTTGGTTTTTGGAAATGCACCCCTGATTGTAAATAAACCTTTACTTACTTACTTGCTTACAAGAAATGCCTGGAGTTTAAGGTTATTAACCTATATAATTAGCTTAAGCATATCATAATTATATAACTATAGGATATAAAAAATGCTAAAGAAAATAAGTTCCCTCAAGAACATTGCTAGCTGTCATTTAGAGGTCAAATGTAACAAGATCTATTTACAACTGCATACAAGTATTAATATTAATTAAACCATTTTATAAAATGAAAGTAAAGTCATAAATAGGGGACTTTTTTAGGATTATTTATTTCCCTATTATTT
Organism: Danio kyathit; assembly: GCA_903798195.1. Taxonomy (NCBI): domain Eukaryota; kingdom Metazoa; phylum Chordata; class Actinopteri; order Cypriniformes; family Danionidae; genus Danio; species Danio kyathit. Next base: position 12,017,282 of record LR812532.1, on the reverse strand, counting down.
TGTACTGTTTATGATGAAAGATGATGATAATGATGAAAGCCTTTTATTTGTCAAATACACTGTTACATGCAGCGAAATTTGACCCCTCCGACAATACAGAAACATCCCACATTTCAGGTAAAGACAGGTCAGACGAGAGGTAGCATAGAAGACTAAATAAGATACATTAGAGAGAGTAAGTAAGATACATTATGGACTAAGATATATTGAGGTACAATAAATGTATGTTTATTTCAACATAAACATGCATTCAGAGGTTTAATAATTTCTATTTAGGGTTATGTTATTGTTTGTCATCAAATCATATCAAACGTTTGAGTGATGTGACACTCTCCATCTTTTTCTCTGTAGGATTAATAATGATCTGTTGATGTGGGAGCCTCCTCCACCTCCTCCTTCTCCTCCTCCTGCTCCTCCGTCGTCTTTTCAAAGTTCTCGTAGTCCCTCTCACCATCACAGACACGAAGAGGATGAGTTTTACCTCTGTAAATCTGCCTTCAGGCTGGGTCAGTCATACTGTTTTTTTGTACATTTTGGCTGTGTTATGTTAGTATTATGCTGCTTTAGTATTTCATGATGATTTGAATTAACAATTTTTATTTTGGTTTGTAATTAGGTACGTTTTTTGTCATTTTTGTATTGTCACTTTGTTTTATTTTTGTAACTTAAATTTTTCTGTCTTTTTTTTTTTTTTTTAGGAATTTCAGGTGAAAAAATATATTTTTTGGCTTATTTTATTGCTTTGGCTTTAAAAAAAAATCTCCTTTTTTCTTTGCAAAACATCCCCTACTTATCACTTTCAAATGCATTTTCTATTCTGTCTTTTTTGTTTAATACAAACACACACACACACACACACCTATATACAGTGCACAGAATAAAGGAGTGCTCCCTCTTTTAAAAGTGGATATTTTTATCAAATATCAGTAAATGTAGACTATTTATTTTGGTGCGTTTAAGCAAAACTATTTTATTAAACAGTTCATTCATTAGAGTTTGGTCACCTAACATCTTTAGGAATAGTCCAAATATTGCTAAAAAAAATCACAATTTCAACAAAAAAATGTTCATTTTGTTTCTTTTGTATTCTTCTCTACCATATTATTTTGAGTGTATTGTTTTTTGGACTGTGATCTTGAGTTATTTTGTTTAATTAGCTCTAGTTTTGTCTTTGCTACTGACTAATGTATATACACAAGTACACTCACTGGCCACTTTATTAGGTACACCTGTCCAACTACTCGTTAGGGCAAATTTCTAATCAGGCAATCACATGGCAGCAACTCAGTGCATGTAAACATGGTCAAGACAAGTTCAACCGAGCATCAGAATGGAGAAGAAAGGTGATTTAAGTGACTTTGAACGTGGCATGGTTGTTGGCGTCAGACAGGCTGATTTGAGTATTTCAGAAACTGCTGATCTACTGGAATTTTCACGCACAACCATCTGTAGGATTTACAGAGAATGGTCCGAAATAGAGAAAATATCCAGTGAGCGGCAGTTCTGTGGGCGTAAATGCCTTGTTGATGCCAGAGGTCAGAGGAGAATGGCCAGACTGGTTCCAGCTGATAAAAAGGCAACAGTAACTTAAATAATCACTCGTTACAACCGAGGTATGCAGAAGAGCATCTCTGAACACACAACACGTCGAACCTTGAGGCGGATGGGCTACAGCAGCAGAACACCACACCGGGTGTCACTCCTTTCAGCTAAGAACAGGAAACTGAGGCTACAATTCACACAGGCTCAACAAAATTGGACAATAGAAGATTGGAAAAACGTCTGATGTGGTCTGATGAGTCTCGATTTCTGATGCGACAATCGGATGGTAGAGTCAGAATTTGGCATCAACAACATGAAGCATGGATCCATCTTGCCTTGTATCAACGATTCAGGCTGGTGGGGGTGGTCTAGGGGTGTAATTGGGCCCATTAGTACCAATTGAGCATCGTGTTAACACCACAACCTACCTGAGTATTGTTGCGGACCATGTCCATCCCTTTATGACCACAGTGTACCCGTCTTCAGATGGCTACTTGCAGCAGGATAATGCGCCATGTCATAAAGTGCATCTCAGACTGGATTCTTGAACATGACAATGAGTTCACTGTACTCAAATGACCTCCACAATCACCAGATCTCAATCCAATAGAGCACCTTTTAGATGTGGTGGAACAGAAGACTCGCATCATTGATGTGCAGCTGACATATCTGCAGCAACTATCATGTCAATATGGACCAAAATCTCAGAGGAATATTTCCAGTACCTTGTTGAATCTATGCGACGAAGGATTAAGGCAGTTCTGAAGGCAAAAGGAGATCCAACCCGGTACTAGTAAGGTGTACCTAATAAAGTGGTCGGTGAGTGTATATTCTTGTAAAACATCCTGTCGACAGTATTTATTTAAAATGGAGATCTGTGCACTATATATATAAATACTTTGTATTAATCTTCTAACACCAACAGTCATCGCCTTTCTGTTTTCTATTAATATTTTTCTACATTAATTTTCCCCATAAATTTCTGACCTTCTAACGAAAACTTACACGCTTCGACTACATTAGACTAACAAGGAATTGTCATATTAATGTATGTTTGTTACTTTCATTACTTAATGTTCTCATTTATTTGCGCTTAAAGCTAAAAGTGTCTGCCGAATGATTACATGTAAATGTGAATATAATAAAATGAATCGGTGTCTTAATCTTCTCTCGAACAATTCCAGAATCTGACTCTGAGGAGGAGGAGCCTCAGTTCTATTCAGCCAACCAATCAAAACGAAGGAAACAATTAGAGCCTCAGTCAAGCCACGCCTTCAGTCTGCTCTGTTTGACTGTGCTGATTGGCAAAGGTCGCCTTCAAGCCATGACAGACAGCAAGGTATTATATATGTTGGGATAATACATTGGTGTAGACTGCCACTATTTTCTAAGTTGACACCAATTCAATTGTCTTTAAGAATGAAGCTGGACGGAAAGTGGAGCTCTGTCATGGAGAACTCATTTTGGACTTGGAAGGAGGGAAGATTTTAGTGTGACGCAACACCAGAACAATCCCAATCTTAACTTTCTGACTATAGAAAGCAAACGAGTGGAGCTATACCATAAAGGTGTGCTTCAAATCACATCAAACCTATTATTCCTGTTGATTTGACATGGAATTAAGTGATTGTTTTGTTCTGAATTCTTGTTTTTTGGCTTTTTTCTACAGCGGAGGTGCCAGACTCCCCTATTCCTGCGAAACTGGAAATGCCCAGGTTCACATCCCCAGCTCATCTGGACCCTACCGTTTACCCCACGGAGGTGGGTGTGAGCAGCGTCGGTGGCAGAGAAACCGACGTTCAGATGCTGTCGACTGCCATCAAAATCACATTAGATCTTAAAAGGAATGTCAAGGTTTGTGTCGTTTTTACTTCATCTGAATTCAAACAGAATACTCACTTCAGGGGGGTATTCCAGAAAGCTGGGTTAACTTACCATCTGCTAAACCCTGAATTCTCGGTTGATTAACCCAAAACCTGCTTACCGTGGGAATGTCGGTTCCAAAACAGCTGATAAGAGTTAGTTAAATCTGCATCCTGAAGATAACTGCGGGTTAATGCGCGCGCACACGGCGAAAACGTGAAGGCATTTTTAGTAGATCGCCGAATTCACGAGTCACAATGGAAAGTCACGGTGAGGAAAAAGGGCAACGCACTTTACAGAGGCGAAGATAGAGGTTTAAATGCTAGCATACGAGGAATTAACGGTGATTATAAAGAAAAAGCAATACACATCTGCATCAACAAAGTAAAGAAATATAAGATAAGAAATAGATAAGAAAAGAAAAATATAAATAAGAGAACATTTGTTAGTTTATTAAATTACACATGCCCTCACTTTTATTGTAATGAAAACTTAAATGTAACTTTAGCATCATTTTTGAGTGTTGTGTAACCATTCATGCATTTAATTTTCCTGCCATAAATTTATTAAGGCCACAATAATAATGTGTACTGACTAGTATATAAGGCTTATGTAAGCAATGTAAAAAAATCATTCATTTTATTTCAGGAAATAAAGAAATGAACAGTGCTTCAGATCAAACTATTTATTTAAACATATTTTTGACAAATCGTGTCTCTTAGAACTTTTCCATCTCTTTGGTCTGCTTGGGTCACTGAAGGTTCCTCTGGGTCAGGCTGAGTGCAGTGTAGGGTGTTATCATATAAGGCAGAAAAGGTTATCCACTGTATCCAAATCATCTCATCCACCAGCGTGCAGCATCCACCTGGATGACGCGTCTGCAGCCATATTGTGCCAGACTGCACACCAGATAATGGTGAAGCGATTTATGATATACCTATGGAGGCCAGTGGGGAAATTTGGCCAGGATGCCGGGGTTAAACCCCTACTTTTTTTTTTTTTAAGGGCATCCTGGGATTTTAAACAACCACAAGAGACTCAGGACCTCGATTTAATGTCCTATCCGAAAGACAATGCTCACTAAGCAGTATAGAGTCCCCATCAATATACTGGGGCATTAGGTCCCACACAAAATGCAGGTTGAGCACCCCCTGCTGGCCTCACTAACACCACTTCCAGCAGCAACCTAGCTTTCCCATGTGGTCTCCCATCCAGGTACTGACCGGGCGCAGCCCTGCTTAGCTTCAGTGGGTGACCATGTGAGAGTTGCAGAGAGCTAGCTGCCGGACAAGAGGTGGAAAACTATTACAAGATTTTTGGAGGTGTACATTTAGTGTTTTATTAACCTACCATTAATGTAAGTTGAACATTAATGTAACTACAATGTAACACAATGTACCTTGATGTACAAATGTATCCCCTAAAAAAGAAATTTGCATGGCAGTAACTATTTAATTATGTTTGTTATTATTTTATATATTATTACTATTTTTTTTTTCCCAATTCCCTCATCTGTAAGGGGTTAAACTGTTGGGGAGGGGGTTGCTATGTAAAAAAAAAATGAAAGAAAAATCATAAGTACAAAGTTTTAAAAAAAGATAGTCTTTAAAGCCTTTTTGAGACTGGTTGAATTTTGAAAAATCGCTATCCATAAAAAATGTCTTGACTTAATTTGACCTCTTCTATGTTAATTATGGGGCGATTGTTGTTTGTCACCTGTGAGTATGCTGAGATTGTGGTCATTTTTTTGCAGGAGTTTTTGGTTGCTCTGCGACTCCATGGTGCTACTTTACGACATCACATGGCGTTGACCAATCATAGCTGGCATGAGCAGGTATAAACTTTAAAACCGGTGGAGGGATCTGTGGTGAATGTCTGACTTATATTTATTTTTCTGCAGTTTCTATTAGTTTTTTTTATTGTAAAGGTACACTACCTGACAAAAGTCTTGTCGCCTATTCAAGTTTTAGGAACAACAAATAATAACTTGACTTCTAGTTGATCATTTGGTATCAGAAATGGCTTATATGAAAGGAAAGGCCTCTAGATTAAACTTATTTTACCAAAATAAAATATGATCATGTCTTGATTTTTAATTATTTAATTAGGACGGTAAGATCTGACTTTGCTTAGACAAAAGTCTTGTCACTTAACAGAAATAATGTACAGTATAGAATATAAAGTCATGGTGCAGTGGAAAAAGAATTAATATTGTGTATGACTCCCATGAGCTTGGAGGACTGCATCCATACATCTCTGCAATGACTCAAAGAACTTATTAATAAAGTCATCTAGAATGGCAAAGAGAGCGTTCTTGCAGGACTCCCAGAGTTCATCAAGAATCTTTGGATTCATCTTCAATGCCTCCTTCTTCATCTTACCCCAGACATGCTCAATAATGTTCATGTCTGGTGACCGGGCTGGCCAATCCTGGAGCACCTTGATCTTCTTCGCTTTCAGGAACTTTGATATGGAGGCTGAAGTATGAGAAGGAGTGCTATCCTGCTGAAGAATTTGCCCTCTCCTGTGGTTTGTAATGTAATGGGCAGCACAAATGTCTTGATACCTCAGGCTGTTGATGTTGCCATCCACTCTGCAGATCTCTCGCACACCCCCATACTGATGTAACCCTAAACCATGATTTTTCCTTCACCAAACTTGACTGATTTCTATGAGAATCTTGGGTCCATGCGGGTTCCAATAGTTCTTCTGCAGTATTTGTGATTATCGGGATACAGTTTAACAGATGATTCATCAGAAAAATCTACCTTCTGGCACTTTTCCAAATGATCAAATAGAAGTCAAGTTTTTATTTGTTGCTCTTACAACTGGGATCAATGACAAGACTTTTGTCAGGCAGTGTACTATTGTAGTTTTTGATAAAATATTTGTAAGTATCTCTCTTAATTGTAAGTAGAAGAGCCCATGGATGGTTTTAATTTTTAGCTACCCATCATAACTATGTGTTTTTTTTAAATCCAGATTGTTGATTTCCTTGATGTCATCGATGACGACATTTTAGGCTACACCCCGCCTGCAGTCATCACCGTTCTCCACACTCACCTGGCTACCTGTGCAGTGGACTACAGGTACAATCAGTGTCTGGTGTAGTCTCATAAACTACTCTAGGTTCATTCTGTCAACTGTCTTTCTTTGTTTTTTTCCCCTCTGTAGGCCTCTTTACCTTCCTCTGCGAGTTCTGTTTACGGCCGAGTCCTTTTCTTTATCCAGCAACATCATTGTGGACACCGCAACCTTTCACCTCAGGTACTGCTGATCATAGTGTGATTATTATAAAGGTTCGTGCTGAGATTCATTGACTGAACCTAACAACTGTCAAACCTTACTTTAGGTTTATCTTAGATGACTCTGCTTTATACCTGTCTGATAAATGTGAAAGTGACACAGTGGATTTGAGGCGAGGTAATAAACAATCATAGCTTTTAAAATAACTGCATTTTCCTAAATGTGAGACTCTTCTGATCATTGTTTGTGTGTGTGTGTATGTGTCAGACTATGTGTGTGTGTTAGACATTGATCTGCTGGAACTGGCTATAACGACTTGGAAAGGAAGTGACTCGAGTAAATTGGTAAGTTTCATGTTAACAGTTACTGGCTTATTTTAAAGGATTTGAATTGTATTATTTTAGAAATATGCTCACAGTGTGTTTGTAGTTTAACATTTTATGTAGGTGTACATGGGTAAATACATAGTTGACCACTGTTTCTTTTTGGTAAGTTTTTTTATATTAATGAAAACTTATTAGAAACTTGAATTACTTATGTTTAAAAAACTTATATGTTTTATTTGAATAAACGCATTTAAATGTCAAGATTTTAAGCTATATTTTTTTCATTTTATAAATTGCATATATTTAAATGTGTATAAATCTCCTACTTAGAAATCAATTTTCAGCATAATTGCAATTCAACTGTGAGAGACAGAATCTAAAAAAAAAATCAGGAAATCACATTATATAATTTTTTAACAATTTATTTGTAAATTACTGTATCAAATAAGTATCATTTTAAATATTTAGTACAGAAGCCTTTGTTAACAATTACAGAGGTCAAAGGGTTCCTGTAGTTCTTCACCAGGTTTGCACACACTGAAGGAGGGATTTTGCCCACTGATCTTCTCTAGATCTGTCAGGTTTCAGGGCTGTCGCTGAGCAACATGGAGTTTCAGCTCTCTCCTAAGATTTTCTATTGGATTTAGATCTGGAGACTGGCTAGACCACTCCAAAACCTTGTTATGCTTCTTACAAAGCCACTCCTTGGTTTTCCTTGCTGTGTGCTTTGGGTCATTGTCATGTTGGAAGACCCAGCCACGACCCATCTTTAATGCTCTGACTGAGGGAAGGAGGGATTTTGCCCAATATCTCACAATACATGGCCACGTTCATCCTCTCCTTAATACAGTGCAGTCATTCTGTCCCCTGTGCGGAAAAAACACCCCAGAGCATGATACTTCCAGCCCCATGCTTCACTGTAAGTATGGTATCATTGGGGTGATACACATCATTCTTCTTCCTCCAAATTCGGTGAATAGAGTTAAGACCAAAAAGTTTTACTTTGGTCTCATCTGACCACAGGACTTTCTCCCATGAATACTCTGGACCATCCAGATGGTCCCTGTCAAACTTCAGATGGGTCTTGACATGGGCTAACTTAAGCAGGGGAACCTTCCGTGCGATGCATGGTTTTAAAACATGACATCTTACTGTATTACTGATAGTACCCTCGAAAACGGTGGTCCTAGCTCTCTTCACCGGCATTGATCAGCTCCTCACGCATAATTCTGGACTGATTTTAGACCATTCTTGGAATCATTAATACCCCACGAGGAGAGATCTTCTGTGGGGCCCCAGTCCTGAAGGACATTGACAGCCATCATTAGCCTCTTCCATTTTCTGACAATTGCTCCAACAGTTGCTCTTTCTTGGCAATTGCCCCGTAGCAGTTTCAGCTTTATAAAAGTTTACAATTTTCATGTCTTGTGTCTTTTGACAGCTCTTTGGTTTTGGCCATGTTGCTACTTAGACTTTTGACTGATTGTGGGGTGCACAGGTGTCTTTATGACAGCTAGTGACCTCAAACAAGTGCTACTAAATTAGAATCATGAGCAGAGTGTAGCTGGACTATTTTAAAGCAAAATACAGGTCTTTGAGGGTCAGAAATTTGGCTGAAAAGCAAGTGATCAAATACTTATTTGACACAGTAATTTACAAATAAATTGTTAAAAATCATACAATGTGATTTCTGCATTTTTATTTTTAGATTCTGTCTCTCACAGTGGAATTGCACCTATACTGAAAATTCTAGACCCCCCATGATTTCTAAGTAGGAGATCTTGAAAATCACAGTGTGATTAAATACTTATTCCCTATATTTTAGTATTTTTTAATATATGTTTCAGGGGAAAGTGTTTTTTGGAATTGTATTTTATAAATCTGTTTAAAAAACAAAAAAAACCTGACCACCTTTATAAAAAAACAGTGGAACTAAAGAATGTGCTTATTATTAAATTATGAAGTGTGTTTTTAATGTGTGGTGTGATGAAATCATCATTGAAAATAAAAAGTACTACAAAAATGAATCAAAATTGCAATATATATCTATATATATATATATGTGTGTGTGTGTGTGTGTGTATGTATATGTACAGTTGAAGTCAGAATTATTAGCCCCCCTTTGAATTTTGTTTTCTTTTTTAAATATTTGCTAAATGATGTTTAACAGAGCAAGGACATTTTCACAGTATGTCTGATAATATTTTTTCTTCTGGAGAAAGTCTTATTTGTTTTATTTTGACTAGAATAAAAGCAGTTTTTAATTTTTTTAAACACCATTTTCGTGACAAAATTATTAGCCCCTTTAAGCTAAATTTTTTTCGATAGTCTACAGAACAAACCATCATTATACAATAACTTGCCTAATTACCCTAACCTGCCTAGTTAACCTAATTAACCTAGTTAAGCCTTTAAATGTCACTTTAAGCTGTATAGAAGTGTCTTGAAAAATATCTAGTCAAATATTATTTACTGTCATCATGGCAAAGATAAAATAAATCAGATATTAGAAATTAGTTACTAAAACTATTATGTTTACAAATGTGTTGAAAAAAATCTTCTCTCCGTTAAACAGAAATTGGGGGAAAAATAAAAAGGGGGGCTAATAATTCAGGGGGGCTAATAATTCTGACTTCAACTGTATATATAAGCAATATGAGCAGGAGTAGCAGTGCGATATGGCTATATATCGGCACTGGTGGGAGGCGTACGTTGGAGATATCACACTGCTACGAGTGTGATGTTGCGTTTATACAACAGCTCGGCGGCATAATCGTGTATATAACGTGTATATAAAAAGAAAATCAAACACAGAGTTAAAAATCCATTTTGTATGAGGAACTACTTTCTTCCGCCATTCATTCACATCTGCAGCTGACTGTCAGAACATCAGAAACCATTGCTACTTCATAAACGTCACTTTAGAGCTAGTTACTTTAAATGATTCTCTAGCGTAATATCTAAAGTGATGACAAAACAGGTGATTTTGCTCACGTTTTAAGATTATAAGGCTGAACGGCATGAAATGCCATCAGTCTACGGAGATTTCCCAGTATTTCTCTGTTGCAATCCGGAGACCACAATAATTAACCCCTCAAAAGCCAAAGCAAAGAAACACTAGCAGATTACTTTGGTGTAAATACAGCACAACATACAAACAAAAAGAGATTGACTTAAAAAGTCACTTACCTGTTTTATAATGATTTGATCAGCTGTAGTTTAAAATTCCGTTTCTGTCGCCATCTTGTGGCGGAACGTCAACCGTCTTTGCTCTGCTCAGTATGACAGGCGCATGCGTGGAATCTCTGAAATTTATAAATATTTAAAATAGGCACTCTTCTTAGAAATAAACTGCATAGTTGCAATCTAAACAACTACATTCTCGCCTAAAAAAGCCTCGAAAGTACATTATGTTCACAAGTGTGAAGAGGCTGTACAAGTGCTGTTATTGTGGGAATATCGCACGGCTATCAGCCAATCAGATTCGAGAACCATGTATTGTGGTTGTATGATGAGCCATGTCAGGAAAGCTAGTGTGTAAATATGTAAATAAATATGTATATAAGTTACATTTTTATAATAATCAACAATGTTTTTGGTTTGGATTTTTTATTGAAGAATCAGTAATTAAATAAATTAATATTCAATTAAAAAAAAAAAAGATATTGCAATGTTGTGTTAAAAAAGTTTAATTTAATATTAACTATTTTTAAGAAAACTGCTGTATGAAATAAATATCACATTTGCGATAAGCATGTCACAAATTGACCTAGGAGACAAAACTTAATGAATAAACATAAACCTATTAAAGGAATGTTTTTTTTAATAATAAGTTTAGCCTTTCACATTCAGTTTTTGTTGCTGTCATCATTCTATCTCTATCATTCTATTAACTATCGTCCTTTCTTAATGAACATTTCCAGACTCAGCCACTGTTTGAGCTGCGTTGTTCTAATAATGTGGTTCACGTGCACACCTGTGCGGACTCGTGCGCTGCTCTGGTTAACATGCTGCAGTACCTGGTTTCACAGGGTGATCTACACCCTCCTCCTCGCCACACGTCCCCCACAGAAATCGCTGGACAGAAACTTCCAGTAAGAGCTGTCTTGTAAAGTCATTGTGCAGCTTTTTTGTTATCCTTGTTTATATTCAACTCAAAATGTTCTGTGCTTTAGCTGTCAGAAAGTCCCGCCTCCCTTCCGTCCTGCCCACCAGCCGAGACTGCAGAGATTAACCAATACGATCTCACAGATGCCTTGATTGACACAGAGAGAATTCTACACGAAGACACCCAAGATTCTGGTTAGATTTTGGCAGTTCTTTATTGATCCAAACTGTAACCGTTTTGTATTTTGATATATTTTAGAATCAAAATATTGCAAAAATGGTGTGTATATATATATATATATATATATATATATATATATATATATATATATATATATATATATATATATAATTTTATGAAAAAATTGTATTATTACTTATATTTAAGAATCTAAAAATATATAAATAATAATACAATATAATAAAATATAATAAAAAAATTGTATATATTATATATATATATATATATTTATTTATTTATTTATTTATTTATTTTTTATTATATTTTTATTTATTTATTTATGTATGTGTTTTTCAATCATTGAAATTACAAATTAAGAGTTCAGATGCAAAAGCCACTAAACGCCACTTTTGCCAAAAAATTTGATAATGACATGGAGCGAATGCTTTCGGCACATAGTACATGATTAACAAATATTTTTGCTTCAAATCATCTAAATCCCAGCATCAGCCACTTGCCTTTGACAGCAAAAGCCTCTATGTCCTGAGAACCAATCAGAATGTAGCGGCGTGCTGATAAGTCCGACTGTCACTGAAAATGTTCCTTACCTGAAAAACTCTGTGCATGATGCATTCATAATGGTTTTTCGTGCAGTGACGTTATTTTTGAATGAGTCTGATTTAGGGCTGCATCATATTGGAAAAATCTAACATTGCGATATTTTGTTATTTTGCGACATATATTGCGATAGGGGTACAATTTTAGCAGATGACTTGAATACCTCTATTTGGAAAGAATTAATAAATTTAGACTGATTGGGATGATTCTGCAGAAAGTGCATTTGCATTAAATGTACAAAATATCTACAAGCATAGATCAATACAATAAAAAAGATACAATTGAAAACAGTGTTTTACTGTTTTCCGAGTCTAACGGTAACTTACAAACGGTACAAATTCTTATGCCACAATGGTTTTAAAATCATTTTACAGTCAAAAAAACATGAAAATGATAAATTATACTACAGACTCAACATCACATTTACATTCACACTCATATTACGATATCGATGCTGAAACAATATGTTCTGCAGCCCTTGTAATATTAACTATACATTAAACAGCAACTCCATTTCACGACAAAGTTAAACAAGATGCCGTCCTTTTATCCCACATGGATGTTATTCCCAGGCTATGTGAGACTAAATAGTTGTTAGCTACCAGCATTTTTCAAAATATTTTGTTTTGTGTTTAACAGAAACTTTAGAAAAGGTTTTGAAGATGTGAAGGGCGAGTAAATGATGACAGAATTTTCAATCTTGGGTGAACCATCTCTTTAATTTTGTGCGATCTAGTATACATTTTTCAAGATTACTGTACAGAAATACCAATATAAATGTCTTTCTTTTGTTTCACTTAGTTCATCTTTACTAAATAAAATCAGTTCTTTTAAAAACAAAGCGAATTAGCCAGACCTGAACAGCATGCACTCAAAAATGATGTTTGCTGTTTGTTCAAACTACTTATTTAAAATGAGCTGAAACAACACAATTATTGAGTTTTATTTTGGGGCAACTTAATTGTTTTATGTTCAATCCACTTACATTTGTAAAAACCAATAAGTGAACCTAATTCCTTCATGTTGTCTACACAAATCAATTATGTGTAATCCAGCATTTTTTTAGAGTGTTGCTTAATGTTTATATATGCTTGTGTATTTGATGAGCAGGTTCTCCGTCCATCCGTCGAGCCTCACCTGTCTCAGTCTATCTGTTCCCGGATGAAGCCCCCAAGCTCCGCCCCTCTGTTCTAGAAGGGGAGGAATCTGATATTGATGGACTGGTGAGCACCGCTATGGAGGCTCATACGGATATGATGTCAGAGGATGGCTCGGAATGTTCCACCGACAACGATGACTTCTGCATCCTAGAGGCTCCTGGGATGGGCATACCAGTATGTACCAGTGTTGCATGACTTATTGTTAAAAAAAATCACAGTCTCAATTCAGACATCCACCAGCTCTCTCTAAAATAAATTATGTATGACCTGTATAATCAATAGCTATGCTTCCATTTTAAAAAGCTAATTAGATTTAAAGGTTCAAGAAACCATTTTTTGTGTAACAACAGTGGGCGTGGCTTGTTTTTCTACTGTGAGCTGATTGGATGTAAAGTAGGCATTTCATTCAAAAAGATCGGGAAAAGCGTTTGGGGAGTTATTACAGCCTAACAGACACCTCCTCTTCACCATTTCTGTTTCTTGTCAAAAGTGACAGTTGGAGGGGCGTGGTTAAGTATGTTAGCCACGCCCAATACCTCAGACAGATGTAATCTTGGAATTATGGTGGTACTTGTGAGAGCATCACTGATGTTGTTATTTCTCTCTCTCAGTGTGGGCAGATGCGGTTCTCTCTCGGTTGCCAGTCTTGTCTATATCGGCCCATCTCTACAGTCAGACTATGAGCACTCAGCCTGTATTTGGTCATTGTTGTTCTTAATTTATTGTCTCTCTCTTTCTCTCTCTCTCTCTCTAACAGCCCAGAGACGGTGAGCCTGTGGTGACTATTCTCTCCCAGGACCCTATAAAGGTGCGGGATGGATATTACTCTTGGCCACGAGGCAGTTCAGATCTGCTGCGTGCCCCGGCCCGCTTCCCAGTGCCTCAGAACAGAGTGGTGCTCCGAGAAGTGTCTGTCGTCTGGCATCTGTATGGTGGCAAAGACTTTGGTGGCAAACCCAGCTCTGCCCACACACCACACAGTCATAAGTAAGTCCAGCAGAAGCTCTGGAAAACTGTAGGTTAATGTATGGATGGGCGAGTATGCCGATAAATAAATTCTGTCCTACCTATTCCCTCTCTCCTTTCAGTTTGTTTCTGTTAAACCTTGAAAGTGTAGTTTGCCAAAAAGCAGAAATATAGTTGTTATTTACAGTGGGGCAAATAAGTATTGAACACGTCACCATTTTTCTCAGAAAACATATTTCTAAAGGTGCTGCTGACTTGAAATTTTGACGGGATGTTGGTAACAACCAAAGAAATCCATATATGCAAAGAAAACAAAACTAATAAGTTTGCAAATGAAGTTATGTGTAATAAAATGAAATTACACCAGGAAAAAGTATTGAACACATGAAGAAAGGGAGGTGTAGAAAGGGAGTAAAAGCCCAGACAGCAGCTGAAATCTCTCAGTAGTTCTTCAGCAACGCCCTTCTCTGCTCTGCTCTTCCTCATTGTAAATGAATATTAGCTGCTTCAGTCCAACATCTACATTAGCAGGATGATGAAAATGAAACCGGGCGACGCGGTGGCGCAGTAGGTAGTGCTGTCGCCTCACAGCAAGAAGGTCACTGGTTTGAGCCTCGGCTGGATCATTTGGCATTTCTGTGTGGAGTTTGCATGTTCTCCCTGCGTTCGCGTGGGTTTCCTCCGGGTGCTCCGGTTTCCCCCACAAGTCCAAACACATACGCTATAGGTGAATTGGGTAAGCTAAAATTGTCCGTAGTGTATGTGTGTGAATGAGAGTGTATGGGTGTTTTCCAGTGATGGGTTGCAGCTGGAAGGGCATCTGCTGCGTAAAACATATGCTGGATAAGTTGGCGGTTCATTGCGCTGTGGCGACCCCAGATTAATAAAGGAACTAAGCCGAAAAGAAAATGAATGAATGAATAAAGATGAAACCAGGGTGGACATTTCAGCAAGACAATGATCCAAAACACAGCCACGGAAACTCGCAAATAGATTCAGAGAAAGAAAATCAAGCTGTAGAATAGCCCAGCCAATCACGTGACTTGAATTCAATAGAAAATACACAATAAAAATTGATAGACGAGACCCAGAGAACCATCAAGATTTTTAAAAAGTCTGTGAAAAAAATCACACCTGAGCAATTCATGTGACTTTCTTCATTTGAAAGACGTCTGGTTTAATTAATGTAAAAAAAAACGTCTATGTGAATAACCCTTTGGATTAGCAATATATTCAACATTACGGCCTTTTATAGAGCATACTCAAACAACTGGTGTTCTTTGCCATATTGTCAATGTATCGAACTGTAACGTTAGCTAATATTTAATTAAAAATGGTAATTCCTTGATTTACATTTAAATTATAGCAGGAAAAATGACCAGCCCTTTTCAAAAGTGGATCATTTCGAAAGTTCATAATTATTAGCCCCCCTGTTTATTTTTTCCCCAATTTCTGTTTAACAGAAAAGTTTTTTTCAACACATTTTTAAACATAATAATTTTGATAACTCATTCATTCATTCATTCTTTTTCTTGTCGGCTTAGTCCCTTTATTAATCTGGGGTCGCCACAGCGGAATGAACCGCCAACTTATCCAGCACATTTTTACGCAGCGGATGCCCTTCCAGCTGCAACCCATCACTGGGAAACATCCACACACTCATTCACACTCATACACTACGGACAATTTAGCCTACCCAATTCACCTGTATTGCTATATATATATATATATATTGCTTAAGGGAGCTAATAATATTGACCTTAAAATGTTTTTTTTTTTTTTTTTTTTTATTCTAGAAAGAATCTTTTTATTCTTATAAAACAAATAAGACTTTCTATAGAAGAAAAAATATTAAGGAAATACTGTGAGAAATTCCTTGCTCTGTTAAACATCATTTGGGAAATATTTGAAAAAGAATAAAAAATTCACAGGAGGGCTAATCATTTTCACTTCAACTGTATACTATCACACCAACATCTGCACACGAACAAATTAGTAAATGCACACATTTTTTAATCATATGATTATAAGTCCAACTCTCTTACCATTAGGCCACAACATTGCTTTAACTTTGCTTTTTATGTTGAAAGTAAAACATGGCTGTGGGTATTTTCTAGTTTCATGACCCTTTGATGTATGATTTCTTTGTCTGTCAGAGTTCGTTCTGCTGCCCCTGGAGCTCGTGGTTCTCCATCATGTTCAGCAGGTCCCTCGCGGCCCCAGAACTCCTGGCGGTGGGTTGGAGGAAGTGGCCGTCAGCATACACTGCTCATGGAGATACAACTGACAAAGGTATATTGCAAAGATATTCTGCTTAAAGTTTGAACCTTAGTTTAAGAAAGCTTGGTTTTAACTTCATTCTTTCTCTTCAGGTCAGTTTCCAGCATGAGATGTACCCGGTGGTGACGCCTTCTGCTGCAGGTCCTGACACAGAAGCGCCAGGCCTCGGAGAGCAGCCTATCTCCCGCCAGGTGTTTATCGTCCAGGAGCTGGAGGTGCGAGACCGCCTGGCTTCCTCTCAGATCAACAAGTTCCTGTACCTGTACACCAGTGAGAGCATGCCACGCAGAGCCCACTCCAACATGGTGAGTTAAAGTGAGGGATTCAAAAGAAAAACTATGGCTGCGTCTAAAATCGCCTACTGCTCGTATAGATACTACAAGGTTTCCGCTACATTCATTGTTCCGTGGCGGGCCGCCACACCAAAATTCATCCCGCCACGGCTACATTACAACGCATTTAAAACATTCATTCGTGTTTTTTTTATAGCGGGTTATAATCGCACCAAAACAAATTGAAAGGTAAGTGAATTAAACAGCGCAAACTTTTCTGTAACCGTAGTGATGTGCGCTATTTGTTCAACCCCTTAAGGTGACATGCTGACTGACTGACTGACAGCTGTGTGATGCGTGAGGCCAGCAAACACGGCGTAGCTTTCAGTTAAGATGAACACAGTTTCCATAAGTATACTTTATTGATAAAGGTCATTGGCTCTCCATACAATGACTTTATCTTGCTGGAGTTTATAGCCGTTTCACTTTACTTCAGGACGCATTAATGTCGCAAAACACACAAAAACGCACTAAATCGCACTTCAGCAGTGTTTATTTGACAGCGCACATAAAGATCTGCACTTGAGCAGAGTATATTTGAGGGCGTGCAAGACGTTTTGTGCACGAACAGAGGAAATGGGCACGCAAGCCAAGAGATTTGCATGCTCGTATTACATGAATGCGATCTCGACTTGATACTGCGTGTAATATTTGTCTTTAAAATAGTTGGCAGATCTGTGTAAAACAAAAAAAAAGCCTGCCGCCACAGCTGGAAAAAATCCTAGAGGAAACACTGTTGTGCTACATTTGAATTTACTACACGACCGTTTGAAAAGTCATTCTATATAGTATGAATGCGAGTATGATGATGAATTTTACGTATTTAAAGGCGCCTTTCTTGACACTCAAGGTCATCGTACATGAAAGCCAGGACAGATAAAATCCTAAAATAGATAAAATCATAAAATTAAAACACTATATAATGCAATGCAAGTGCAAAAAGAAGGGAATTGCAGTAGTCTAAACAGGATGTGACTAGACTATGAGCAAGAATGGCAGTTCGAAAGTGGAAATAAGCAGACCGGGTGACATTATTAACATGTGAAGTGAAAAAAAAAAGTGCTGTTGAAGACAGTTTGTTGAAAGTGGATCGTGTACCTATGAGAAGAAGTTTGGTTTTGTTATCATTTAATTTCTGGAGGTTTGAGGTGAGCCAGGATTTAATGTCAGAAAAGCAATTGGTAAGGGATGGTGGTGGGAGTTTGAGGTTGGGTTTGGATGATAGGTAGAGAGGTGGCATGGTGGCTCAGTGGTTAGCACTGTCGTCTCACAGCAAGAAAGTCGCTGGTTCGAGTCCCACTGGTGTGTTTGCATGTTTTCATCGTGTTCGTGTAGTTTTCCTTTGGGTGCTCTGGTTTCCCCCATAGTCCAAAGACATGTGATATAGGGGAATTAGATGAGCTAAATTGGCTATAGTGTATGAGTGTGTGTGAATGTGAGAGTGTATAAGTGTTTCCCTGTACTGGCTGGAAGTACCACTGTGTAAAACTTATGCTGGAATAGTTGGTGGTTCATTCTGCTGTGGCGACCCTGATAAATAAGTGACTAAGGCAAAGGAAAATGAATGAATGATGGGTAGAGCTGGGTGTCATCTGCATAGCAATGAAAACAGATCTGATATTTGTGAAAATATAACCAAGTAGATGATAAAAAGCAGGGGACCCAGAACCGAACCCTGGAGCACACCAGTAGTGACAGATATTAATAGTTTGTCAGGCAGACGTATGAATGGAATTCAGACAATACATCTGCCATGACCACATGACCTACCCGCTTCAGTTGCGTTACTTCACTCCCATTCATGAATTCTCTCACATTGCATCATGGGATAGTGTATCGTCCATTGGATGCATACTACAGAATCTCGCCAGAAGTAGTAGGTCATCCGGGTACTTCTCGCATACTGTTTTTTCAATACTATGAAAACCTACTACCTGGCTCACATACTGTTTCTCACATACTATATAGTAGGGGATTTTGCAATTTAGGACACAGCCAATATCTTTGTGGTCTGTTGTTATCCAATATTGGTTGTGGTGGTGTTCTCATCTGTCCCACCCATTATTGTAGTTGACGGTGAAAGCGCTGCAGGTGATGCCTGAATCAGGTCTGGGTGGACCAGAATGCTGTTTGAGAATCAGCCTGTTGCCACTGCGACTCAACATCGACCAGGTATACATTATATAACTATTTTTCTGCATAGGGCAAAGAGTGTTTCATATTCCTTTAAGTATAAGTTACATAATTGTTTGTTTTCATTTCCCAGGATGCCCTTTTCTTCTTGAAGGACTTTTTCAGTAATATGGCTGCCGGAGTAACTCCATACCTGCCTGTGGACCCTGCAGCTGAGGGTAAGACTGCTCTCTATGTAGGAGTGCACTGAATTGTTTCACTGTGATATTTATTGAGATATGAATGTATTTTCACCAGATGTCTTGAAAAGCTCTCTTTGGATAGAATTCTTCATTTTAGATTGATTGAAAAGATTTTTTCAGGGAGTGCGTCTGCATATAATATAATAAACAAATTATAAGCGTAGATTAATACAACAGAGTAAAGCTACAATTAAAATAAATGGTTCTTGATGGTTTTCTGGAGAGTCTAACAGTATACAGGTACAGAAATAGATTATTAATGTAAAAAAAAAAAAGCAATTAAATATAATTCATCTTTGTTCATACCTGTCAACATTGGGATGTGAAAATAAGGGATATGCCCACCATAACTCGCCCCCCCCCCCAAAAAAATCCCCAAATTACTAAATATGTTCATCTGGGGCTGTTTTATTGTAAATAAACAGTTAAACGGTCGGTAATATGTTTTGTTATTATTATTTATAAAAAGAAAAAATAAATAGTATACATTAGCAGCAAATAAATTAGCAAGTAGCTCAGCTTATTAAAATGAATAGCTATTATAAAGAAAAAGAATCAAGTTATCAAATTTCATTTTCTTCACTGTATAACTTACACATTCTGATTAAAGAGCAACGAATGAATCTCTCATTTATTTAGATTTTTCGTTTAATTACATTAAACAAGGTGTTAATTTAATAATACACACATCTAACGTTATAATGAACACGTTCGATTGCTTTCCTAACTTTTTATGCTCATTTAGGACAAAATTAGTTGTGTTTGGAAAAAACCCACCAAGATCGACATCTTTAGATGTTATAATTATTAATTATGTCTGTTCAAACACGCACCCAAAACCCAGATTTTCACTCCGCTTTAAATCGCGTCAGAATCTGTTTGAGAAACAATGTCTGTTTATCATTCATTCATTCATTCATTCATTTTCTTTTCGGCTTAGTCCCTTTATCAATCAGGGGTCGCCACAGCGGAATGAACCGCCAACTTATCCAGCATATGTTTTACGCAGCGGATGCCCTTCCAGCTGCAACCCATCACTGGGAAACACCCATACACTCTCAGTGTTTCCTCTAGGATTTTTCCCAGCTGTGGCGGCAGGCTTTTTTTTTTTACACAGATCTGCCAACTATTTCAAAGACAAATATTACACGCAGTATTACAAGTCGAGATCGCATTCATGTAATATGAGCATGCGAATCTCTTTGCTTGCGCGCCGATTTCCTCTTCGTGCACAAAGCTTATTGCACGCACTCAAATTTACATGCTCAAGTGCAGATCTTCTCGTGCGCTCTCCAGTAAGCGCTGCTGAAGTGCGATTTAGTGCGTTTTTGTGCGTTTTCCGACATTAACGCGTCCTGAAGTAAAGTGAAACGGCTATAAACTCCAGAAAGATAAGTATACTTATGGAAACGGTGTTCATCTTAACTGAAAGCTACGCCGTGTTTGCTGGCACCCCACGCATCACGCACCTGTCAGTCAGCAAGTCACCTTAAAGGGTTGAACAAATAGCGCACAGCACTACTACGGTTACAGAAATGTTTGCGATGTTATAATTCACATACCTTTTAATATGTTTTGGTGCGATTATAACCCGCTATAAAAAAAACACGACTAAATGTTTTAAATGAGAAGTTGTAATGTAGCCGTGGCGGGATAAATTTTGGCGTGGCGGCCCGCCACGGATGAATGAATGTAGCGGAAACCTTGCACTCTCATTCACACACATACACTACGGACAATTTAGCTTACCCAATTCACCTACAGTGCATACGTTTGGACTTGTCGGGTAAACCAGAGCAGCCAGAGGAAACCCACGTGAACACAGGGAGATGATAAAACTCCTCAAAGAAATGCCAACCGGCCCAGCCGAGGCTCGAACCAGTGACCTTCTTGCTGTAAGACGACAGCACTACTCACTGGTCCACCACGCCACCCAGGTCTTCATTCATTCATTTTCCTTCGGCGTAGTTCCTTATCTATCAGGGGTTGCCACAGCAGATTGAACCGCCAACAATTCAGGCATATGTTTTACACAGCAGATGCCCTTCCAGCCGCAACCCAGTATTGGGAAACACCCATACTCTCTTGCATTTACACACACTCACACACTACGGCCAATTTAGTTTACCCAATTCACCTATAGCACATGTCTTTGGACTGTGGGGAAAACCAGAGCACCCGGAGGAAACCCACGTGAACACGGGGAGAACATGCAAACTCCAACAAGGAATTCCAACTGGCCCAGCTGGGACTCGAACCAGCGACCTTCTTGCTGTGAAGTGACTGTGCTAGCCACTGAGCCAGCGTGTCGCCCAATTGCAGGGTCTTAAAAACTTTTAAAATATCTCAAATTTCAAAAACAAAATTTTAGTCATTAAAAAGTTCCTTTTAGTTCTTAAATTCACTGAATTATTGTCTTGTAGGTCTTAAATCATTTTAACCAGGTCTTAATTTTCCTATGTCCATGTAAAGTTGCAGTTGGGCCAACACCCATCCAATCACCAACTCAAAAATTTTTTAACAAAACTCTATTTATCACTCCATTTACTGATATTTATGCATTTATAGACCATATATGGTGACACTGACCTGGACAGACCGTAGAGCATACATTTATTTTATTATATTTTATGTTACAAATAAATAAATGTTGTATGTATAGAACTGGGCGATGCGGTGGCGCAGTGGGAGGCACGTTCGCCTCACGGTAAGAAGCTCACTGTTTCGACCCTCGGCTGGGTCAGTTGGCGTTTCTGTGTGGAGTATGCATGTTCTCATGTTCATGTGGGTTTCCTCAGGGTGCTCCGGTTTCCCCCACAAGTCCAAAGACGTGGTTTAGGTGAATTGGGTAGGCTAAATTGTTCGTAGTGTATTTGTGTGAATGAGCGTGTATTTCCCAGTGATGGGTTGCGGCTGGAAGGGCATCCGCTGCTTAAAACGTATGCTGGATAAGTTGGCGGTTCATTCTGCAGTGGCGACCCCGGATTAATAAAGGGACTAAGCCGAAAACAAAATGAATGTATAGAACTGGGGTTTGCTTGTGTTGATGAATCATTTAAAATATGTGGCTAAGATATAACTAATTAGATTTTTTTGATTGGGCAAGTAAAAAAAACATTCCACTGTACCAACTGGCCCATTAGATAAAAGCCCTTGTATAAATCTGAAATTTCATTCATAATGGTCCTAAAAAAAGTCTTAAAAAGGTCTTAAACTTGACTTTGTGAAACTTGTTGAAACCT
Organism: Danio kyathit; assembly: GCA_903798195.1. Taxonomy (NCBI): domain Eukaryota; kingdom Metazoa; phylum Chordata; class Actinopteri; order Cypriniformes; family Danionidae; genus Danio; species Danio kyathit. The sequence continues at coordinate 11,995,044 of LR812532.1, read as the reverse complement.
TTAAAGGGATAGTTCACCCAAAAATAAAAATTCCATCATCATGTATTCACCCCTGACTTGTTTCAAACCAGTTCGAGTTTTTATTTTATTTTATTCTGTTTAACACAAAAGAAGAATGATGGAAGAATGTTTGAAACCTGTAACCATTGACATCCATAGCATCTGTTTTTCCTACTACGGCTGTCAATGGTTACGGGTTTCCAACATTTTTTAAAATATCTTCCTTTGCTTTCAACAGAACAAAACAACTCATACTGGTGAGTAAGTGTGATTAAATGATGACGGAATTACAATTTTGGGTGTACTGTCCCTTTAACCTGCAAATCATAAACATTCACTATATATAGAGTGGGGGAACTATGACGTCAATTTGTACGCAAAAACCCGGAAGCGAGTTAGCATTTTAGCAGTTCCCGTTCCCTTGTCCCAAAGTCAATGGGTTTTTTGAATGGGATTTCAGTTAAAGCGCTTAAACAAGGTCTGTGACTAACACAAACTTAAGATACTTTCACGTTTTATTCTACGACATAAAACACATCAGTTACAGCACACTTATGATTTTTTTAAATCGGTTTTACTTCTTTAAAAAGACGGTTGCTAACAAGTTGCTAATCGGGACAACAGACGGTGTCGGAGACATTATACGTCATCGAGCTGAACTGGTCTGGAGCGCAGCTCGCTTGTGTTGGGCATTTGGATTTGTCTGTTATTTAGGTATTTTCATGAATAGTATTTTATAGTTTGTAGTATTTTTCTAATTGGGAATACATATTGTGTGTAGATAATGCCTTCACTTGTAAAGACTGTCAAGACAGATTCATTTGTTGATCATTTATTTTAATTAAACGATATTATGGGGATACTGCTTACCAGTGAAGCCTGTCTTTTTCCTGCTGTCATTAATGCAAACGTGTGAATAAATGTGTAATTCATATTAACTGTCATTTTAACGTGATCCATAGATTTTTCGTTAGGTTTTTTTTTTCATCTGAACACATTTAACTCTGTCATAACTGCAATATTTACACTCCTCCTTAAAATGTATAGCATAAGTGACTGTATGGGGCTGCTTTTCGCTGTACTTGGTGATAAAAAAAGAACATTGAATGTTGTTCTGTGCCCGTGATGGAACTTTCAGGCATATAACATTAGACTTGTCCCTCACGCCTCATTTCTGTCGTCTGTTAGTAAGGTAAGCGGGCTGTATGCACGCGCGCGATACACTTATTTAAACATGTCTTATGATAATATGTAGGCACATTTATACATACAGCTTTAAAACTTTTACAACAACCGTAAAGCAAAACAAAATGTATTTCCCACATAAAAACTATCCAAAAGGCACGTCTATTTGTTTTTGCGTATTTATTTGTTTATAATATATAGCGTGGATTATAATATAATAAAAGAGAGAGTAAATCATTGTCATCATGCTTGAAGAGTTGTCTGTAGCAGGGTGGTGCTGACGTCACAGGCGAGCGCCCCGAAGGCTGTAGTCCGTTTATAGCCTAATGTTAGCTTTTTAGTTCTTGCGTTTGCATTTAAGATCCAAAAGTGCTAAAAGTTGTATTTTCCTGTGAGGATTATCCGGCTGGACAAAACGTGTAAGTGTAATGAACTGTGTTTGAACACAGAGCTTATTATTTGCAATTTTCAAAAAGCCTATGGGAAAATCCTATAGAGATTTTATCGAGGGAACCAGTTTTATGCTAGCAGCCGATTCGCCTACAAGGTGACGTCATAGTTCCCCACTCTATTATGGATAAACTTGGATGAATCCACAAATCCACAAATTGTTCTGAACTTTATTGCCGTTCAACTATAATCATGACTCAAAATTGACCATCATGCAATGTGACTGTAACAGATGTTAACATCGCAATATTGATGCTGCTGAAATTATACACTATGCAGCTCTATCCCTTTGTGATAAATTACAGCTAAAAGTGATGTCCAGTCTAAATGTAAGTGTAAAAATGTAGCAAATTTATTGTACACATGAATTTATTTTAACTTTAAATTGTGCATTGTTGCATGTTTGACCCCAGTGAGGACTGACGCTTCTCAGAAGGCTCCAGACGACACCGATCCTGGCTCTACGTTGGGTCACGATCTCGCTGCTTCCATAGAAACAACTTACAGTGAGCAGAGCTCGTCCTCCGCTGGCTCCTCGTCCTCCTCCGACCAACCCATCTACTTTAGGCAGGAGAGCTGACATCAAACCTCATCACATTTACCCCATAAATCAAATGTGGAAATCCTAAATAATGTCCTTTCACTCTGTGTATCTTTCAGAGAGTTTCGTTTTACCTCTGAAGTGCCAATCTGGCTGGACTATCACGGAAAGCGTGTGGTTATCGAGCAGGTTGGTAAACCGCTCATAAAATTGGTTTTGTTGTGTAGTTTGAGTGCTGAACTTAACCCTTGTGTGCTGTTTTCGTCCACTCTGGGGTGATTTTTAGTCTTAAGTTAACCACAACTTTCTCTGTGTTTCAGCAAATGAAAGGATTTTTGGTGAAAAATCTTATTTTGACACATATTTTGAGAAAATGCTTTGAACATATTCAAAAATTTAACAATACACTCTGTTTAAATTGACTACCCTTTCGTTATGTTGGGGGTTGTTTTTTCCCCATTGACCTCCATTATAATGACTTTTTTGATTGCAAAGCCATGACAGCATATAATCATGCATTCTAGATTGTTGCTGGTTTTCCCGGTTGGGAAGAGGTAAAACATAGTAAGTGTATTTATGCATACACACTATAATCTGCTGTTTTACTCTACAGTACTCCATATAAAAGCCAGTAACTTTTGCACCTATCTAAAGGGTTAATGGTGCCAACTGATGATCAGCAGTAAAAATGACACATTTTACCTCTTCCCAACAGAGAAAACCACCAACAATCAAGAATGTATTATTATATGAAGAGTTCAGATGCAAAAGCCGCTAAACGCCACTTCTGGCAAAAAATGAGCTAATGACATTGAGCGAATGCTTTAGGCACGTAGTACATGTTCAACAAATAGTTTTGCTTCAAATCATCTAAATCGCAGCGTCAGCGCATTCAGAAATAACAGTTTGTTGGCAAAGCCTCTAAACGCCACTTTGACAGCAAAAGCCGCTATCTCCCGAGAACCAATCAGAAGGCGCAAATCGAATCATATGTTTTCAATGTAGCAGTGCGCTGATGAGCTGGCTTTTATGAGGAGACTGTTTTATTCCGCTTTCAATTTCGATTTTAAAAGATGGAGTTTGAGGAATTGGATGAGCCTGATGACTGTCAGTGAATGGCAAATGAAAACCTCCCGTACCTCAAAACTCTCTGCATTATAAAAAAAAGAAAACACAAGTGTACAGTCGGAAGTGTAAGTTGCATTCATAACGTTTTTTTTTTTGCGCAGTGGTTCTACTTTGAATCGGATTTACAGTACTATACATTAAACGGCAACTCCATTTCATGAGACGAAGTTAAGATGCTGTTTTTTTATCCCACATGAATGCTATGAGGATAAACAAGACACGGAAAAGAGACAAAGACTGTGAATAGGGTGAGGATGAATGAATGACAGCTTCTAAAAGTGTCTGAAAGACATTCCCTTTTTGCCCAGTAGACCTACCTTGCTAATCTAAGCTATTTTTAAAAGATAAATATAATGTATAAAACTATACATTATTTATATTACTTCATAATACTTATACGCCTGATAAGCTTTTTATATTAAGCTTTTTATATTAATGGATAATACACAGATATTGATGTTTCACAATGTTTTTACACTACATTATTTGAATCTAACAAGCTTAGTTTACAATGTTTGCATTATATTACGTTAAATCTAAATCCCAAATACTAGAAATGAAACAGATTGTAAGGATTTAATGTCAATTTTAATGTTATTGACTAATGCTCTTACTTGACAGATTTTATTCATTCATTTTCCTTCTGCTTTGTCCCTGGTTTATCAGGGGTTACCACAGCGGAATGAACCGCCACTTACTTGACATATTTATATATTTTTAATTTTAGGTGTTTAATGTTTGGTAAAGTAATTTCTAATGGCATCTTTAGTTATTTTAGCTAAACTAGTTACAATGTCTTGTCTCAATAGGTGGATTTAGAGGTTTTTGCAAAAAAAGCACAAGTGGATTTAGCTGGTTTTGATGCAAAAAAAAAAAACTATCTTGTTAAAAACCAAAGAATTGTCTAAAGTGACATTTTTGAAAAAAGTTATTTTATTTACCAGCTAATAACCTTATCATTATATATGAAATGAAACTTCTGAACCTAATCAGAGGAGCCTGATAGAAAATGCTCGTTTACAAAAAAGAGGACTGATGGATTTAGAGGGTTTTGCATCTGAACTCTTCATATGCTGTCATGGCTTTGTAATCAAAAGATGACATTATAACAGAGAGTTGGGACAGATCTTTAAATCCAAGTTTCTTTGCAAATCCTGTTCTGTGGACATGTTTATATGCATTACTACCGAGACGTATTAGTACGCTCCTGTCAGTCAATTCAGTGGGCGGGAAAAACCGCACTCATATCACGTTGTGGTGAACCTCAAAATCATTGGGATTTTAATCCTATTTTAACATCAGGAAATGTTTATAAAGAGACTTGTTGTGTTTATATTACTCCAATATGACTCCAATGTGGCTGTGAAAACACTATACCTGCACACAGTTCTGTCCAAACAGAGTTGTTCACAAAAGTAGATTTTGCATCACAGGTGCCCTTTAAAAGCACCGTTTAGAACGACAATAACCTGGAGTTAAGCACAGTGTGAGCCATTTTGATGCTTTTTTATAATTTCGGGGTGGAAAAATAACTTCTGTTTTTGCTTTTCAAACTCAAAGCAGTTGTAAGTTCAAATGTTGTGGGCTCATTTTGGGATTGTTTTAAAGCTGCAGTTGCGTATTTGTCTTGTGCGAGATAGCAACACAGCTGCACAATCTAATGTACCTCAGAGGACCTTTAAACTCAGCAACACAAGCTTTGCCAGTGCTTCTGAATATGACCAAAGATGTGTTTTATCATCTCTGTTTTCCTAGGCAACGTTTGCAGGCATTCTGATTGGTCTGGCTCAGCTTAATTGCTCTGAACTGAAGCTGAAGAGATTGTGCTGTAGACATGGGTATAAACACTCATTCGCAAACACTTCTTCATTATGTCATTTTGCTTACTTCACTATTATACATCTTTAAATCTCAATGTTTGTCTCAGTCTTTTGGGTGTCGATAAGGTGATTCAATACGCTGTGAATGAGTGGCTTACAGACATCAGGAAGAACCAGCTGCCGGGGATTCTGGGAGGTGTCGGTCCCATGCATTCAGTTGTACAGCTTTGTGAGTATGAGATGTCACTTCTCATTTGTGTCTGGCACTCTTTCCTCGGCTCTGGAAAGTAGATGGCTAATGAGGGAATAAGGGAATTTTCCAATAGTTTTTAAGTTTGATTGTCATCAATGAGGTTAATCCTAAACATTAAACTGTTTTCTGCAGTCCATGGTGTGCGTGATCTGTTCTGGATGCCTATTGAGCAGTACCGGAAGGATGGACGCATTATCCGAGGCCTCCAGAGGGGGGCAGCATCGTTCGGCACCTCCACAGCCTCTGCTGCTCTGGAGCTCAGCAACAGACTGGTGCAGGCTATTCAGGTATATACACACAAAGAATGAGAAGTAGGACTGAGCCCATAAATGGTATTATATCGAATTGCGATAAAATTGATGTCAATAACAATGATAAGCTCTGGACGTTTTTACTCTATATTGATCTAAGAGCCAATCACACAGCAGAAATGTGCAACAATGGGAATCTAAAAGTGTGTTGATATTAGAGCATACCTGTCAATCCCAGGATTCTCCTTTCCCAGGATTCATATTTTACAATTCTACCAAGCTTAGTTTACAATGTTTACATTGCTCTACTTGCATTAAATCTTAATTCCAAATATTAGAAATGACAACAGATTGTTAAGATGTAATTAATGTCAATTTTATTGTTATTGATTAATGCACTTTACTTGACAGATTTCAGTTGTTTATTTTCCTTCTGCTTAGTCTCTGGTTTATCAGAGGTTACCACAGCGGAATGAACCGCCACTTACTTGACGGATTTCTGTATTTTTAATTTTAGGTGGTGTGTGTAATGTGTTTTATGTTTGGTCAAATAATTTCTAATGGCATCTTTAGTGATTTTTTAACTAATTACAGTGTCTTGTCCCAATAGGTGGATTTAGAGGTTTTTGCAAAAAAAGCAAAAGTGGATTTAGCTGGTTTTAATACAAAAGAAAATCTACCTTATTAAAAACCAAAGAATTGACTAAAGTGACATTTTTGAAAAAAAAAAGTTATTTTATTTACCAGCTAATAACCTTTCTATTATCTGTAAACTGAAACTTCTGAACCTAATTATAGAAGCCTGATAGAAAATGCTCATTTACAAAAAAGAGGACTGATGGATTTAGTGTTTTGCATCTGCATCTCTCTCCTTCTCTCTCTCTCTCTCTCTCTCTCTCTCTCTCTCTCTCTCTCTCTTTCTCTCTCTCAATTCAATTCAATTCAATAGTTGCTTTATTGGCATGACAAATGTTACAAATGTATTGCCAAAGCATTTATAAAGTTTACATAAAAAAGTAACATACATATATATATTAAAAAAACACAATAGATAGCAGTAGTAAAAATAAATTAATAAATGAAAACAAAGGAAATATATTATAAATAAATATATATATATATATATATATATATATATATATATATATATATATATATATATATATATATATATATATATATATATATATATAATTAAATAAAATATAAATAATATATCATATTATTCAATATATCATATTTATGGTGGCTTGAGAAAATCATAACTTTCCGCCAGACTGTCAGACTTAAGGTTGGGCTCATTTAACTCAGACTACCAATCTGTCAATCACTGATGACCTTTTAACTTACTAGCCACACCCTAGCAACCACTTACACCACCCTAGCAACTGTCCCATAGACTTCCATTGTTAAAAAAAAAACTGCCATTGACTTTACATAGAACATACTAACATACCAATTCATACTAACAATATACTGATCCATACCAGAAATATACTAATCATACTAGCAACATGCTAATTCATACTAACAATATACTAATCATACTAGCAACATGCTAATTCATACTAACAATTTACTAATCCATACTGAAAACATATTAACAAACATACTAATCATACTTGCAAACATGCCAATTCATACTAAATTCATGCTAACGGCATGCTAGTTTATACTAGCAACATGCTAGTGACATGCTAATTCATACTCAATGCTAACAACATGCTAATTTATGCTAGAAACATGGTAATTTATGTTAGCAACTGCCTAGCAACCACTCAGAACACCTTAGCAACTGCCTAGCAACACCTTATTAACCCCCTAGAACACCCTAGCAACCACCCAGAACACCATACCAACCACCTAACAACGCCTTAGTAACCACTTATAACACCCTAGCAACGCCTTAACAACCGTTATCAACCACTCAGAACACTTTAGCAACTGCCTAGCAACGCCTTAGCAACCATTCAGAACACCAAAGCAACTGCCCAGCAACACCTTATCAACCACTCAGAAGATCCTAGCCACGGCCTAGTAAAGACACAAAACCTAGCAACCACCTGGCAACACCTTAGCAACGACCTAGAACATCTTGGCAACACCTCAGCAACCACCTAGCAGCCAATCAGAACATCTTAGCAGCTGCCTAGCAACGCATTTGCAACCACGCAAAACACCCTAGCAACTACCTAGCAATGCCTTAGCAACTGCTTAGCAACCACTCAGAACACCATAGCAATTGCCTAGCAACCACTCAGAACACCCTAGCAACCACCTAGCAACGTCTTAGCAACCACCAAGCAATGACTTTGCAACGACATAACCACTCAGAACACCTTAGCACCCGCCTAGCTATGCCTTAGCAACCACTCAGAACACCCTAGCAACCGCCTAGCAACACTCTCTCACTATATATATATATATATATATATATATATATATATATATATATATATATATATATATATATATATATATACACACACACACACACTTCGTAATCTAATAATAGGTGATTTTTCCTGTATTTCCAGGCCACTGCAGAAACCGTGTATGACATCTTATCTCCAACTCCGCCTCTGACGCGTTACATCACTGAGGGACGTCCCGCTCCCCGTCCCAAACGCACTCCTCAACCAGCTGACCTTCGAGAGGGTGTGGCCAAAGCCTATGACACCGTCAGAGAGGCACGTCTCTGCATTATCATGTCCAGTGGGTTCACTCTTACACGTAATAAGGGTTCAATAACAAGTGTTTTCATCATTCCTTTTGCCTTTAACTACAGGGAGTGATTGACACCGCTCAGACTCTGTGTGACGTGGCGTCTCGCGGACACGAGCAGAAAGGTCTTCCTGGAGCAGTGGGCGGGGTTTTGCGCCAGATCCCGCCCACTGTGGTCCGTCCACTTATAGTCGCCTCAGAAGCCACTTCCAACCTGCTGGGAGGAATGAGGAACCAAATCAAACCAGACGCGCGCAAAGAGGACTTCTTAAAATGGCGCACCGAAGATGGCCAAGAATGATTTTGTTAGTGTGAATGCGAGAGTGTGAGTGCATCCGTGAGTATCAATGCAAAACAAAGGACAAATGAACCATTTTTAAAGTGGCTTCCACATAGCTCGCACACTTTGTTCCATGCAATGCACATGTTTTCGTCTTGCACTTTTTGCTAGAAGCCCTGCGCTCTAGACAGCCAAGTGCAGCTCAGTCTCATATTGTCACATTGAAACTTATGCAATCATATCAGTCTGTATCTTTGTTTACTCTGTGAGCTCAAGATCAGATGGTTCCACTTTCTTGCACACTATTCTCCCTCTGAAGTATTACGAACATGTTGAGTTGTAATTAAGGCAAGGTGAAATGCTCATTAAAGGAACGTTCCACTATTTTGGAAGGTTTACAAGTCACCTATGGTTAAGCAGTTTTAGCCGTTTTGACAATTAAGCTGATCTCCGGGGTCTTGGAGAAGCACTTTTAGCTTAGCTTAGCATAAATCATTGAATTGGATTAGACCATTAGCATTGTGCTCAAAAATGTCCAATGTTTCAATAATTTTCTTATTTAAAGCTTGACTATTTTGTAGTTATATATTGTACTAAGATCATAAACATTTTGTAGGCTAATATAGCTAGGAACTATACTCTCATTCTTGCGTAGTAATCAAGGAACTTTGCTGCTCTACCACGGCTGCAGCAGGCGCAATGGTATTATGAATCGTCACTGGTACACGCTCCCTGTGCAAGCAGATAGTCATGTTAGAATTTACGAAGCCTGGGACTATTTTCAGGTGCTGCAGAATATCATTGCGTCTGCTGCAGTCATGTTACAACATAAAAGTTCCTTGACTATTACGACAGAATGAGAGTACAGTTTCTTGCTATATCAGGCTAGAATATAGCAACTTTTCAATTTCCGTCAGCCTTCGTAAACAATGTATCTACAGAAGAATCAAGATTAAATAGGAAATTATCAAAACTCCTTGATAATTTAACTAGAGGCTAATGGTCTAATTCAATTCAATGATTTATGCTAAGCTAAGCTAAAAGTGCTGCTACGCACTGAGATCGGCTGAATGGATTCAAAAATGGTAAAACTGAACTAGCTTAGCATAAATCATTGAATCGGATTAGACCATTAGCATCGTGCTCAAAAATATCCAGTGTTTCAATAATTTGCTTGTTTAAAGCTTGACTCTTTTGTAGTTATATATTGTACTGAGAGCATTAAAAAGTTGCTAATTTCTAGGCTAATATAGCTAGGAACTATACTCTCATTCTTACTTAGTAATCGAGGAACTTTGCTGCTCTACCACGGCTGTAGCAAACGCAATGATATTATGAATCGTCGCTGGTACACGCTCCCTGTGCAAGCAGATAGTCATGTTGGAATTTACGAAGCCTGGGACTATTTTCAGGTGCTGCAGAATATCATTGCGTCTGCTGCAGTTGTGTTATGGCATAAAAGTTCCTTGACTATTACGCCAGAATGAGTTTAGTTCCTAGCCGTATCAGCCTAGAATATAGCAACTTTTCAATTTCCGTCAGCCTTCGTACACAATGTATCTACAGAAGAATCAAGATTAAATAGGAACTTATCAAAACTCCTTGATAATTTAACTAGAGGCTAATGGTCTAATTCGATTCAATGATTTATGCTAAGCTAAGCTAAAAGTGCTGCTACGCACTGAGATCGGCTGAATGGATTCAAAAATGGTAAAACTGAACTAGCTTAGCATAAATCATTGAATCGGATTAGACCATTAGCATCGTGCTCAAAAATATCCAGTGTTTCAATAATTTTCGTATTTTAAAGCTTGACTCTTTTGTAGTTACATCTTGTACTGAGAGCATTAAAAAGTTGCTATTTTCTAGGCTAATTTACCTGGGAACTATACTCTCATTCTTGCGTAGTAATCAAGGAACTTTGCTGCCGTACCATGGCTGTAGTTGACGCAATGATATTATGGATCGTCACTGGCACACGCTCCCTGTGCAAGCAGATAGTCATGTTGGAATTACCAAGACGGGGACTATTTTCAGGTGCTGCAGAATATCATTGCGTCTGCTGTAGTTGTGTTATTGCATAAAAGTTCCTTGACTATTACGCCAGAATGAGTTTAGTTCCTAGCCGTATCAGCCTAGATTATAGCTACTTTTCAATTTCCGTCAGCCTTCGTACACAATGTATCTACAGAAGAATCAAGATTAAATAGGAAATTATCAAAACTCCTTGATAATTTAACTAGAGGCTAATGGTCTAATTCAATTCAATGATTTATGCTAAGCTAAGCTAAAAGTGCTGCTACGCACTGAGATCGGCTGAATGGATTCAAAAATGGTAAAACTGAACTAGCTTAGCATAAATCATTGAATCGGATTAGATCATTAGCATTGCTCAGCAATGTTTGAATGTTTTTTTTATTTTAAAGCTTGACACTTTTGTAGTTACATCCTGCACTGAGAGCATTAAAAAGTTGCTATTCTCTAGGCTGATATAGCTGGGAACTATACTCTCATTCTTACTTAGTAATCGAGGAACTTTGCTGCCGTACCACGGCTGTAGCAGACGCAATACTATTATAGATCGTCGCTGGTACACGCTCCCTGTGCAAGCAGATAGTCATGTTGGAATTTACGAAGCCTGGGACTATTTTCAGGTGCTGCAGAATATCATTGCGTCTGCTGCGTTACGGCATAAAAGTTCCTTGACTATTACGCCAGAATGAGAGTATAGTTTCTTGCCTTATCGGCCTAGATTATAGCAGCTTTTCAATGTCCGTCAGCCTTCGTACACAATGTAACTACAGAAGAATCAAGCTTTAAATAGGAAATTATCAAAACGCTTTGATCATTTTTGAGTGAGATGCTAATGGTCTAATCCGATTCAATGATTTATGCTAAGCTAAGCTAAACGTGCTCCTGTTAGGCCCGGAGATCGGCTGAATGGATTATAAAATGGTAGAACTCAACTATTAAACTTTGAGACTATAAATGAGCCTGTTTACTAAAAAAGGTGGAGTGTTCCTTCTTCGTCCTCTTGTGTTTTTAACACGCGGTCCTCTATCCTTATGTCTTTGTGCCATAAATCAACATTCTTGTTTTGTAAATCAAATCTTGTTTTGTCCTCTCTTTATACAAAAAGAGTTTTGTAACTCTCTTTAAAAGCCTAAACGAATATTAATTTCATAACTCGAGTGGTGCGGTCGTGAAGGAAGAATCGTTTCTTTTTTTTTTTGTCTTTAAAAATGTCCAGGTCATATTTCAGCCTGAAATAAAAACATAACTGGGAAATTACAATTAAACACACATTGTGGGATTTCTCATTGTTTTCATGACAAGTGAGCATATTTGCATCTCATACACTAATAGTTTTCATTTGAGATCATCGTTATATATAAAGACTTTGCTATTTTATTATAATCCTTTCTTCCAAATTGCAGTAATAATTACTTTATTAATTACAGCAATGACAATTATGGACAGAAATGCGTTAAATTGCCAAGAAAAACTTACAAAAACAATGACTTTTTCTTCAATGAATATATAATTTCTTTGGATTTTGTGGTGAAATGTGACCCAGACATACTCTTGATAGATTCAATCTTTTATCTGCCATTTACCATGCTTGCTTTCATCTCATTAGTTGCCTTCCTACACATTTTAAACATTTTATTTCATATTTGTAATGACTAATGAAATGTAAAAAAATGAAGATGTTGAGCATTTGAGAGGTGAGGAGGAGTCAGTCGGTTGACTGAGAGTTTGTGGGTAACGTTACATTCGCTTCTTTGTTTTTGTTAATTGCATAACAGTGTAAGGGAAGTGCGTTTTGGCGTGTGTTTTTACATGTATGTACAGTGTGTGTTCTATGTGAGTGTGTCAGGACGTGCATGCGTGTGTGTGTGTGTGTGTGTGTGTGTGTGTGTGTGTGTGTTGATGGTTGACTGACAGGCTATGTGATTCATAGCTATCAGTGTGCGTTTCTTCTGTAACTACAACTATATCATACGCTGTAAGAATTACCTGTATAGTACCAAGACAATGTGTAAACTAATTAATACAAAAAAAAGGAATAAAAATGTGCATTTGAAAAATGTTGTAGTTTGCTGTTGTACATTTTAAAACCGAGGAATAAGTAGATTATTTCTTATCGGAAGGTTTTGAGTCTTTGCCATCTTAGAATTTTTTTTTTGTTTTGTTTTACTTATACAACTGAACATTGATTGAGCTTTCTGAGCAGCTACATGCTACATTAACAAATCCTTTTTGTTAAAAGTTGTGGATTTGTGTTTTACCCACATGAAAAAATACTATAGTAATTTATAGTAAATACTACAGTGTTTCTGAACCATTCTAGAGTAGTGTATTATACTGTATACACTAACCGGTCACTTTATTAGGTACACCTCTCCAACTGCTCGTTAACGCAAATTTCTAATCAGCCAATCACATGGCAGCAACTCAATGCATTTAGGCATGTAGACATGGTCAAGACGATCTGCTGCAGTTTAAACCGAGCATCAGAATGAGGAAGAAAGGGGTTTTAAGTGATTTTGAACGTGGCATGGCTGGTCTGAGCATTTCAGAAGCTGCTGATCTACTGAGATTTTCAGAATCAGAATCACTTTTATTGCCAAGTGTGCTTCACACACACAAGGAATTTGTTTTGGCTACAGAAGCTTCCAGTGTACATAAAGTGACAACACAAAATTAAATATGAGAAAAGAAAAAGGCGATAACATTAGACATTAAACAGAGATGCAGTAAGTAAAAAATATCTGGATGTTGAATTATATGTACAGATATGTTGTAAATATACAGGTTATGAGGTGCTGTGTACCAATGCGAATGGAGAAAGTATTGCATTGTATATTGTTATAAGGTGCTGTGTACAAGTGCGTATGAGAAAGTATTGCACGTTTATTGCACAGTAGGGGAATATTGAACTGTTCATGAGGTAGATGGCCTGAGGAAAGAAACATTTCCTGTGTCTGGCTGTTTTTGTGCTTGGTGCTCTGTAGCGCCGCCCTGACGGTAACAGTTCGAACAGGTAGTGCGCTGGGTGCGAGGCGTCCAGAGTGATTTTGCGAGCCCTTTTACTCACTCTGGAAGAGTACAGTTCTTGAAGTGTAGGAAGGGTAGTGCCAGTGATTCGTTCAGCAGTCCGGACTATTCGCTGTAGTCTACGGAGGTCAGTTTTGGCAGCTGAGCTGAACCAGACGGTGATTGAAGTGCAGAGGATGGATTGGATGACAGCTGAGTAGAACTGTACGAGCAGCTCCTGTGGCAGGTTGAACTTCCTCAGCTGACGAAGGAAGTACAGTCTCTACTGATTTTCACGCACAACCATCTCTAGGTTTTACAGAGAATGGTCAGAAAAAGAGAAAATATCCAGTGAGCGGCAGTACTGTGGGCGCAAATGCTTCGTTGATGCCAGAGGAGAATGGCCAGACTGGTTCGAACTGATAGAAAGGCAACAGTAACTCAAATAACCACTCGTTACAACTGAGATATGCAGAAGAGCATCTCTGAACACACAACACGTCCAACCTTGAGGCGGATGGGCTACAGCAGCAGATCATCACACCGGGTGTCACTCCTGTCAGCTAAGAACAGGAAACTGAGGCTACAATTCGCACAGGCTCACTAAAATTGGACAATAGAAGATTGGAAAAACGTTGCCTGGTCTGATGAGTCTCAATTTCTGCTGCGACATTCGGAAAACGTGCCATGTCATAAAGCGTGAATCATCTCAGACTGGTTTCTTGAACATTACAATGAGTTCACTGTACTCAAATGGCTTCCACAGTCACCAGCTCTCAATCCAGCACCTTTGGGATGTGGTGGAACGAGAGATTCGCATCATGGATGTGCAGCCGGCGAATCTGCAGCAACTGTGTGATGCTATCATGTCAATATGGACCAAAATCTCAGAGGAATATTTCCAGTAGCTTGTTGAATATGCCATGAAGGATCAAGGATGTTTTGAAGGCAAAAGTGCGTCCAACCCGGTACTAGTAAGGTGTACCTAATTAAGTGGCCAGTGAGTGTAGATTTACATGGTTATTATGGGGTTTAAAATTTTAAAAATATTTAAAAATAAAAAGTGGCATGATGTCAGTTAGTACTGCCACTAAATAAATATTTAAAAACAAACTACAGTACAATATTATGCAGTCCAGACAAGGCCAAAATATCAAATGTGACGCAGCAAAACAAAAGCCTCTGTTTATACCCCAAAATAATGTAATTTATCAGTTTAAACCGTGGAGAACTGTAAAAATAGATACAATTACAGTTTGGCTTTCTCTGAAAGCATGCAAGTGTTGTTTTATTGAGTTTAATTGCTAACCAGAAGCTATAATAGAATTATACTGGATATTAGTTTGCTCAGAATTAATTACCGGCATTAATGCGGTTTTAAATAGGCAGTTTATGAAACATACACTTGTGTAATTGTACTTTATATTTAACAACTTACTCGCAAAAAAAAGAGTTTGAGACGTTAGTTAGCCAGGCGCGGAACCAAATACACCGCGCTTTGTTTCTCGGGGAGCTTGGTTCAGCGGTTGCACACAGTCATCGTGATAAACGCGTGTGTATGTTATGCTTAACTTTTTAAATTCTACGCTTCAGTAATCTCGAAAGATTTGCGTTTTGATACCAGACTCTATACCCACACACCGCCGACATGAAGCTGTTAACACACAACATGTTGACATCGCACGTCAAAGGTGTTACCAAAGGATACCCGCTTATTATCAAGGTGAGGTTGATGAAATGTTACAGTCACAGAGTGTGTCTTTATATAATAACTAAAATATTTAAACATGGGCGAAATAATATTCCATTTTCATTTAACGTAACATATATTTACACCAAAATGAAAAGCCACAATGTATATAGTAATACTAAATGTCATTGTGGTTTAATCTGGTTTGATGATAGAAATAAGTTAAGAATTTTACTGCTGCACCATAATCCTGAAATATCCCCACATAAAAAGATAGCATAGTAATTACTATAGTGTTTTTGAACCATTCTATAGTAAAGTACACTCATCGGCCACTTTATTCGGTACACCTTACTAGTACCGGGTTGGACCCCCCTTTGCCTTCAGAACTGCCTTAATCCTTCATGGCACAGATTCAACAAGATACTGGAAATATTCCTCAGAGAGTTTGGTCAATATTGACATGATAGCATCACGCAGTTGCTGCAGATTTGTCAGCTGCACATCCATGATGCGAATCTCCCGTTCCACCACATCCCAAAGATGCTCTATTGGGTTGAGAGCTAGTGACTGTAGAGGCCATTTGAGTACAGTGAACGCATTGTCGTGTTCCAGAAACCAGCCTGAGATGATTCGTGCTTTATGACATGGTGCGTCATCCTGCTGTAAGTAGCCATCAGAAGATGGGTACACTGTGGTCATAAAGGGATGGACATGGTCAGCAACAATACTCAGGTAGGCTGTGGAGTTGACACAATACTCAATTAGTACTAATGGGCCTGAAGTGTGCCAAGAAAATATCCCCCACAACATTACACCACCAGCAGCAACCTGAACTGTTGATCATGTTGACATCAAATTCAGACCCTACCATCCATATGTTTCAGCATAAATTGAGACTCATCAGACCAGGCAACGTTTTTCCAATCTTCTATTGTACAATTTTGGTGAGCCTGTGTGAATTATATCCTCAGTTTCACGTTCTTAGCTGACAGGAGTGGCATATTTTGTCTTTTTCTGACCATTCTCTGTAAACCCTAGAGATGGTTGTGCGTGAAAATCCCAGTAGATCAGCAGTTTCTGAAATACTCAGACCAGCTCGTCTGGCATCAACAACCATGCCACGTTCAGTCACTTAAATCACCTTTCTTCCTCATTCTGATGCTCGGTTTGAACTACAACGGATCGTCTTGACCATAACTGTTTCTCAATATGCGTTCTTCTGCGGTCTTGCGTCCTCGTGTTCTCGTGTAACGTCATCATCAGCTGCCAAAGTTCAGTTTCAATACTCAAGATCGCAAGTACAGAGGACGCGTGAAACTTCCCGGATGTGTTCTTGATATCGAGGACGCACCGATGCAGACTTGAGCACTGATCTCGCTCTAGAAGTCCCAGAAGTCATTGCGATTGGAGGTGGGAAGCGCAGCGTTTTATTTAGATTTATTATTAAAGTTCGGAGATATAACTTATTTACCTCAAGAGTTTTCCCTAAATGAAACGGTGAATATACACATTACCATGGACATCTTAATAAAGGAATAAACACATTAAGAGTGTTTGTTTGCTCAAATTCGTATTAAAATCAGTTTTATTTATATTGTGCAACGTATATTTATAATGTTTTTATGCATAATATATATTTTGAAAAGGGGAAAAACAATAAATCATTGTATAAATGCTGTAATGTTTAAATCATTTTTTATTTAAAACGCGTGAAGGTCACGTGACTATCAGGAACAACCTGGGAAGAACGCAGCATCTCATTTCTCACAGGACGCGTTCTCTGTTCTCGTGGTCTCCCGAGTTCGTTCTACCAAGGACACCTGGCAAGACCGGTCTTCACAAGAACGCAAGTCCGTTCTCAGTGTTCTTGGAATTGAGAAACAGCCCATGTCTACATGCCTAAATGCATTGAGTTGCTGCCATGTGATTGGCTGATTGGAAATTTGTGTTAACGAGCAGTTGGACAGGTGTACCTTATTAAGTGGCCGGTGAGTGTATATTATAGTGTTTGCAGCATTTTGTTACGAATGATACAGCACACTGTACTATTAACTATAGTGAACTGATACTAGACTGTTATAAATACTCTAGTATACATTAGTTTTTACTACAGTAAACTGTGGTGTATTGTTGTACAATATACCTAGTTGTTAACTAAGTATAGTATTAGATAATTAGTTTCTATTGCTATAGTTGTTAGAAACTATAGACTTACACAACTGATTCATTTAAGTATGGTTCAAAAACACCATAGTGTTTTAACTTGTAGGACTTTTAATGTGATTAAATGGTTATTGTGTTAAAATATGACTGACAATTTTTATATACAAACTATTGTTGCACTGAATTTTATTCTACTGGGTATTTTCAGTAATTCACGGTGAAAGTATGATGGTCGTAATTTTGTTAAATTGTATGCTGTTTTTGGAATAAACAACACACTAATGCACAGTATGAAATTTAAATCATTTTCAGTTTGTTTTGATGCTTGAAATCTCTTTTTTTCTGTGTTGATCCACATACATGAAGTTAAATGAAGCTTTTGAACAACACGTCTTGACTCTTGTTGTGTTTTTGCTGGTGAATGAAGGCAACAGAGGTGAAAGTGAATGAGTTGGACTTCAACGCTCAGTTTGTGAGTCGAATGATTCCCAAGCTGGAATGGCCTGCATTGGTCCAGGCAGCAGAATGGGTGAGTGAAGATGCTGTTTTATGGCTTTCTTAGTAAGTACAGTGTGTTGAATCGTGGGTTACTGATGAGTTTTGATGAGATGTTTTTTATTTTAATTATATCAGCTTGGTCAGTCTCAAGAACTGCCCGACACGCTCATACCCGACTATGAGAATGATGAGGAGTTCCTACGCAAAGTTCACAGAGTTCTTCTAGAGGTGAGACACATTAAATAGTAATAATAATAAATAATTTTAACTTGATTTCCTATATCGAACCCACATTTGGGGTTTTTAGATTAGATCTATTGTAGTTTAACAAACTTAATTTAATTAACAACCTTTTATACCATTTGATCAAAAGCTAAAGCTGAATTTTGAAATGTATTCAGAGATTGGTTATACTGCCATATTTGTTGTTATGATGGGGTTGAGTATATGTGAGCATACACATGCATGGGAATTCAGTAGGTCTGGGAAAATAAAAGAACAGTGAAGTACTGACAGTAAGCATAGAAAAGCTAATAAAAGCAGCCGTGACACTCTTAGATCTATTCTTTTGTTGGGATAGAAGCATTATCGAAATCAACAAATGTCAGGAAAGGTTTCTAAATTTTATGGAAGCATTCACTTTTTTTCCATCAACAAAACAAGACTGATAATCCCAGACACAATAATCAGGGTATCTTCCGTCCAATCCATATCCGTTTTCAAACAAAAAAGGGAAAATGAAGAAAACGTTTGCTCACAAAAAACGAAAATAGAGATTTTGGCTTGATTTTCATTTTTTACATTTAGGATAGGAAAATGGATAAACAACTTCAAAATTCATTATACACATGTAGGCGGTGCTGAAACGCCCATTTTCCTCTGATTGGTCAACCAAATCTGAGCTCGTGACGTAGCTAGCCCTCAAAATAAACCCTCTGTAGACCAGCACCCAGGCTTTTAATTATTATTATTATTTATTTATATATATATACACTGTTTACATATTCTGTCATTTGATCAGTTATCAGGCTTACATTCATTACCTATGCATAAATTTAAAAAAAAAACGTAAATTAGCAGTATTATTAGACATTTATCATTAAAAAAGGTCATAGTTCGCTGCCTAACGTCCTGCAGCTGTGTTGCTGAGCAAAGATAGCCATTTCCGAGCAGCACCTAGTTTGCATGATTATTTCCGAGCAAGGCCTTTATAATAATAATAATAATGATGATAATTATAATAATAATAATAATATATGCCTATAGTTCGCTACCAAACATCTTGCTGATGTGCACCTGATGCTGAGCAAAGAGAGCCATTTGCGAGCAGCACCTGATATGTATGACTGTTTCCGAGCTACTGTAGGTCTAAATAATAATAATAATAATAATAATAATAGGCCTAAATAATAATGATAATAATAATTATAATAATAATAATGATAATAATAATAATAGGCTAAATATATTGTTCACTTAGTGGTTTTTTATTGTTTAGTGGACCAGAATAATAACACATTGGGCCCAGTTGCTATAACAAAGGGTGCCATTTTTTATTTTTATTTTATAATTTTTATTTTAAAAAATTCATTACAAATATATAGATTTTTTTTATTTATAGGCCTATTGCATGGCTATGTGGCATATTTTAAAAATAAAATACAAAAGGATCAGTGGCTGTGCACGAGCAACAGCTCCAGGTAGCCTACTCATTTAAGACTAAAAGAAGTTTAAGGGCAATAAACCTATACAATACGGTCAGTCGCAACGCCTATTTCTCGTGCGTTTTCTCACACAACAAGACTTGAAAGACATTCTAAAACACTGGATTAATGAACAAATTTTCAAAGGAACTAATTAAACATCCGTATAATTGATAATAAATAATGTCTTGTTGTTCAGACTAACAGATGAGCTGGCTGTCTGTGCGTTGCGCTAATAGTGATCTTGACATTTGCTCTTCGTGAGAAAATTATGTTAAAGTGCTACAGCAGGCCCAGTTCCATATTGCAGATAGAAATATTGCATAGGCTACTATTCCGTGCTGCCAACTTACTGCATTTTATTTTATGCATTTACTATTGTGTGAAATAATAAAAAAGGGAAGTGCGTTCGTTAAGCATGTGATACGCACAGAAATCTGCGCACTATTCTGAATTAAGTTCTCTTTAACCTAATTCTGCTTAAATAGTAGAAAATCTTTAAAACGACAGGACTTTAATCAAGCCTTTTCCATTTGGAGAATTACAGTCATTAATAGCTTAGTCCTTATTAATGATCAGTTTAGAAAATACACAATTTACAGATCTGCTGAAGAATAAGACTAATGTGCAATAACTATAATATTTTTATACTTTATATAAACTTTAAATATAGAAAAATGAATACATTTTAAGTAATGGAACATTATATGTAGAACAAATCTAAACTATTATAGGCTACAGGCTAAATAAAGGCACCTTGTCAGAGCTTTACAGTGCGTGTTCAAAGACGCAATGAATGTAAGCCTGATAACTGATCAAATGACAGAATAAGTTAGTTTATATATATATATATATACAGGGAGTGCAGAAATATTAGGCAAGTTGTATTTTTGAGGATTAATTTTATTATTGAACAACATGTTCTCAATGAATCCAAAAAACTCATTAATATCAAAGCTGAATATTTTTGGAAGTAGTTTTTAGTTTGTTTTTAGTTTGAGCTATTTCAGGAGGATATCTGTGTGTGCAGGTGACTATTACTGTGCAGAATTATTAGGCAACTTAACAAAAAACAAATATATACCCATTTCAATTATTTATTTTCACCAGTGAAACCAATATAACATCTCAACATTCACAAATATACATTTCTGACATTCAAAAACAAAACAAAAAACAAATCAGTGACCAATATAGCCACCTTTCTTTGCAAGGACACTCAAAAGCCTGCCATCCATGGATTCTGTCAGTGTTTTGATCTGTTCACCATCAACATTGCGTGCAGCAGCAACCACAGCCTCCCAGACACTGTTCAGAGAGGTGTACTGTTTTCCCTCCTTGTAAATCTCACATTTGATGATGGACCACAGGTTCTCTATGGGGTTCAGATCAGGTGAACAAGGAGGCCATGTCATTAGTTTTTCTTCTTTTAGAGACCCTTTCTTGCCAGCCATGCTGTGGAGTACTTGGACGCGTGTGATGGAGCATTGTCCTGCATGAAAATCATGTTTTCTTGAAGGATGCAGACTTCTTCCTGTACCCACTGCTTGAAGAAGGTGTCTTCCAGAAACTGGCAGTAGGACTGGGAGTTGAGCTTGACTCCATCCTCAACCCCGAAAGCCCCACAAGCTCATCTTAGATGATACCAGCCCAAACCCAGTACTCCACCTCCCCTTGCTGGCGTCTGAGTCGGACTGGAGCTCTCTGCCCTTTACCGATCCAGCCACGGGCCCATCAACACTCGCTCTCATTTCATCAGTCCATAAAACCTTAGAAAAATCAGTCTTGAGATATTTCTTGGCCCAGTCTTGACGTTTCAGCTTGTGTGTCTTGTTCAGTGGTGGTCGTTTTTCAGCCTTTCTTACCTTGGCCATGTCTCTGAGTATTGCACACCTTGTGCTTTTGGGCACAATATTGTTCAGTTCTTCAGAGATCCCAAACCAACCAGAACCTCTGTATCAAAACCACAAACAAGCAATTCATCAAAAAATCTAAAAATAAATAAACTAAATGCATGATTAATTTGACAAATGGAAATACTTATTAATAATGGAAGATTATTTACATGTTCGATTTGAAAGCTAATTACTCAAAACAACTAAATAAAATGACCCTTTGCTAGCTTTACAATCAAATCCATCATCACAGTTTTCTTTTTATTTGTGTGATCTGTAAAAGCAGATTTGAACTTCTTTTTTTGTGCTGTACACAAAGCCTAATTTCACATCCAGATTTGATATCATGGTGGTTTAGTGCTAATAAGTGTCTTCTCCTCCTCAGGTGGAGGTTATAGAGGGATGTTTACAGTGTCCTGAATCTGGCCGAGAGTTTCCCATCTCTAAAGGCGTTCCCAACATGTTACTCAATGAAGGAGAGTAGATTAAGATGCTTCACTTGTTCCGCAAAGAAAAGATCCGTATTGACCCCAGATGTTTGTGTAGACATTTGTGGTGCCGCTTTCTTCAAAGAAGAAACACAATTCTCAAGTTATTCGGAAATACTCAGCCTGTTTCAATTACGGTCTCCTGGTCGCTTCACATTTGGTTACTATGAAAATGTATATTGTTTTTTTTTTCTGTCAGTGTTTGTTGTACTTTGTAAAAGATCAAATAAATTTGTATTGATTGAAGTTACATTCTGTTTGATTCTTTTTACATTTACAAATCATTCATTGTATTGAGTTTCTGAATAAATCGTCCCTTTGGTAAATGTGAGCTAAGAAAACTGTTCAAATTAATGTTTATTACTTGTGAGGTTTTAAATGTTTTAATTAATGGTTCAAAATGGCTTCTTTTTTATCAAAGATTTTTTACAGCTACTTTTGGTCATTTTTACCAAAGGGGCTATTATTATTGTTTAATTACAATGCTTGAGCATATATTTATTTTAAAGTGCCCTATAATGTAAAGTGTTGTGTAATGTACATGTACTGACTTTTCAGCATATTAAATAGTGAGTAATCTTATGCAATAAACCAAAACCTAATCTAATGTTAAAGGGTTAGTTCACCCAAAAAATCCATGTGACTTCAGTGGTTCAACTGTAATCATGCGAAGCTCCATGAACACTTTATTGATTATTAATATTACTTTGTACTTAAATATACAAATGCACTGTAAAAATGCTGGTTTTCACACAATTGATTTATTTGTGGGAACCTGAAGGAATTAAGTTAACTTATTAGTTTTTACGATTTTAAGTGAATTGAATGAGAAACTATTAAGTTTTCTTCCCAAAAGAATTGTGTTGTTTCAGCTCATTTTAAATAAACAAACAGCAAACATAATTTTTTAGTTTATCGTGGACTCTAAAAATGTGTGATCAAGTGTTTTGTCATTTCAAATATGTTTTGGTACATTTGGAATATTTTTTTATGTTTCATGACATAACTCATTTGAGTGCCATAGTGATTATGGTAGTCATTTCGTGCTTGATATAGTCTTTAACCACAGGTTAATGAAACCGTCATCACGTGTCATTATATTTTCCAGTGTAAGAATTCTCTTCACTGTAAAATCCCAGCTTCTGATTTAAAACCACTAATAAAAGGCTACATTTTTAACAAATGGCAAGCAGAATGGGATCAGTGCTCAGAAAATAAACCTTTTGAAATCCAGCCTGAAATAGGAACAAATTCTTTTTTTTAACTCAAGACATGATGAGGTTGTTTACAGAAGATGCCGTATCGGACACACAAGACTCACACATGAACATTTACTCAAAGGAGAAAAACCCTCAATGTCAATATTGCAACAGAAACCAAACATATTCTTGTGGAATGCCCTATTTTTTATGTTATCAGACAATTTTTATCTGGAGAGACTTTAAATGCAATGTTTTTAAATGTGAATTCTTTTAAAATTGTACAACTTTTATCAAAAGTAACCTTAAAAAGTTTTAGATTTTTTTCTTATATATTATAATTATTATGTATTTTTTATCTTGTGTATTATTGCTGTTGATGACTTTAATTGTTAGAATATTTTTATAACTATAGAAAGTGATATTTATAAAATGTGGTAAACTTGATCTTTTTTTTGACATGACATAGAAGCTGATAAGGCATTAAACTAAAAATTCTCTCTCTCTTCACTGTAGTGTGTTTGTCTTAGATGATCTAGGTCAGTTATTGCGCTACTTTCGTGGAACAAACTCTACCAAAGACCTTTCATATCACACAGAAAGTCCTGAGAGGAAGATGACGTGGCAAGGCAAGTGACTATATTTAGTTTAAGGGAGGTTACAAGGGGGAGAAAACTGGATAAGCTGTTTTTGAGTTCTTTATTTCAGGGATAGTTCACCCAAAAATAAAAATGTACTCACTATTTACTCACCCTTGAGTGATTTAAAAAAAATTAAAAGGAAGATAGTAGAAAGCTGAAAGCTAGTAAACATTGATATCCACAGTTTGATGTTAGCATTTGTTTTGTTTTGTTTTTCCGTGTATTTTCCATTCTGTTCAAAAGAAAATATAAACTCGGACAGGTTTGGAACAAGTAAAGGGTGAGTAAATGATGACAGAAATGTAATTTTTGTGTTTGAAGTATCCTTTTAAATCGTATTTCGCAATTCCTCGACGAACCACCAGAGCGGCCTCGAGGCCTTTCCTCCCCCCGCGGCCGCGCGATGGCGCTCGAGGCTCCGCATCCACGTCACGATTTCTCCTGTTCAGAATCATATAAAAAAAAACAAACGCTTACTTCATGTTTGAACAGGAAAATATCCGTGCTTTCGGAATGATATCAGCCCTTAAAAAAAATTCCAGCCCTCTGGTGTCTCCTTTTGGTTCAAATCTCATTTCTCTGAGGCTTTTGGTGTCTTGTACCTTCTGCCTTTGCTTGAAGTTCAATTACAGCCCTCTTGGCCAAACTATAATAATGTCATAATGGAGAGGTGGAGAGAGAGAGCAGCTATAAAGCTGTTTTTGAAAGATTAACGATCATGTAGATGGTGAACTGTAATTAACAATGAGAAGAAAGATAGGGAGTGGAAGTGAAATAAGGAAGGGTGTACCTAAAATGAAAGGATGGGAAACGCTTAGATTGAGGCCTTGGATATCTATCATTTCTCTCCAGGAAGCTAAATGAAAGGTGAAATTAATATCCGAGTAAATCTATTCTAAATGTGTCCGGTGGGGGCTTTTTATGAAGCAGCTCTGTTAAATGCATGAGGGAGAACTATTGGATTAGAAAAACACATTGTATTATTTCCAATTTAAACAAATTAGGAATCAGTCAGTCAGTAATTTCAGCCTGCTGTGGTGGATGTTTTACTGCTTGTGAAGCTTTTTGTTGAATATCAGACTGCTGCTTGGAAACACCGCTGCCAAGGAAAGACTCCAGAAAACTGTCAGCATTGTTATGCAACGATGATGTCTGGACAGTCTGTGAGAAAAACTGACATAACAGTTGACTGGAACGCTGCTAAATAGGCGTCTGCAGCTTTGTTTTGCTCAGTTTTTATTACAACACTACCAAACATCATTACTTTCTGTAATTTTTTTAGAGTTTATATTATTCATTAAGATCAATTAAAGCAATAGCTCACCCAAAAAATGAAGTCACTCTGAAGTGGTTCCAAAGCATTTTTCTTTTTTCTGTTGAACACAAAAGAAGATACTTTGAAAAATGTTGGAAAACAGAAGCCGTCGACTTATATGGTTACTGGTTTCCAACATTTCATTTGTAGGCTCAATCATTGGTATATCTTTGATTACAAATCTATATTGGGTTTACTCCCATCATATCTCCAGAAATACAGTTGTAAAAAACCTGTCTTTAGCTATGGCCTTCAGTCAGAGGATACTTATTCACTGTCTGTTCCTAAATTGTGAAAAAAAGGCTTTTAAATATGCAGCACCATTTACATGGAATAATCTATAAACAAAGTTGCAGTTTAAAGAATTGATTTCACCAAATGCTTTAAAAAAAGAGTATAAATGATTTAGAAGTTGAAACACAGGCTTGAAGATATTTGGAATAGTTTGTTTGTCAATGTGTGATTAAACAATTGGTAATTGTTTTTTGTTTGTTGTCTTTTAGACCCATGTTTCCTGGTAAAATAAAGGTTATAATAATAATAATAATAATAATAATAAAACATTTCTAAATATCTTCTTTTGTGACCAACAAAGCACAAACTAGATTTGTAACAAGTGGAGGATGAGCAGGCAATGACAGAAT
Source organism: Danio kyathit (assembly GCA_903798195.1). Taxonomy (NCBI): domain Eukaryota; kingdom Metazoa; phylum Chordata; class Actinopteri; order Cypriniformes; family Danionidae; genus Danio; species Danio kyathit. The sequence goes on along the minus strand of LR812532.1, from coordinate 11,969,133 downwards.
TTTTGTTTTTGGGAGAACAATCCCAAACTCCAGAAAGAATGTAAAGGTTAAACTTCTTAGAACAAAAATTGTTTATGTATCCAATATAGGTTTGGAATATTTTATATATTAATATGTTCAACCAATCTGGGGAGCGTTTCCGAAATCCATCGATAGCCAACTAAGGTCGCAAGTTCCTTCGTTACAAACATAGTTCGTTGATTTGGAGTTTCCCACTGCGTCGCAAACTTGTATGCTTGCAACTACACGTCTGGAGCTGTAGTTAGAAGCATAGTTCCTGGCTGTGTTCTATTCCCAGTTATCCCCCTATGCCCTATTCATTTAGAACATTCTAACATTTAAACTTGGAATTATCCAAAAAAGAAAAAGCATTAAAGTCATCTCTCTTGCGTCTAATTTGCTTTTAAAGTATTTTTAAAGTTTAGTTTTAGCGATCTTCATGTTTACAATTGCGCTCCCTTCACAGTGCACATTGATGTCATTTTGAACACAGCCGTGGCTCATGACGAAAGCTATAGGTTACCTGTTATTTAAAAGCGGAATTTATGTTACGTCTCCAAAGCTTGTGAAAACAAAAAACATATCATATGTTGATGCTTTTAATTTATAGTGGGTTATTTATTAAGCGACTGTACTGTATATGACATGGGCCTGTTAGTAAGAACCTTTCTGCAGTTGTTTGCATGTGTTAAAATTTTTCAAAAAATAAATAAACAATATCCTACTTATTAATAATAATCATCATCATCATTATTATTATTATTAAATTATGATTTTTTTTCATTTCCTGATAAATAATAAATATTAAATTTAATTTCTTAATAAATAGCCTCATAATTTATTTATTTATTTATGATATTAGAATATGTTTTAGCTTTTGTAAGTGATTTTATGTTTTAGAATAGAATATGGAATGTTCTCAATAATATTTGTAAAGGAAACACAGGCCCTATATGTGCCGTTTACATATATTTCAATTAATATGGAAAACGAGTGCATGTTTTTACCAAAACTAATATTGGATTTTATTTTAAATGCGTGTTTGTGTAAAACAATATAATCTGCACAAAGAAATTATGTTTTTTTTCTCTAAAGAAGTTGTTACCACCCCGTTTAGAGCAGGGGTTCCCAAACTTTTCAGCCCGCAACCCCCAAAATAGCAATGCCAGTGACTCGCGACCCCCAATATCATCTGAGGTTGTTATAAATACAGAAGCCTTGGATGCAATGGTGCACACACACCATTAGACCCAAGTCTATTCTTCGTTAAATTTTTTTTTTTATGTATGTCAGTGCTGTAAATGTGCCTGAAAGTTTAACCTGATGTTAAAAATCAATCTGCTGCATCTGACGCTATTGCTGTGTCTTTAATATAATGTAATTAGCCCAGGGGTCGCAATCCAATAGAACTAGTAACTATAAGCTACTATAGTAACTATATAGTATATAGTAACTATAAACGACTATTTTTTTCTCTTCAATAGGTTATGGATAAAATATAATAATTCTTATGGTTTGCTAAAAATAAATAGATTTTTGGAAATTACCAGGCGACCCCCCCTTCATTGTCTCGCGACCCCTCGGGGGGTCCCAACAGCCACTTTGAGAACCACTGGTTTAGAGCATCATTATGGGCTTTTTACGTTATAACTAACATGGTTCAAACAATGATCTGCGACAGAGAAACTACGTTTTTTGGGAAACACTCGTCACTACATCGTTCTTTTCCCAAACGATGCATCGTACTATAACAGTTCAGTCGCGAGTTACGTCGCTGTTTGGGAAACACACCCCTGATTTGTGGTTTTCATTTTCATGAATCCACATCACTAACTTTAATTTGGTAGACAAACCTTGTGTCATTCATTCATTTTCCTTTGGCTTAATCCCTTATATATTGGATGTCGCCACAGCCGAAACTATTCCAGCATTTGTTTTTACACAGCGAATGCCCTTTCAGCTGCAACCCAGTACTGTTAAACACTCATGCACTCTCACATTCACACACACACTCATACACTATGATTCAATTCAATTCATCTTTATTTGTATAGCGCTTATACAATGTAGATTGTGTCAAAGCAGCTTCACATGGAAGATTATAGCGAATAGAAACAGTGTCAGTTCAGTTTTCAGAGATTAAGTTCAGTTCAGTTTAGCTCAGTTCAGTGTGGGTTAATAATCGCTACTAAGAGTCCAAACACTGAAGAGCAAATCCATCGATGCGCAGCTCTACAGATCCCGAACCATGCAAGCCACACTATGACCAATTTAGTTTATTCAATTCACCTATAGCGCATGTCTTTGGAGTGTGGAGGAAACCAGAGCACCCGGAGGAAACCCACGCCAACATGGGGAACACATACAAACTCCACACAAAAATGCCAACTGGTCCAGCCGGGACTCGAACCAGCTTGTTTTGAGGCAACAATGCTAATCACTGAGCCACCGTGCCGCCCATACAAACCTTGTGCCCGCAAAGTAAATTGAAACTTCCTTCACCCACAGTTCACCCAAAAGGATGGGGGGGTTATCAATATATCTTCCCTTGTGTTCAACAAAAGAAAGAAACTCATACAGCTTTGAAATAAGTTGAGGATGAGTAAATGATGACAGGAATGTCATATTTGGGTGAACTATCCCTTTAAGAAACCCTTAATAATCAACATTTAATTAGATTTAATTCATCTTAAAATATACAAATGTTTAAGTTGTGCATCTTAAATATTCAAAGTATGTTTGAATTTTTACTCCATGTTTAGCCTAAATCATTACAAGGGTAGGCAATTTTGGAGAGCTACACTGTTAACAATGTTTGTAAATTGCACAGTATTTACCTGTATTTTACTGTAGAACAGTTATGCAGTAAGTTACTGTATTTTAAAAAGTACTGTATTTTACAGTAAAGACAAACAATTCTGTAAATACATACACAGCAAGATAAATGGTGCTGTAAATACAGTATTTTTGCTGTAATTGATTTACAGTAAGTTACTGGCGAACTGCTGCCTGTAAGTTACTGTAGATTCTGCAGGGAATTGTTAACAGTGTAGCTCTAAAAATATCACTCTATGTTTCAGAAATGACACCCTTTCTCCAAAACGTGATCAAGCATGTTCTTGTTCTCATCTCTTTCCACCAGTGAGCGTTACACTAACTAAACCACATAACATTACAATAATACAGAACGTGAATGTAGCTGCTGTTAGCGCTGAGGTCATTTGCAAAGGTACACAAGCTAGCCTACATAAGCTAAGTACTTTATTATATTTACAAAAATCCATCAAACTATGTAAATACCTGTCTGGAGGAAAAACTGCAACCATGCCGTCATCTTTGGGAGACTTCGAGTCTTGTAGTTGCTTGCAGCATGGATAAGTGCAACGGCATATCTGACAACTCATTTCAGTGATTTAGAATTTATCATTTTTTTTAAATGAGAAAAAATGTATTATGCACCTTAATCTTTAATTAGAAGACATTTTACATACATCAACAGCTACATTGTATGCTTCAATATGAAAAATATGAAAAAAAGCATGATAGGGACTAGTTAAAGGTGCCATAGAATGAAAAGCTGTACATAGCAAGGCATACAGTTGAAGTCAGAATTATTAGCCCCCCTTTAATTTTTTATTCTTTTTTTAAATATTTCCCAAATTATGTTTAACAGAGCAAGAAATTTTCACAGTATGTCTGATAATATTTTTTCTTCTGGAGAAAGTCTTATTTGTTTTATTTCGGCTAGAATAAAAGCAGTTTTTAATTTTTTTTTAAGCCATTTTAAGGTCAAAATTATTAACCCTTTTAAACTATAATTTTTTTCGATAGTCTACAGAACAAAGCATTGTTATACAATAACTTGCCTAATTACCCTAACCTGCCTAGTTTACCTAATTAACCTAGTTAAGCCTTTAAATGTCACTTTAAACTGTATAGAAATGTCTTGATAAATATCTAGTCAAATAATATTTACTTTCATCATGGCAAAGATAAAATAAATCAGTTATTAGAAATGAGTTATTAAAACTATTATGTTTAGAAATGTGTTGAAAAAAATCTTCTCTCCGTTAAACAGAAATTGGGGGGGAAAAAAACAGGGGGGCTAATAATTCTGACTTCAACTGTAGCTTGATAATAAGAGTTCAGTACATGGAAATGACACATTGTAAGGCTGCATCCGAAAGTGCCTACTAGTAGGTAAGTACATTTGAGTTACAATTTACTACATGACCGTTAGAAAAGTACAACTCCAAATCAGATAAATTTGGGACAATATGGAAAACGCAAATAAAAAAAGTATTGATTTCTAAATTTACTTAGACTTGTATTTCATTCCAAACAATACAACAAACATTATTTAATGTGTTCCTCATGATTTTATTGTTTGTTTGTTTTTTCTTTCAAAATAAACACGTGTTTAACACATTTTTTAAAGGTTGGAAAAGTAAAGCATTTGCCACTTTATGTTTCCATTCCTTTTCACAACACTTGATGATTAAGATGTTCAGGGACTGAAGACACCAAGTCATAAAGTGTTTCAGGTGTAATTTTGTCCCATTCTTCCTGCAAACAAGTCTTAAAGTGGGCAACAGTACGGGGTCTTCGTTGTCGCATTTTGCGCTTCAAAAGACCCTATTTGGACGTCTTTGGTCCATAGCAGACAGCGTCCATTTATCCTCAATAAATACCTGAAATACTGATTCATCTGACCACAGTACATGTTTCCACTGTGTGATGGTCCATCCCAGATGCCTCCAACAATGCTATTGGACACTGTTAACATAGGGCTTCCTCTTGGCACAATACAGTTTTCACTGGCATTTGTGGATGTAACTATGTATAGTGCTACATGACAAAGGTTTGCCAAAGTAGTCCTGAGCCCATGTGGTGATATCTCTTATAGATGAATGATGATTCTTGATGCAGTGCTGCCTGAGGGATCTGAGATCACGATAGTTCTTTGAGGAACATTGTTTTTAAACATTTCAATAATTTTCTCATGTACTTGTTGGCAAACTGGCAATCCGCAGCCCATTTTTGCTCTTAAAGGACTAGACCTTTCTTGGATGCTGCTTTTTTACCAAATCATAATCATCTGCTGACTTCACCTGTTTCAAATCACATAATTTAACCAATTTACCTGATTACTAGCCCTAAATTGCTCCTCTCCCAACTTTGATTGGAATGTGTCGCAGGTCTGAATGACAGGAAAGGATGTATATTTACAAATGAAATGAAGTTGACCAGACAAAACATGAAATATTTTATGTTCATATTGTCTGCAATGAAATACAAGTCGAAGTAAATTTGGAAAGCACTATCTTTTTTTATTTGGATACTGTCCCAACTTTTTCTGATTTAGAGTTGTACATTCTATATAGTATGAACAAGTATTATGAATGGAATTTGGAGGTACTGCATCCGCCATTTGTCGTTATGACCTATCTGCGCCAGTTGAATCGCTTCACTCCCATTCATGAACTCGCTCTCTCGTGGCATCTTAGTATAGCATACTGTTTTTCAAATACTATGAATTCAAACTTACTACTCAGTTCGCATACTGTTTTTAATGTACTAAATAGTGCACTGGAAAAAAAGCTGACTCAAGTTAAAATTGTAAGGCAACTTGCTACAAAGCTTTTTTTGAGTTGACTCAATTTTAACCTACTGCACTTGACTCTACTTAAGTTGAGTCAACTCAAAAAGCTCTGCAGCATGTTGCTATACAATTTTAAGTTTTTTTTGAAAAGCCCCCCACTTTTCAGTCTTAGGGAGGCCTCACTCTTTATTTATCCATAGGGCCCAAAACTGTTGACGGCGCCCCTGGCCATGCATGACCATGACCAAAAATGTATTCAGTACCACCCGAAGAGGCATAGGATAGATGTGTAAAAGTAATATTGTGAAATTGTCCATGTATGTTTGTAATGAGGCAACAGACACTTAGTATACGTGTTTAATGCACGTTTATGCATGGTGTCATATCCCTCTGCTCTTACTGTGATTTTTCTGGAGTGAAAGTATGCCAGTAAACTTCATAAGACTTTTTGACATGTTTATGCACAGGCTGACATTAGTTTCTGCCTGTGTTTTCATATAAATTAAAATATCAAAATACAACTCTAAATACATCTCTGTTGGTCAGATTTGACAAGTATAATTAACATTTAGCACGACTCAGGAGGAGCAAACTAGGTTACAGTGGTGGAATAAAGATAACTCACTCCTTCTAGCTAAAATAAACCACTACTCTAGTTAAATAGATTGTCATTTAGCAAGAAATACTCAGTTTCTTTTAAAAAAAAATTGACAACCAAAGAAAGCTTGGCATAAGTTAGTTTGCCATGCAATGTTTTAAGCCCAAACCCAAATCATGTCTTGCAATGCAACATCTGAACAAAGTCTTGAGGTGTGAAACCGTAGTAAAATTGTTTTGAATACTTGAAATTTATAATAATCTTAGAGATTATGTTTTGTCTTTCACATTTGCCTCCTTTTGTCCTTCCCTCTCTCTCCCTCCCTTCCTCTCACTCTCCCACACACAGCTGCTGTTTTCTTCCTCCTCTCCAAACTTTAGGAACTTGTTTTGTTGAAGAGATGTTTCTGGTCGCTCTGAAACTCAAAGGAGTTTTTCTTTTTAATTATAGCAGAGTACTTAAGTTCACACCTTCAAAGACTCTCTTTGACGTCTGCCGTTTTTGTTTTTGGCCTTGTCATTTTTCCCCCTCCTTTGAAATGGATTACTCTTCGCACAAGATGTATTCTGGTATAGGCCAAGCCTAGACTAGCCTTTTCTCATTTTGTTTATATTAAATCCAGTTCAACTCTATGCCGCTGGAGGACAGTCAGTCTTTGTCATGGGATAATTTCATTTTCCTAAAGCAACTTCAAGAGCTTGATTGAACATTTGGATGGCAGATCTGCATCTTGACTCAAGGCAAAAAAAAAAAAAAAGAAATAAAATCTGACCTGATCTCTTATAGCTATCATGGGAAAGAAGCTGGAGAGTCACTTTGAAAGAAAGTACTAGCGGTCCTCACTAAAGCTCCAAGACAAACCACAAGAATTCAAAGCAGCACTTGGAGTTTCTCTCTGAATCATTGGATACCAGACGAGCATGAGGAACAGTTCTGTTTATTATCTCACCGGTAAATACTTAAAAGCCGGGGGAAGCATAATGGAAAGGCTGTGTTTGTAGATTCAGATTAGTATTACTGGGATTGGATAATCATGGACTCTATTATGCTTGTCATAACAACATGCACAGAAATCAGAATAACATTTCAAATTTGCATAACCTCAGATAGTTCATGCCTGGTGTAAATTACAGAGGGTTTTTATTTACAGTTTGGACCATTAAAAGGGGAAAACAAACGGTTGTGGCTCTTAGAAAGTACTAATTAAACTGTTTTAAGTCAAATACATATTATTTTTGTGTTATTTTTGCATTTTGGCGATACCAAAGTTTACCTTTATCATCCAAAAGGACGCTTAAAGACTAAAATATTTGTCTCTGAGGAGGTTATTATGGTGAATTAACGATTTAGCGACAGCATAATTAGACACTTGTCTCACGACACAACGAGAATACAAACACTTATAAAAGCTGCATGTTTAAAATCGTGTCGTGGTTTACTGAAAGCCACGTCAAAATAATTGAAGTTATGTAAGACCTACCCTAAAAGATTGCGCCTCGAATATTACCTTCAGGAAAGAAAGAAAAAACGGATCACTTGAAATTGCTTGAAACAGTGCGGTACTTTGCGCAATCATCTTTTTTATTATTCTGACCATAAGTAGTCTATATGAGTGTATGCAACCAGTGTGTAAGGAGGTAAAAGCACGTATCTGACAGCAGAGCTGCTCATTCACCTGGTGCACACGGACGGACGGACGGACGCGAGCAGCGCAGCCACGCACTTTGGGGTTTGTTCCATTGCTCAGTGCGCGCGCTCCCCGAAGACAACCGGGCGTTACATAGCTACGCAACCGAGCCTCTCAGCTGTCAACCGACCATGTGGTTCATCAATCTGACTTTGCTCGTTCTCAACTCTTCGCGTCTGCGGAAGGATTCTCCACGTGCCAGTCCTACAACTTGGACGACCACAGTCCAAACGGATCGAGGCTGTGCGCGGGCAGATTTTGAGCAAAACTGCGCATTCGGAGTCCACCGGATCCCGAAGTGAGCCCGACACCGCAACCGGTCCCGGCGGAGGTGATGCTGCTTTATAACAGCACGAAGGAGCTGCTGAAGGAGCGCGCGCGCCATGCGGAGGCCGCGTGCGAGCGGGAGAGCAGCGAGGAGGATTATTACGCCAAAGAGGTGCAGAGGGTCAACATGATGCCGCTGCGCACTGATACCAGTGAGTGATGATGCGGAATCCCACTTTAATGCTTGCACTATTCAAAATAATGCATTGGGTTTCTGGATATAAAACAGCACTCTTGTGCAAGTTAGCTTCGATATTCTAATTGGCAGTGTATGTGTGTGTATGAAAACCATTTAGTGAAGTGATTAACGCTTATGTACTGTTGGGGATGTTTTCATCCACTCTGGAGTGATTTTAGGTCTTAATTTGGCCACAACTTTTTTGTGTTTCAGCTATCAAAATGATTTTTGGTGGCAAATTTTATTTTGACACATTTTGAGAAAATGCTTTGGATAAAAAAAACTCACCCATACACTTTGGGCAAATTGACTACCTTTTTGTTATGTTCGGGATGAAACATCCACTGAATTAAACTGCTGTTAAAATGCACCAGATAAATATATTTTTTGCATAAATCTGTTAATTAACCTCAGTTCTGATCAAAACTACTAAATTGCTTAGAAAATTACTGGATAATATAATTGCCAAATTCAGAAATGATGTCTCTGATTTGGTGGGGAAAAACACACAAAATGACATATTTTCAATATAAAAAGTAATTGTGGACTGGATTTTTTAAAACTTTTACCTGTATGTCTTGGACATGTGAAACAATATTGCCTTTGATACATTGTTTTTGATTCATTCAATTTTTTTTCTCCCTAATTTTCTGTTGGTGGCTGTTTTTGACCCATTAACTTCCATTATAACCACATTTTTTTGATTACAAACCCGTCATGACCCGTCACCATATAATCATGCATTTTTGATTGTTGGTGATTTTCCTTGTTGGGAAGTAATTATTACTGTTCATCAGTTGGCATCATTAACCCTTTAGGTAGGCCTGTGCAAAAAAAAGCTTTGTTTCTGGATTTTATATGGAGAATGACAGCAAATTAAAGAGTGTGAGAGTGACATTTGTGCACTTACCTTGATGGGTCTGAGAAAATCAAAATGTGCATCAGCTTTCAGAACTACATGGAGTAAATAAAAACAAAGACTGTGTATATATGCACCATCAAATGTGGAATAATGGAAGTCAATGGGGCAAAAACAGCCATCAACAGTAAATTAGGGAGAAAAAAATTAAAATCTAACAATGCATCAAAGCCAGTGTTGTATCTAATCGTTTAACATGTCCAAGACTGTGATAAAAGGGGAAAAAAATCCAGTCCACAACTTTTTATATTGAAATATGTCATTTCATACACTTAGTGAACTTGGCAATTAAAGAGTTCAAACCCTGTAATTTTCTAAACAATTTAGTAGTTTTGATCAGGACAGAGGTTGATTAACAGACTTATGCAAAATAATTGATTGAAAAAAATATTTACCAGATGCCTTTTTACAGAAGTTTAATTCAGTGAATAACAAAAGGGTAGCAAACTTGAACAGTGCACAAGGGTTAAGATATTTATATTTACTTACTGAAATATTATTTCAGTACACGTTCACAATACACTCTAAACATGAACATATTAATGTTATATACTAAATATAGCCTAACACCGGTAGACAAATATTGTTTCTTATGACCGTTATTATGCTTCACATTCAACAAAAAACAATGAACACAGCTAAGTTTCTTCAATAATAACTGCATGATTATTAAATAACAAATGACAACAATTATAAAGCATGAAATGTTGAATTATTCTTAAATTTATTTATTAATTTTCTTCTTATATAACAAGTAACAAAGGTATTTTTACTTTTGTTTTTAATGTGCAAGATTATATTCTTGTCAAAGTATTTTGATGCTTCTTTTTTGGACAAATTTTTACATGTAGAATTAAGCTGTTTGTATTATGGCAAAAATACAACTGTGATGCAACATTTTGCTAAACGTCCTGCATAGATCAATAAAATAATTTTTAATAATGGAAATTAAAACAAATGCAAATTACATTATGTGGTAATGACAATTATATATATATATACACACAGTTGAAGTCAGAATTATTAGCCCCCCTGTTTATTTCTGTTTAACTGAGAGAGGATTTTTTTCAGCACATTTCTAATCATAATAGTTTTAATAACTCATTTCTAATAACTGATTTATTTTATCTTTGTCATGATGACAGTAAATAATATTTTACTAGATATTTTTCAAGACACTTCTAAACAGCTTACAGTGACATTTAAAGGCTTAACTAATTAGGTTAACTAGGCAGGTTAGGGTAATTAGGCAAGTTATTATATAATGATGGTTTGTTCTGTAGACTATCGAAAAAATATAGCTTAAAGGGGCTAATAATTTTGACCTTAAAATGGTTTAAAAAAATTAAAAACTGCTTTTATTCTGGACGAAATAAAATAAATAAGACTTTCTCTAGAAGAAAAAATATTATCAGACATACTGTGAAAATGTTCTTGCTCTGTTAAACATAATTTGGGAAATATTTAAAAAAGAAAAAAAAAAAATGAAAAGGTGGGCGAATAATTCTGACTTTAACTGTATATAATAGACTATTTGTGACACTGAAGACTAGAGTTATGAGCAATGTGTGTGTGTGTATGTACAGAAAAGAGCATATACCTCAGCTTAAATTTGATCAAACAGCTATTTTATATAGTGTACCCATAATATGCATCTTTTTGCTAATAATACGTCAGCTTTAAGCTCAATGAGGCCTCAGAGAAGCTGAAAGGAGTCAGTCATTACATCTGCTGTTTTGGCAGCAAGGCGAGTTTTATTTCCTTGAGGTTGACCCTCTGAAAACCACACACAGCCCACAAAGTGTAAACAAGTCCGACGTGAATCCTGCTTTTGTTCTACAGACTCGATCAGCCCGGGTCCTCAGAGTCCATACTTCAGGATAGTGGGCTTCGACGTCACCAATGTGGAGCGAAACTCCAGCACTTTGGTCAAAGCAGAATTTCGCATCTTCAGAGCGCCAAACCCACAGGCGCGCGCCACAGAGCAGCGAGTGGAAATATACCAGGTAAAAGACAATCCCATGTGGTTTTTCCAGACAAAAGGCTCGAGTTGTTCCATTGGATGAGCCTGTGCTGCTCTCGCATTTCCATCAACTGTTTTGTCATGATGTGTAGTGCAAGAAATAGAGCGGCAAGTGAATGAATGGGAAAGACAAATAAGCTTGTGGTTTTTCTTCCTCTTTACACCCACAGATTCTGAAATCTGAGGATGTGACGGCCCCGTCTCAGAGGTACATCGACTCCAGAACAGTGGAGCCTCGAGCCAAGGGAGCGTGGCTTTCTGTGGACGTCACAGAGACTGTGAAGGAGTGGATGGCGTTCAGAGGTCAGTGAGTTCATGCGGAGGCTTCAACGTATATTTACTCCTCAATCAAGCGGAGGAGCTTGTAGTATTTCCTTTTCTAAGACAAATAATCTTTTCTCTCTCTCCCTCTGTCTCAGAGAGAAATCTTGGCCTGAAGATCAGCGTTCACTGTCCCTGCTGTACTTTCGTACCTTCCACAAACAATATTGTTCCTAACAAAAGCGAAGAGCTAGAGGCCAGATTTGCAGGTGATTTATTCTTCACAATAAAGGTGTATATATATATATATATATATATATATATATATATATATATATATATATATATATATATATATATATATGTACAGTTGAAGTCAGAATTATTAGCCCCCCTTTGAATTTGTATTCTTTTTTAAATATTTCCCAAATTATGTTTAACAGAGCAAGGACATTTTCACAGTATGTCTGATAATATTTTTACTTCCGGAGAAAGTTTTATGTGTATTATTTTGGCTAAAATAAAAGCAGTTTTTTAATTTTTTAAACACCATTTTAAGGTAAAAAATTATTAGCCCCTTTAAGCTATATTTTTTCAATAGTCTACAGAACAAACCATCGATATACATTAACTTGCCTAATTACCCTAACCTGCCTAATTAACCTAGTTAAGCCTTTAAATGTCACTTTAAGCTGTATAGAAGTGTCTTGAAAAAGATCAAGTAAAATATTATTTACTGTCATCATGGCAAAGATAAAATAAATCAGTTATTAGAGATGAGTTATTAAAACTGTTAAGTTTAGAAATGTGTTAGAAAAATCTTCTCTCCGTTAAACAGAAATTAGGGAAAAAATTAAACAGGGGGCTAATAATTCAGGGGGGCTAATAATTCTGACTTCAACTGTATATGTCTAATATACATGAAGTTATGCTGTGCTGCATGATGTTTTGCTTTTAATATCTTAATAGCACTGTAAAAAATTGTTGTTTGACAGTCTAGCCTGATTAACAGGTGTTTATTAATGCATTGAGTTGCATTAGAGAAGTTTAAACTTTGCTTGTAAAGTTTTGATAATAAAATGTTACTTTATAGTTTAACAAAGTGACTTTGATTCACGTTTGTAATAGAAACAATATGTTGACTGGGTTAGTCATGAGAATTATTATATAAATTTATTTTTTATATAAATATTGACACGAGATTGAATATCTAACAAAATTTTAAACCAATTGACATTTTTCATTTTATTTTCATGGCAAATTTTTCTGAATACGTTATTAACTGCATCATAACTAATAATAATAATAATAATAAAATATTTATTTTGCCATTATATTTATGCTAGAATGTTTAGCTTTCAAAATGGTCAAAATATCTTGAAAAACAGACATTTACAAAAAAAAGTTTGATTTAATTTTACTATTGTAATTTTGTGAATTCTTTGATGGTTTTCTTTTGAGAGATTTGAATAGAACAGTGTTAGTCGAAAGTATCAGATATTTTCATTCATTCATTTTCCTTCGGCTTAGTCCCTTTATTCATCAGGGGTCGCCACAGCGGAATGAACTGCCAACTTATCCAGCATATGTTTAACACAGCAGATACCCTTCCAGCTGCAACCCAGTACTGGGAAACACCCATACACACTCATTTACACACACACACACACACACACGCACTCATACACTATGGCCAATTTAGTTTATTCAATTCACCTATAGCGCGTGTGTTTGGACTGTGGGGGAAACCGGAGCACCAGGAGGAAACCCACGCAAACACGGGGAGAACATGCAAACTCCACACAGAAATGCCAACTGACCCAGCCGGGACTCGAACCAGCGACCTTCTTGCTGTGTGGTGACAGTGCTGACCACTGAGCCATCATGCTGCCATCAGATATTTTTATTCCACTTAAAATGATTCAGAACTAAAAGGTTATTGCTAATTTACTTAACTTCAGGCGATACAAAATGTAGGTTAGAGCTTTTCTTCAGTAGACTATTAAAGATGATGCAGGTCAACTCAACTGCGTCACATTCAGAGTCAAAAAAAATCATATTCATATTCATTCTGTGTGCTTTTAAAGTATCAGTAGATGATGATGATGATTTGCATTTAATAAATCACCAAGAACTACGGCTTCAGTGACAATTAGATTTTAATATTCTACCAAAGAAAATGTGTGGCTACAACCAGTGTTGGACACGCTCCTTTAAATGAGTAATTAGTTATAGTTACTAGTTACTTCTCACTAATAGTAACTGAGTTAGTAACTGAGTTACATGATTATAAAAGTAACTAATTACCAGGGAAAGTAACTATTTAGTGACTTTAAGAAAAATCTAATTTGTCAAATGACTGTAAAATAAATATAAAACATTGTTCACTAATCTACACTATTTTAATGTTGTTGTGGGACAATGTGAGAGACAACGGCAGCTTGTCCTCAACTGTAAATCGAGATATTATTTTGTTTAATTCTGTCTGAGTAATAAGAGTTTGCGGTGGAGAAAAATTAAGTTTTATTTGCTTTGCTTTGTTTTGTCCTCCTTTGGTAGCAGAGCTCACGTTATCACCTGCGTAGCCACTAATTTTGTGGCAGCATGTGAAGACGTGAGGTGCTTCAGTAGATTAGAATTACTCGTCAACAACGCAGAGAGACTCTTTTTTCCTGGGCATAAGTTGCACGATACATAAACATTCTTGCCTTTCACCTCAACAAGGGAAAAGTAGTGCTTATATTTACAGTTTGCAAACGCTACTGTTGAACTTGTTGGATTTGCCATTGTTCTGACTCCTGGTCATTGGTGTGTGCCACTGATTGTGCATGTGCTTGTGTGTGAACACCAGCACTACTCTGCCTCTGATTGGCAAACGATGGAAATGTACACTATCTAAGCCAATCAGCACGTTCTGTTACACCACGTTCACAGACACACCAATCATCATTGCTGGTTGGTTATGTGTCCCACCCCAGCCTCAAACACACACACACACACACCCCATTGAAAGAGAGGTCCTATGGCTGAGAGAGACGCTGCTTGCATGAAAACTGCTTCAGTGTTCTCAATTATAGTAACGTGCATTTTATTGTCAGTAACGGTAACAGTGTTGTAACAGGGGAAACAGTAATTAATTTGATTACTTGTTAAAAAAGTATCGTCGTTAGTACCGTCGTTTATTTATAGCACCGTTATTCCCATCACTGGTGGCTAGTGCAGATATTTATCCCTGGGTGAACTACTCTTTTTATTTACATTTAAACAGTATGAATACCAGTGTAATACATAATATCCACTTAAACAGTTGACATTTATTTTAAATAAACATTGTACAAGCACACTTTCCATGAAAGTGAAGTTTAAAGGGCACCTATGGTGAAAAATCTACTTTTTAAGCTGTTTGGACAGACATATGTGTAGGTATAGTGTTTAGACCGTCATATTGGGGTGATATAAACACACTCAGTCCTTTTTCTTTCAATTTAACAACATAAAAACAGTGGACCA
The DNA here is from genome assembly GCA_903798195.1 of Danio kyathit. Lineage (NCBI taxonomy): Eukaryota > Metazoa > Chordata > Actinopteri > Cypriniformes > Danionidae > Danio > Danio kyathit. Next base: position 11,954,028 of record LR812532.1, on the reverse strand, counting down.
ATTGGAGCGGTTCTGAGACCGACCGCAACTTGATGTAGGAGTGTGGTCCCCTCGCCCACCAAATTGATTGACAGGCGCGCATGACCATATGCTCAGTTTGTTTTCACGTCTGCCATTTTCAGCCTGTGAGTTAAAGCGATGTCACCAAAGAAACACCCTTGCTCTATTTTTAGATGTATAGCTCATTGGGCTCAACACAAGATTAACATTCCCATCGTTATCTCCCTCCTCGGTGCCAGTGTTTGTAACTTTAGGTGGGTTTGCATTCATGTGTACTTTTCATTGCGTCTTCCTTAAACTTCAGCCATTTGCATTTCCCGCGGTCACCTCCCGGTCATCTTAACTAGGTGCAGCTGGAAAGTGCGAGCATGTTGCCTCACGTGCGCGTCCCTCCATTGGAAATAACGAACTTGCCTTAAGCAGGTCGCACACCAGAAGCGCCGCTCGGCGACGTGCACCGCAGCGCCATGCATTTCAGAATTGTAAACATAGGTTTCTATCAGGGTACACACAACGGCGCCGCAAGTCGGCGGCTGTCCACAGCACCCAGCCACGACTCAGGACACATATTTCTGTTCATATTTCTGCCGCACCACAGAGCGTTATCTGAATAGTTTCATTTTAAATAACATGCGAATGTGCGCGTCTGGTGTGCTGTGTCGTGGCTCTGTGCCCTTCAGTCAAAGTTATTTCAGTGTGCTTGGTTATTAGTCTCGGTGTACAAGCTCGGAGCTTTAAACTAGCTCACAGTTGGCTGTAAAACTATACAAAGACACAAATGATTTTGTAGTCTCTGCTTGGTCTGTGTCCGAGTCGTACATGTACAGCTGAATGCTGGTCCTCTCACTCATGTTGCTTCTCTCTGTCTGCCTGTCTGTTGCCGTACACAAAGCGGGGGAGCTCTTGGCTCCGCCCGCTTGTTAAGTTGGGCGGGAAGTCGAAACTAATTTTCATGTGAAGCAACACGCCCCTAAAACAACGAGCTGTGTACACCCCCCCAAAATGACACTTTTTAAAACATTATAATAAAAAATCTGAATTGTGTTTTGAACTGAACCTAAACTGGCACAGTCAGAAGAACCATAATATTAATATGAAATCTTAAAAAAGGGGTAAAATAGGTGCCCTTTAAATCAATAAATACACCATTCAATATGAAAACAAAAAGTGTTTGTGCAGTTTCTAGTTGCCAAATTTACTGAAAAAGTTGGCTTAATTTGTTGTTATTGATATTTTGGCTTGATTCCTTCCCAGGCATTGATGATGATCTTATAAAGCAGACCAGAAAACCAGGTGTGACCAAAGGACAGATTGAATTTAGCACAAAAACTCCCCACCTGATCCTAACCCTGCTGCCTACTGACCGGCTGGACAGCCCTATCAAGAAAACCCGCAAGAAGAGATCCGCAGCAGACACCTCCATATGCACACGGTACACAGACATTTCTTTTGATTATTTATTATTACTCTCTCTGAAATACTTAATTTTGACAGAGAATCATTTCAATATTCCCATTTCATTTTACTTAAACTGAAATTACATACATTAAATGTATAATTTGCATTAAACTGAATGTGAAATACAGTGGTCCCTCGCTATAACGTGATTTACCTTTCAAGGCCTCGCAGTTTCGCTGATTTTTTTGGGGTAGTTTGACATGCTTTTGTTTTTTTTTTTACAGAGCATTGTGTTCTCATTGTTCTCATTCTTTCATTGTCAATCAATCTCGTCCGTGCCTTGTCTCCTGTACAGTACAGAATAATGTGTTCAGCTTGCCAAATTTACATAAATCTTCGATTACTAGCAGTGTGACTCTGAAGTGCTGTACTGTATGTTTGCAATTTTTCTCCCCAACATAGCCCATAATGTCAATGAAACATTCTGCACCCTCTAAGGCATCTGCGGTAGCACCCAATAGGCAGAGGAAGATGCTAACCATCACAGAAAAAGTTCTGGACATGCTAAAGGAAAGGTGGAAGTTACGTGGCTGTGGGGAACCATTAAGGAATAAATGAATCTTCGGTTCGTTACATTCGGTTTTACAGCCTTAAAACATCTGTAATAAAAAATAAACTACTTCGTGGATTTCACCTATTGTGGGTTATTTTTAGAACGTAACTCCTGCGATTACCGAGCGACCAATTCAGAGGATGGGGATGATTGGGAGGCCATGATGATTAGGGCTAAGAGGGAATTTGGCCAGGAGACTGGGGTTACACCCCCACTCTTTACGAGAAGTGCCATGGGATTTTTAATAACCACAGAGAGTCAGGACCTCGGTTTATCGTCTCATCCAAAAGACTGCGCCCACTGACAGTATAGTGTCACTTTTACTGGGGCATTAGCACTTACACAGGCCACAGGTTGAGCGCCCCCTGCTGGCCTCACTAACACCACAAAGCAAATAGGTTTTTGAAGGCACAATCTTAATGATCACTAAAGTGTACAGTGTGTTTCATGCCATTGCACATTAGAACATTTAACTTGTGATACAATAAACACATGCTAAAAGCTGTAAAGCAAAAGGTTTTCATTGTTTAGCTTATTAAACAGATGGTTCAAAGCTCAGTTAATGTTCACAGTTATAGCAAGAAAGCCAAGCACTTGATGACAAACCAATCAGAGACACATAAAGCTGCATGAGATTGATCCTGAAGTTTGTGTACATAAAACAGAGGTGAAGATCTTGTTGCATCACACACACCGAATGAACACATGCTGAGACTTGCCCAGGGAGTGTCGTGTCTGATAATGCAGTCTGCATCCCGTCTGTCCTGGATCTAAATGCTCTTTTAATGTCTATTTTTTTGTGTGGAGTGCTTGCTCTCTGCTAAGCAGACCCGGATTAAGAATTCAGAGGCCCCTGGGCACAATGTCTTGTAGGCCCCCCTACAAGACCGCACCTCTATAATTGAATTAAAAAATAAGATTAATAAAATATTTTTAAAATAAAGTTAATCTATAATATTTTGCCCACCTTTTTTAAATAAATGACATAGTACATATATTTATAGTCAACAGAGATTTACCTGATTTTAAATGCATTTAAAGCACACTTTGATTAAAAAAATACTAATATATCTAGTGAAAATGAATGGTTTTTAATATACTTGTTCAAGTTCAACTGAAGCAGTACTAAAATTTATATTTAAGGGTATTTTTAATGTGTAACTTCTACAAACTTATAATGCATAATTTGGATATAACACCTCTCCAATCCAGTTCTATGAATCTGAGTCCTCCATAATACACACACTAAATAATGATTCCTACTGTCTCCCTCGTGATGAAGAAGAGTAGGCAAAAAGCACTTGATTATAAAGCTGAAAGTATCCGAAATTACACAGTTCTCTCCTGTCTCTCTCCTCAGGGGCTTTTTCTGTCTCTCTCTCTCCGTCTCTCTCTCCATGAGGTCGGAGAATATGGGTGAAGCAGGGCGACTAACATTGTAAATACAGATTAATTATATTAAGATGTCACTTACATTTAACACCAGGTGGAAAATAACTGTTTATAGAATATTTATAATTATTATTATCCTTATTAAATACATTGTGACTCATTTTATATATTTTATTAAAATTTTTAAACAAAAACATTTCCTTTCTATTGAAAATAAATGTATTTCCAATCTGCTATGTAATGGGGGAAAAAAGATGAACGTGTTCATCAGTCGCTGGATTCGAACCGAGTTCATGAACGATCGCCTCAAAACACATATCTATACTCTTTACGAGCTACACCACTCCCACTCCCTACTGCGCTCTTTAGTTATGTTGACTCTGTCGATCAAACGGCGCTGGCGGGAAGCACAAAGTTTATTACAACGAGGTGCGCTATTTGCACTTAGCCTAAATAGACACTACAAAATCAGCATTTTTTTTTCCCCCTCGCAGGGGCCTCAAGTGCGCACGGGCCCCTGGGCCTGTGCCCATAATGCCCATTGGTTAATCCGGCCCTGCTGCTAAGCAACATAAAAATGGTCATTTAAGTCAAATCAGAGTTTGCTGCAGAAGTCAGTCATGTAGACGTAGTACTTGGACGCGGCTAGACAGCAGATGTTGTGAGGAGAGTCATTTTATCTCACAAATTTTAACCAAAAAGTGCTTTTTTGAAGAACTACCCTGCCTACTTTTAGTACAATAAAAGTGAACATTTCTGAAAATGTTTCTAATAAATAAGACTATTTGAATGTGCCAAGGCGAGATTTAATTTTTATGAATAATGATTTCAATTTTAGTCTAAAGTGGGGGCACGATGGCTCAGTGGTTAGCGCTGTCACCTCACAGCAAGAAGGTCGCTGGTTCGAGTCCCGACTGGATCAGTTGGCATTTCTGCGTGGAGTTTGCATGTTCTCCCCACGTTGGTGTGGGTTTCCTTCGGGTGCTCTGGTTTCCCCCACAGTCCAAAGACATGCGCTACAGGGGAATTGAATAAACTAAATTGTATGAGTGTGTTTGAATGAGAGTGTATGGGTGTTTTAAAAACACTGTTTTCCAATACTGGGTTGCAGCTGGAAGGGCATCCGTTGTGTAAAACATATGCTGGAATAGTTGGTGGTTCATTTCGCTGTGGCGACCTCTGTAATATGCTGTAGAGTCTGTAGAGACTAAGCTGAAGGAATATGAATAAATGAATTTTAGTCTAAAAATGACACAAGTCACGTGGTGTACTTTTATGGTGCTTTTGCAAAGTGTTTTGTTGTTATTGTTATTCAAATTGCTGGAAGGGAATCTGCAGCTTAAAACATATGCCAGTGTAATTGGCGGTTCATTCCACTGTGGCAACCCCTTAAAATCAAGGACTATGCTGAAGGATAGTGAGTGAGTGAGCGTTTTTCAAATTATGTTACATGGACAAAACAATGTCATGTGTGTTTGACAGAGGGCTTTATTTTAACGATCTAGGCGCAAAGTCTAAAGCGCATGGGGAAAAAGCATTAAGCACATGTCTGAATCCACTTTTGCTATTTTAAGGATGGAAAAATATGGTTTGCACCCTGGCGCATGGTCTAACAGCGTTGTGCTTATTCTATAATGAGTTATGGGTGTGAGCATAACATGTATTAAGCCAACCAGGGTCTCATCTCCCGCTCCCTTTAAGAGTCAGCTGCGGATGTTTCACTAGCCAGAAAAACAACCCAGGCTCATTCTGAAAACGTAGTCCCGTGGACGTTTCTGGAGGCCGATGTGTGCGCTTTTTCGTATCTCAAATGTCTCTTGCGAGTGCTGTTTGCGCCCGCGCTGTTCTCGCGTAAACCCACCAGAGGGCCGCTGTCGACCGACGTCTGTCTGACTGAATGATTGACTGGGCGACCGGCCAATCGACTGACCCACCCCTCCTCCTTCCCTAAACCCAACCAACAGTTTTACAAAAGCCATCCAGAAAAAGAAAAAGCCTTCGTCTGATTTTTACCACGTTTCAGATTTTACCACATTCTCAGCCTGTTGTTCACTCGTTCCATTTTATTTTTTGGATTCTGTTTTGTCTTACCTGATTTTTGGAACCGCTCTTCCCCGAACTAGAACCGGTCGTTGTCGTGGTCAACTCCTCTCTTCATCTCAAGTCCGCCGACGTACAAGATGAGCTGGTTGTAGCTGGAAAGGCCTCCAAACGGAGGTAAGCGGTCAGCTGGTAAGCGCCAAAAGGAACGGCGTCATCCCGCCCTGTAGCGTTCGCTTAAAAAATAAAACAGCCATACGTACCTCCGGCTACATAATTCACGGTCTCCAGAAACGTCCACAGGACTATGTTTTCAGGAATGAGCCTGTGTTGGAGAAAAACAGTTAAACAGACCATCTGCAGCACAGATCTGATAATATGCATTTATTTTTACCTAATTATCCCAACAACTCCCATATGATTTGTTCAGTGATTCATTTGTTCCTAAACCCCTCCTTTGCGTGATGCTAATCTGCGCTTATTGGACCAATGACCCAGTCTGTTGTGATTGGTCGACTGCATTCAGCGAGAGACGGAGAGAAACGTCCAGCACGCTTATGAAGTACTCAGAGCACAGGGTATATGTGTGAGCCCAATGCAGGAATGTATTAAAGCAATGCAGTTAAACACTAGCATATTACTCTACTCTTTACCCTAACCCCAAGTAATAACAACGACACACATTCAGTATTAATCCACACTGTGGCAAAAATTGAACTATTTTGAAAATTGACTGCACCGCGCATGTGAGGAATAGCTGATGGTAGCAAAGACACACGGCAGAGGATCGCGAGCACAAAACACATTTAAATCGATAAAAGAAGTCTTCAACGAGTTTTCAACGTGGTTTTGGACGCGATATGTGAAATAACCCGTACAGATCCAACCTGAGAGATAAAGTACAAGCACTGATCTATAACAAATAACATTATGTGATTACAAGTCGCGCGGAGCGATTAAAAGTTACGCTTAAATACATACAATTAAAAACTTATTTTGCAAACTACAGAAAGTGAGGAAACCATTTTAATCCCACTTAACGTTGTGTAGGAAGGAGAAACACTTACAGGATCTGGAGGAAGAAGAAACTGGCCCATACAAACTGTGTAACAATTACTGACAAAGTGCAATACATTAGTAGTCTTTGCTGCTCCTTTATTTAATAACAAATGGCCGGCAAATCGTGCGCTGCAGAGTAGGTTATTGTATCAATCACCAGAAAAATTAGAAACAAACACAGCACTATCTTGGCTATACTGTGGTGGTGGTGTGAAAATGAACTTTAACCCTTTATTCCCCACAGCTGCATGTCTGGCCATCTTTCAGTGATAGCAATTTTCACACCATGATCCCTCGCACTCCGCTAGTGTCTGAAGGGAAAGGCACGTTCACGTTTTACCGGATCCGGCTCTTTATATTTGGTATTGTTTCGGGTTGATGTTGAGACGAACAGGCAAAAGTTCTGGACGAATGATGAATCATTTAAACAACTCTGAGTCGAATCTTTTATTTAAAAAATTCTATATTTTTAAACAAGGTGCATTTTCAGATTTAACCCTCAGCTGGATGTTTTCGCTCACTTAGAGCTGTGTTGCACACTGCATGGAAGGCAATTTTCAAAAACCCATAAGAGGGGCTCTTTAAGGTAAACTTCTCTTTTACCACACAATCATAATCTGACACTTATTTTGCCTCCTCCAGGAATGACCAGGGCTGCTGTCTGAGGTCTCTCTATATTGATTTCCGTCGGGACTTAAACTGGAAGTGGATCCACGAACCCAAAGGCTATAAAGCAAATTTCTGCGCAGGGAACTGTCCTTACCTGTGGAGTGCGGACAACCACTATAACATGGTAAATATAAATCAGGCTGACCCTGCATAACTGTTAAGTAAGTTTTTATACAAATGAAATAACATAAATAAGAAAACTAAAGTTAAGAAAACCTCTCATAATAGCGATCTGGATGTTTTCATGAGGATAGATTGAGTTTGCAGGACTAGTTCACATTTATTGATAAAGGACTTCATAGATTAGATTGCTTTAAAGGGGATCTGGTATGCCCCTTTTATTCATTCATTCATTTTCTTTTGAGCTTAGTCCCTTTATTAATCTGGGGTCGCCACAGTAGAATGAACCGCCAATTTATCCAGCATATGTTTTACGCAGCGGATGCCCTTCCAGCTGCAAACCATCACTGGGAAACATCCATACACACTCATTCACACACATACACTATGGACAATTTTTAGCTTCCCCAATTCACCTATCACATGTCCTTGAGTGTGGGGGAAACCGGAGCAACAGACCCCAGAATACTAAAGGGACTAAGCCAAAAAGAAAATGAATGAAAATGAAATGACACAAGAAAAAAGTATTGAACATATGAACAAAGGAAGATGTAAAGGTGAAAAGCCCAGACCGCAGCTGAAGTCTCTTAGTAGTTCTTAAGCAACGCCCTTCTCTGCCCTTCCTCAATGTAAATGAATATTAGCTGCTTCAGTCAGCATCTACATTAGCAGGATGATGAAGATGAAACCAGTGGACATTTCAGCAGGACAATGATCCAAAACACAGCTAAGGTAACTCTCAAATGCTTTCAGAGAAATAAAATCAAGCTGTAGAATGGCCCAGCCAATTACCTGACTTAAATCCAATAGAAAATTCAAAATAAAGATCAGATTGGATTGGATAGACAAGACCCACAGAACCATCAAAAGTTTAACACTCTGTTGAAGTCTGTGAAAAACTCCCACCTGAGCAATTCATGTGACTTTATTCTCCTTATGGGCGTCTTTAAGCTGCCATCACCATCATTTCTTTGGTTGTTATCAACATCTGGTGAAAATTTAACAGCAGCTTTAAAAAAGATCCTGAGAAAAATAGTTACGTGTTCAATACTTATTTTCCCCACTGTATATGGTAAGAAATATGTTTTCAAATATACTTTGATTCATTTCAGAATACAAATAAATGGCATAAAAATATATGCATGCAAATATATGTTCTATAAATACAATTTTAGCCATTTTTTTATATTTTTCAAAAACTATTTACACATTTTAAATATATTTGCTTGATAAGTTTTAAAGAAAATACATTAACTTGTAATATTGTAAGTTTATTTAATGTCTAAAACATGAAAAGCTGCAATTCTTCACTTGCTCTGCATTTTCAAATCTGTATTTGGATGTGGCTTTATCTTATTTATATTGGAACCTATATTTAAATATGACAGTAATGTTGTGCTCTGAAAAGTTTCCATGAATGAATCTCTGACAGCGACACCTCCCCTCCCCATCCACCAATCACTGTCTGCATAGTTATTATGACATCAAGCATAGCAACAAAGTCAATCCCGCCCCTATAATCTTATTTTAAGACTTTCTTTTTCTCTTCCTTAGTAAAGGGTTTTCTCAGCAGCTTTGTGAACAGGTTTTAAGAGAAAACTATAAGCTAAAAACTTTGAATGTTATTTAGAAAATCAAATGTTTTGTGAATTTGGTTACATAATAAAATGTTGAAAAGGTAAATAAATGGAAAAAAAAACTTGTAGATCACAAGCACAGGGAGAGCACGTCACACCTGTACTGTTTCCCTACACTGGTTACCGATCCAGTTTAGAATTCAGTACAAATCTTGTTGTATGTTTTTAAATCCCTCCATAGCCTGGCCCCTGAGTATATTTCTGAGCTAATCAATATACATCAACCCATGAGATCTCTTCACTCTAAGGATCAACTCTATTTGACAGTTCCGCGATCATGCTTGAAATGTTGAGGTGATAGGGCTTTTTCAGTAGCAGCTCCAAGACTTTGGAACGATCTTCCACTCTCCTTAAGAACATTTCCTACTGACATTCTCTCAATGGAACTATTATTTGATTATTATTATTAATATAATTATTTATTGATCTTTTGAAGTCTACCAGGGGCGGGATGGGCAGGAGTGGGTTTTAAATTTGCACTTGGTTTTTTTTCTTGGTTTTATATTGTTACCTGAAAAACTCAAACAGTTGTTAACAACAAAAAAAAAAAAGAACATCTCCTACTTTGGATTCATTTCATAGGTCACTGAAAACATTTATTTTCTTTAGCTTTTACTCATGTGTTGTGAGTTTATGTACTTTGGTTCATTGTATGTTTGCATGTGTTGTGTTTTTATGTACAGCACTTTGGTACCCATTGTGGTTAGTTGAAAGTGCTCTAGAAATAAATTGAGTTGAACACAGGCATCTCTTAACTAATAGATAATTAGTTAGATCGGCGTCACGGTGGCGCAGTAGGTAGCACGATCGCCTCACAGCAAGAAAGTCGCTGGTTTGAGCCACGGCTGGGTCAGTTGGCATTTCTGTGTGGAGTTTGCATGTTCTCCCCGTGTTCGAGTGGGTTTCCTCCGGGTGCTCCTGTTTCCCCCACAGTCCAAAGACATGCACTATAAGAGGGTTGCGGCTGGAAGGGCATCCGCTGGAACATGTGCTGGATAAGTTGGCGGTTCATTCCGCTGTGGCGACCCCTGATCAGTAAAGGGACAAAGCCGAAAAGAAAATGAATGAATAAATGAATAATTAGTTAGTTAACAAAATTAGTTAACAAAATGAATCCCCATAGTTCCTGATGATACATTGAGGTCTTATTAAGAAACATTATTACCTTTAATCTACAGCCTCTGAAAAAGATCTTAAACATGTTCCTGACAAATCAGTCTTTCTGATTGAGGTCACACACTTGAACTTGGTTTTACTTTTTTTATACACTGCAAATGTTGGGTTCCACACAATTCATTCATGTTGTCCCAACACAAATCCATAATTTGTGGATTGAGTTGATTGAACATAAAACAATTAAGTTCCCCCCAAAAATCTCTAGAATTGTGTTTTTTTTTGTGTCTTTTAAGTAAGTAATTCGAGTTTAGGCTGTAGCAGCCACAATAATGAGTATTAAATTCACAATAATAATCACAATAAAGTCAAAATTATCTGCACTGTTATTTTTCTTTCTTTCTTTTCTTTCTCAAGTATTTCACAAATGATGTTTATCCTCCTAGGGATATTAGGATATTCATTTTTAGCTCTTAAGTGGCTATTTAAAATACTTTGAATGTTTTATATTTTGTTACAGACATACAGTGTCATCCTGCAACTGTTTTGCAGCATATGAAATGTCCCAAACCCTATTTTTAACTGTCCAAAATGGGAAAAAAATGTTGTTTTTACTCTCTGATAGTCAAAGCAAGTTCAATTCCATGTTAAATATGCATAAAAAAAATTCAGGAAAAAGTGTTTTATGTAAATCTGGACCACGAGTCCACATATATGGACATCATTTTTCTCTAAAAGTACATCATATCAAAAGATGATACTGAGATTTTTATTCTAATTAGGTTCCAATAAGCCCAAATAGCAAAGAGAAATAAAAAATGCAGGTAAAAAAACACCTTGGGCCTTTTAACAGAGCAAGGAATTTTTCATAGTATTTCCTATATTTTTTCTTCTGGAGAAAATTTTATTTGTTTTATTTCAGCTAGAATAAAAGCAGTTAAAAAATTTTTTAAAAACCATTTTAAGGTCAGTAAAAAAATATACAGAGGGGCTAAAAATTCAGGAGGGCTAATAATTCTGACTTCAACTGTATATGTTGCTTAACTACAATAATATGACATTTCTAATCAAATTTGTTTAGTTCAAGTTATTTCCAATAAATTTAATTTCCATGTTTTTTTTTCTGACACAGTGTTTCTCTCTCTCTGCTTTCTTTTCAGATTCTCCCTCTGTATAATAAAATGAATCCAGAAGCATCAGCGTCTCCGTGTTGTGTTCCTCAGGACCTGGAGCCACTCACCATCGTTTACTTCCTAGGCCGGACACCTCGCGTGGAACAGCTCTCCAACATGGTGGTCCGCTCCTGTAAGTGCCGCTAATGCAGAAGATCTCAGACGGAGGACAGAAAACAGGTGGATTAGAGAAGAACAAAGACATAAAGTCATCATATTGAAGAGAATTCAGCTAAAAATTTACTCACCAATAGGGTTGTTGCTATACTGGAATTTGGTACCAATCGATACTGAATTTTCAAAACGGCCATTTCTCGCTAACACTTAAGCGCTGTTGAGCACGTTCCTAAACAGTGCTGATTTGCCATTGTGTTCACATGCTCAACAGAAATGATTGGCCGTGACGGTCATCAGTTCCCCAAACTCACTGCTGTTTACTGAGGTAACCACAGATACAGGGACACTGGAGCATTTTAAAGCCGTGATTCATCAGAGATCACTCTTATGTCAGCTTATAGACAAACCAGCTGATCAACATGACTTTGAAATGCTCCAGTGTCCCTGTATCTGTGGTTACACTCAGTAAACAGCGATGAGTTTGGGAAACTGATGACCGTCACGGCCAATCACAGTCATTTCTGTTGAGCACGTAAGCACAATGGCAAATCAGCGCTGTTTAAGAAAGTGGTACACAGAGCTCAAATGTTAGCGGGAAATGGACGTTTTGAAAATTTCAGTATCGATTGGTATCAAATTCCAGTATCGTGATGACCGTACTCACCGTGATGTCATTCCAAATTGGTGCACGCGTTTATTTCTTCTGCTAAACGTATTTGGAAGAATGACGCAAGCCAAACTACTCCAGAGCCCATTGACGCCAATTGAATGCAACCGAAAATGAAATTCTTCTGTTCTGCCAACTCATAGCATATTTTAAGCAAAACTATTCCTTCAAAAATGTACACAAGAGACATATTCATCAAGCATCATCAATGCAGAGGACACAATCAGCTTTAATATTATCTCACATCGGCCATATCTTATAAATAAGCTTTTATTTTAACTACTATTCCAGTACAGTGGTCCCTCGTTTTTTCCCAGGAGTTACGTTCTAAAAATAACCCGCAATAGGTGCAATCCGCAAAGTAGTCAGCTTTATTTTTTACAATTATTATAAATGTTTTAAGGCTGTAAAACCCCTCGCTGCACACTTATACACTTTTCTCAGACAGGCATTAACATTTCCAGACTTTTCTCTCATGTTTAATGTTCATATATATATATATATATTCTCATTATTTTTGAACACATCTATAGTTATGCGGTGGCACAGAGTTAGACCTTTTTCTTGACTTCACACAGAAACAGCAACGCCTGCGGCATGACATCACTTTGTTGCAGAGACACTATTGGTTAAACACCGGCGAAGTAGAACACGGAAACAGCTTAAAGCGGAAATCGCAAATATGTCTGCAGTCTGGAGGTATTATCAAGTTGATGTCGACAACATTGCCATTGGCAACATTGTGAGATATGTAAACTTGGCATTGCAAGAAGTGGAAAGGAAAATGCTACATTTAACACGACAAACTTGATAAGACACTTCAAAAACAAACTTAGAACCTCGATTTGAAATGCCGTCTCACTATTTCACTGAGAAAGCTCTGCCAGCCTTTTATAAGAAGATTCCTGACAAACAACTTGTCCTGTTATAAGATGTACCCCATGTTTCGTTCATCACAGACATATGGAGTTCGTCAGTAGCTCCCATGTCTCTACTAAGCCTTATCGCACAATGGATTGACTCCATCCTGGATCCGTTTCTTCGCTCTTCTTTATTTTTTTGATGTATTATAGAAGTATCGGATCGCATTTCGGTAGATACTCAAAATCAAATGACTCGGACTCAAGGGCAGAAAAACCTGATCGGGACATCCCTACGGATAATGTTGGCATCCAGCGTAATGTTCTTTTTCCTGCAGTTACTGATCCACAAAGCGAAAGCAGACTCCATCTTTAAGGGGGTCGACTTGCACTGGATGCGCTGCGCATGTTTGCATGGCATCTGGTATGTGATGCCCCCTTTACGATGGTCTTGCTGTGGACAGTTACAACCCTTTTTGCATCCTTGTTGAAACTGCTAGCGATCGAAGATTTATGTTAATTTGGCAAGCTGAACGCATTCTGTACTGTACAGGAGACATGGAGGAGATCGATTGACAATGGTGTACAGTCAATTAGAACACAGAACACATTGCTCTGTAAATAAATAAATAAATAAAGCATGTTAAATTGCACACAAAAAAATCAGCGAAGCTGCAAAAGACTAACCATGTTATAGTGAGGGACCACTGTATTGCAAAAGTGACCAACGAAATACACGCCAGCAGTGAATCTTTCTTCCTTTTGTAGATTTTCTATGATTGTTACTGTAGATCGGTTTATATTTTTTGACCTTGCTAATGTAAATAATTTTCGGTGATGTGTTTATTTGCTAAATACAATAAATTTTAATTATATAATAACACCTTTGAGTCCTTTTAGTTATTTTTATAGAATCTCTCAGAGTAGATTTATATTTATTCATTACACATATGACCCAAACCAGTGGCCTACTCTCAAGGTTTTCTCTTTTTTTTTCTTCAAACGATAACTGTGTGGTCTGCACTCGCTGAAAAAGCAGATTTGACTAGTGGACTCACCAGCCAGATGCGGTTCGAGGTTAGAAAATCTTCGACGTAAACAGGATGTGAACAATTTCCAGACACCGACCACTCGCGGAACGCCAAATTTAAAGGCTTGGGGTTCAGGGTTTGTGGCGAGAGAGAGAACAGTGGGCGAAATCCAGAGTCCAAATCGGCTGTAGGACGCATTTCAAATGCTCCATGCGATCGCTTTGATTTGTATGTTCTGGCAGTGCCCTCCACACCCTATAATGCTGAGCGATGTAATTTCGTCTGATCTGTGGGAAGTTGGGAGGAATGTTGACTTGGCCTACATATCGCCTGTTTGTTTTCCTTCTGCCTATGAAGCCTCAACGGCTCCTTTAAAAGCTTATAGCCGCTGGCATAGCGTTAAAAGTTTGTTCTTGAGTCAAAACCTTTTCCTTAAATGTTTATCTGTGGCCGCCGAGAGTGATCTGCAGGGAATGATAGGGTTTCTGTGTTTAACTGCCAGTGCTAAAATGAGCAAATTCCACTGTCTCTTGCTCGCTGAAAACAACTTGATAGGAAAAGGGAGGGGGGATGCAAAGGGACCGAGGGAGAAGCAGTGGTGCTTTGTTACATAACAGTCCTTAAATTGAATAGACGAAAATACTTTGTCACTTGCGCAAGGTTGACTCAGCGTCCTCTGCGGATGGGGGAGTGTGAATTGAAAGCCTCGGGGCATGAAAGAGGACGATCAGCCGTCTGAGGCCCGTGTGGTTTGGGAAGAGCAGTCTGGGTGTGAGAGCAGCTTCGGGACACATGGTTTTTCATGGGATGTGAATGTGCACATGTGTCGTGAGAGAGTTGCATATGAGTCTAGACATCTCTCAATTACTAAAAGAAACAATCCGTCATTGGTTGAAGGCTTTCTGACACTTTAGGTCAACATGTTTAACAGCGTTCTACTGTCAATGCAATGACGCTTCGCATACAACTTAATCACTTAAAGAGTGATTATTCTACGATAAATAAAAGCAGATCACTGTAAAAAATATCCGTAAAATAGCATTTTACAGATTCCCCATTGTGATGTTTCCCCTTTTATTTATGCTTTTAAGTTCCATTACAGGCAGTGCAGAATTATTAGGCAAATGAGTATTTTGACCACATCGTCCTCTTTATGCATGTTGTCTTACTCCAAGCTGTATAGGCTCGAATGCCTACTACCAATTAAGCATATTAGGTGACGTGCATCTCTGTAATGAGAAGGGGTGTGGTCTAATGACATCAACACCCTATATCAGGTGTGCATAATTATTAGGCAACTTCCTTTCCTTTGGCAAAATGGGTCAAAAGAAGGACTTGACAGGCTCCAAAAAGTCAAAAATAGTGAGATTTCTTGCAGAGGGATGCAGCACTCTTAAAATTGCCAAGCTTCTGAAGCGTGATCATCGAACAATCAAGTGTTTCATTTTAAAATAGTCAACAGGGTCGCAAGAAGTGTGTGGAAAAACCAAGGCGCAAAATAACTGCCCATGAACTGAGAAAAGTCAAGCGTGCAGCTGCCAAGATGCCACTTGCGACCAGTTTTGCCATATTTCAGAGCTGCAACATCACTGGAGTGCCCAAAAGCACAAGGTGTGCAATACTCAGAGACATGGCCAAGGTAAGAAAGGCTGAAAAACGACCACCACTGAACAAGACACACAAGCTGAAACGTCAAGACTGGGCCAAGAAATATCTCAAGACTGATTTTTCTAAGGTTTTATGGACTGATGAAATGAGAGTGAGTCTTGATGGGCCCGTGGCTGGATTGGTAAAGGGCAGAGAGCTCCAGTCCGACTCAGACGCCAGCAAGGTGGAGGTGGAGTACTGGTTTGGGCTGGTATCATCAAAGATGAGCTTGTGGGGCCTTTTCGGGTTGAGGATGGAGTCAAGCTCAACTCCCAGTCCTACTGCCAGTTCTATAAGACACCTTTAAGCAGTGGTACAGGAAGAAGTCTGCATCCTTCAAGAAAAACATGATTTTCATGCAGGACAATGCTCCATCACACGCGTCCAAGTACTCCACAGCGTGGCTGGCAAGAAAGGGTCTAAAAGAAGAAAAAATAATGACATGGCGTCCTTGTTCACCTGATCTGAACCCCATAGAGAACCTGTGGTCCATCATCAAATGTGATATTTACAAGGAGGGAAAACAGTACACCTCTCTGAACAGTGTCTGGGAGGCTGTGGTTGCTGCTGCACGCAATGTTGATGGATTCTGTCAGTGTTTTGATCTGTTCACCATGGATGGCAGGCTTTTGAGTGTCCTTGCAAAGAAAGGTGGCTATATTGGTCACTGATTTGTTTTTGTTTTGTTTTTGAATGTCAGAAATGTATATTTGTGAATGTTGAGATGTTATATTGGTTTCACTGGTGAAAATAAATAATTGAAATGGGTATATGTTTGTTTTTTGTTAAGTTTCCTAATAATTCTGCACAGTAATAGTCACCTGCACACACAGATATCCTCCTAAAATAGCTCAAACTAAAAACAAACTAAAAACTACTTCCAAAAATATTCAGCTTTGATATTAATGAGTTTTTTGGGTTCATTGAGAACATGGTTGTTGTTCAATAATAAAATTAATCCTCAAAAATACAACTTGCCTAATAATTCTGCACTCCCTGTATGGAACCTTGATCTTTGTTTCAACAGCTTTTAAAGGTGCCCTATAATGTAAATCTGGGTATACCACGGCAAAGTAGAATAATAAAAGCTCAATATACGGAAATGGATATACTGTGAGCCACAAGACACCACACGGGCCATGCCCTTCCCATTGCATGCATGCCTAATGGTGTATATGCGCACAGACTTTTCGCCAGCCAGCCTCAGGGCTTCCAGTGAACTGTCTTTCCATTATTAAATCGCCACATTTAAGAAATGATTTCTTTAAAAATCTGTGATCTTCACTGCCTGAAAGATATACGATATGAAGTGGGTCTCAGACCGGACCAGAAGCACTGCATTAAATTCCATTTTCTCTCGCCATGTCTTTCAAACATGACAGTTTACTTCACCCCAGTATTTTCAATGGAGTTTCTGCACTCGCCTGCTGATCCTGACGGCGCTAGGGGTTACACAGCCTTTCATCTCGTTTTAAGCTTGAACAATTAAATGAATGCTTAAGTCTGTTTAACTGAGTGTATTTTAATTGCATTACAACATCGATTAAATTGAAAATAGTCACATTAATCTGTGCATATATTACATTTGTGTTGTTCATCCGGACCTGACGAGCAGCCATGTCATCAAGCTCTGAGATCATTAATATGCACACCTCATGCTGTGTTTGATAAGCAACAATGTTTTCTAGTGAGACAACAATGATAATTTTCCTCTCTTAGTACATTTCACTTATTGTGTATGTGGGACTTTTATTTTGAAAACGCGAGCGCCAATTTGTTTACTGTGTGTTACTAGGCAACAACAGCACAAGACATGTTTCAAACCTTTTTTCGATGCACAATGCAAGATTTACAGATTATACATATATTCATCTCCACTCCGAAGAGGCATAGGGTATGTTTAGTTACATCTTTTGTTAATTTATCGTGTTAATTGTGAAATTTTGATGCGTATGTTTCAACCTATCTTTTACAGTCTATGGTTTCAACAAACACATGGACTGCTGAATCTGGTCAAATCACTCAGTTCAACTGTTCATGCAGAGGCTGATATCAAGTCCTGGCTGTGTTTTCTTTGACTATGGCTTCAAAACACAACACGATACATCTCTATCGGTTTCTTTTGTGAAGCTTAATTATAGTTTAGCCTTTCTCCACAACAGATCTGATGAGCAAAGTAGGTTAACGTTACTCTGATTTAGGGATGCACCGATCCCGATACTTGGATTGAATATCGGTTCGATACCGCATATTTTTGCTGGATCGGGTATCGGCCAGCTGGTACTGATCCAAATCCGATCTTGCGCTATAATCTGTGTAATTTATAAGCCAACAAAGGTAGCCTATTACAAGGCACTGGAAAGTTGTCATGTAGGCCTACTATATCCCAAATGTTCAGAAGCCATTCTATAGTTTAATGTGAAGCACAGATGAATATTCACATGCTTAAATTCATGTTTACTTCAGCGCTTCCCGCCGCTGTGCCTGTCAATCATTCTCCATTCATTCACAATTCAAACTGCGTTTTGCGGTCATGACAACACGAAAAACTCTCCAAGACTGTTTGTTCCTGTTATTTTAGATAATCAGTGGAGAAAAGCATTTAGTTCTGCAATAAATGGGTTCATTTTGACCCATAACTTGGAGTTTACTGCTGTTACTACATCATGTTGCGTTGTGTCTGTTAGATCAGCAGATCTATTAGAGTAGAGAGGGTTATTACCTGCTCTTCACACACAAAGTAGGCCTACCTGAAAGTTTTAAATTAGAAAAGGCTCAATAATACATTGGACAGATCCTCAACGCACTGATTTCTTCCCTTTGTGCTGCTGTTTTGAAAGTGTCCGCAGATACCGGAGGGCTGCGCGCTGTGTCTCAGTGATGCATCAAGCGCACCGGCTTCGCAGAAGCAACGTGCGCCGCTCTGTAAAATTAATCTCATAAAGAGTTTCTGTACTCTCATTTATCCGACTGAGTTTATTCTTTCGAGGTGAAAACGTTAAGTGCTGCTAATAGTTTGTAAAACCTGGCTCATAGTGGTCAAAGTAGCTGATTAAATTAAAACAAGTGAATCTGACGGGTGCAATATGGATTGTCATTAGCAGAAAATTATTTACTAAAAACATGATTTACTCTGAAACTGTAAATATTTCACTGTCATTTTATTTATATTAATATTTATTTAACAGACCTTTTTGTCAGTTTGTGCGCTGAAGCATATAAGCGGACCTTATTTTAAATTTCACCTCAAATATTCTTGTTTATTTTGTAGATAACTGACCAACAATAAATACATTAAAATAACAAGCAAATTATACCAAACGAAATTCATTTCAAAAAGAAAATTTTTCAGACATGCTTTCGGTTTCTCCATCTCACACGGCGAGTTTAAGTGAGTAAATGTTTATTAAGTAAAACTGGCCTCAGACAGTTTAGTTTAGTCTGCGTCAAACCTGCAGGAAAATATCAGGCTTCGTTAAAAGGCAGGTTTTTTTTTTTTAACCAACGATTAGGGTCAATAGTGGTAGCCTAGTACAGATTTCAATATTAAATTTCCTAGTATTAAAAAAAGGAAACATAAGCTGGACCCCAACAGATCAGATCAATGTCATAATGAATGCTCAAATAATGTAGCCTACAGTTTATAGCAAGCATCATGTTTTTAGTTAAATTGTGTCGTCTGTCATATAATGTAGGCCATAGCTCTGTTATTTTTACTAAAGAAGATATATTATTTGAACACCAGAACTATAGAAACTGTATTAGGTTTGTTATTAAAAAAAAAAAACGACACAGTATCGGGATCGGATCTGTATCAGTCGATACTCAGAACTTTGGGATCGGATCATTTCCAAAAAAATGTTATCGGTGCAGCCCTACTCTGATTGGGTTTATATTTGTCCGTGTTCATCTTGCATCTTGCTGTGTGTGTGTGTGTGTGTGTTTGTAAGTGCGGCACGTCAGAGCGGAGCTCATTAATATTCACAACATGAGGCATATATGGTCAATCATGGACCTTCTGAATCTATTGGGTTTTGATGGAGTAATAAATTCACTTATAAAACCGTTTCTGGAGATTTTTTGAACTTACCAAAACCATAAACCTACTATGTAGATATCAGAGAACAATTTACTTATGAAACCAATGCAGTATATGGCACCTTTAAGCTTGAAAAGTTAAAAAAAAGTGACTTTTGTAATAGTTTATAGTGATATATTGTCTGGGTTGGTGTTGTATATTACGCTACAAAAACCTTGTAATAAACTACCGGTACATTTTCTCTTATTTCTCTATATATTATTTCTTATACATTATATTATTTCAAACTATTAAAATGTCAATAAAAGCCACTTTGTTAAACTGTAGAGTTGAATTTCAACATCAAAAGTAGAGCCGCATATTAACATGTCTCCATTGTAATGCGTATAATCATATCAACAATTTATTGACTGAACGTGCGCAAAGTAACCGGGATTAAAAGATCTGTTCAGCTCTCTGTGATCATCAATCATCATCAAATGTGATCAAGAATGAGTTTTACAAGTTTAAAATGTTTTTAAAACAGTGCGTTTGTAATAAAGACAAAAATCACTGTAATTCATCACCACAGCCGTGTGTCAGTACAATTATAAAATACGCTTCAATCCCGCTTTGTGGACGTTAAATCAGGTTTATTTTGTACATGAACATAACGGATATTCATACAGCAGTGGATATAAGCGTGTATCCTGTCACATTCGCATGCAAAACAGTGCAAAGTTAAACGCACAAGCTGTCTGTGTGTGTCCGCTGTGTGTGTCCGCTGTGTGTGTGTGTGAACTTTGTAACGACATTGTGTGTGACTCATCGCAGAAAGGCTTGAATTAACTCCACATCAACTAATCATTGGGAAAGTTCTTACTGTAGTATTTCTCACAAACATTACGTGTGATTTGCTTCCTTCATGTCTGTCACTGTGCTGTTTATCTGACAGAGTGAAAAACAGCGAAGGCTGAAAGCACACGAAGGCGTGGGATGTGGGGGTTAGGCAGTGATTGTCTGTCGTAGCTGTGTATGTGTGTGTGTGTGTAGGCCTGTAGAGTCTCACAGGTGTTCTTGGAACAGGGAGCAGGAATTCAGAGCGTCTCGTTCTCATGTTCTCTGGGGGAAGTTGTTTGTCTCCTAGGGGTGTCAAAATTAATCGTTTCTTCGGTGCACCGCGATGCAGATGGGGACAATTCGATATCGGTTCAGTAATAGATCATAACCGGTTATTACACACTGACGTCATTTATCCCCTATGTGCGATGTCGCGATAGAATACTATGGCGAAGGAGGCGAGGGTGAGTAAATAAAACACTCCTACTACTTAAAAAGCAGATAATTATGCAAGTGTGAGTGTGCTGGACACAGACTTTCACTGACACTGAGGTATGGTAAAGCACAAGCCGCTTCAGTACTTGGGAGAAATGATGTAAAACTCCATCTCTCTCTCTCTCTCTCTCCCACACACACACACACACACACACACACTTAAGGCATTTGACCCGTTGGCATGTTCGTGAGGTAAAGTTTTCTCTCCTCTCTGCTGTTAAATACTTGTGGATCCAGACACAAGCGTGCCTGGGGTTCGAGTTTATTGTATTGTATTTATTCTATTACAGATTACCTGATAACCGCGTATTATGCGCATATAGACTGACCCGCCGCTGTTTTTCCCGCGTCACTCATAGGTGAACGGCGCTATCGTTTCTAAAGCCAATCGCAGCCCTTTCTGTTGAGCGGGTGAAGACAATGACCAATCATAGGGGTGTAAGAACTTGCCATTGCTTAAAAAGCGGGATAATATTTACATTAGTTTATTTGTTATGAATTGCTCGTGCTGTCTTCTGAGCATGTATTGGAGTTTTCATTCACAAAGAGTGTTTTTTTTTTTTTGAGCAGGTTAAATTAAAGGTACAGTTCATATATCTAACTGCTTGTATTAAAGGACAACATTGTTTTACTAGTAATATATAAATATAAACATATTTATAGATTTTAATACAATTTTTTTCTTGTGTTGTAAAGAAAAAAATCTAATTATGTATGAAAAGCATCGTCAATGCACCATGATGCACCGAGATATCGAATTGAACCGAATCGATGGCATGATAATCGTAACCGAACCGAACCGTGAGACCAGTGTAGGTTCACACCCCTATTGTCTCCAGCTGAGGTCGTCTGGCAGGAGAGTCACAGGGAAGCCGAAAGAGAAGAAAAGGTTTTCAACTAGCAAAGCTGCTAGTTTCTCCTCGATGTTTTCCAATTTGCGGCCTATAGCCACAGTCTGAGTACAACAACCCTGCTCACCATCTTTTCAATCCAGCCAGCCAGCTTGGTGGGGTTTTAAGCTGCACTGAGTGCTTTTATTAATCATCAAAACCCTGCTATCAAAGTTCCGAATAGATAGATATCTTCAATATCCTTCAGGGACAGAGCGGCCAGGCACACAACCTGGCCACTTCTCCCACTCGTCCATCATGTATCCAGCTGCAAACGTCCCCGCAGGACAGTTGGGTTCCCCCGAACCCAGACTTCTCGTCAAGAAGATGGTGTCAATTGCATTCAGAGACCAGTTGGTCAAATCCATAATTCCTTATTTGTTTGGAGAGTAGGGCAAGGAGAGCCTCAGAGATAGAATAAGACGAGACAAGAGGAGCCAGCCAGGAGAGATATGGGAGGGAGAGGAAAAAAAGTGCGACCACCTTCGCAGAGAGCCAAAAAATCTAGAGGCATAGCCGACAAGACTTTTGTCAGGTAGTGTACACGACCACAGGAATACATGCACAATCATATAAAAGCTTTTATAGGAAAGATGGTAGCACTCTTTATTCTGAAAAACGTCTTCCACTATACCTCAATAATTATATAAATATGTGCTAAATGTTGGTTACACACAGAAAAAACACTTAATTATTTAAAAGTGAATGTTGCTTCACACCTTCATGACTATATGAAGTGAATGCAAAACTAAACCATATATTGCACAACACAGGGCCTGGCACTTTTAAAAATAGGTGTTTTATTATTGTAATGTCAAGCTCAGGATGTCAAATTATGCGTAGGGTTATAGAATAGTTCATCAAGTATATAATAGCAACCGTTTTCACCAAAACAACATGAGATTAGTGCATGTCATGCTTTAGGAAAAAAGTTTGTTGAATATGCCAAAGATAACAGCATCTGCCAATGGGGGAATAAGGCAAAGAACAGAGAAGGCATTTAGACAGGCTAAAACTGATTTGAATTAAAGCATTATGTCATTTAGGGTGAATTTGGCAAGACTATTAGGTTCCTGTCATCTCACGACATGCACAGAGGCTGGTGTTATTGACCTGCTTTATCCATCTATGCTCAAGCCAAAAGTGAATCAGGGCTAAAAATGTAAACCATAGCATGGCAACGTCAATGAAGTGGTTAAGAAATGATCCACAGTCAGATTAACTTTTTGATTTGCTACTGTTGAATTGAATTTGTTTTGACTTTTCTAGCCACTGGCCATATAAAAGTGTTTTTTTTGCTAAATCAAGAACAGGGATCTTGACCTTTCAGAAGTACAAATGTGGTCTTGCTGTATAAAAGCATAAACTTTCATTTCCCAAACTTCAAATACAAAAAAAAGTGAATCATTCTAGAACATTCCACCAGATGCAAACCAGCACACCACTTCATTACCAAGGTTTTGGGTTTCTTTCAGTTCAGTACACAAAAATCACCAACGAAATGCTAAGAGAAAAACAGCTATGGAATATATTGCCTCATGTAATGTTTCTGAGCAGATGGATGTTTGGATTTTCAGAGGTTACATGAACATGTCTTGTTTTAACATCATCAACTCCCAAGACATAATTATGCATTGCCATGTTTTCTCTGCCAAAATGCCTAAATTGTATCCGTTTCAACAGTCCTAGAAGTAAAAACAGCTGTTACTGATTAGAGCTGCACTGTAATAAGTGGAAAGTAGATTGCAAAAACACTCAACCATTTATTATGAGATAATCTGCCCTTAATATATCTCTACAATATTAATAACATATCAAAATATGAGTAATTCCATTGTTCTTCAATGATAGATAGATAGATAGATAGATAGATAGATAGATAGATAGATAGATAGATAGATAGATAGATAGATAGATAGATAGATAGATAGATAGATAGATAGATAGATAGATAATATAACGATGAAACAACCTATAACAATTTTACATTTTATTACATAAATTGTTACAGAGTCATATTATTCAAAACTTCGTGTAGACGTTTAGAGAATAGATATGAATTAATGACTGCTAATTAGTATTTTGTAGCTGCAATCCAACTATCAATCGCCTGTCCAGGGTCAGGTTGCGGGGGGTAGCAGTCTCAGCAAGGAACTTCAGAATTTCCTCTTTCCAGACACTTGCTCCAGCTACACTGGGGAGTTGCCAAAGTGTTCACAGGCAGATGTCTCTACTGGGTCTTTCCTGGGGCCACCTCCAAGTGGGAGAATCACCCTAGGTAGGTGTCCAAAACACATCGCCGAGTGACATTAACTGGTTTCTCTTGGAAGGAGAAGGTGAAGGAGCAGTAGATTAACTCTTCACCTCTACATAATTCCTTACAGTTACAAAGCTGCACCCTGCCATTCTGGAAAAGAAGCTAATTTCACCTGTTTGTATCCAAGATCTTGTCTTTCAGTCATGGTCCAAAGTTTGTAACCACAGGTGACAGTAGGAACATTGACTGACTGGTAAATTGAGAGCTTTGCCTTTTAACTCAGCTTCTTCCTCTGGTCTCCGTACCAGACCCCCATCCAACCCTAGGGTGTACCTGCAAATTCTGTCCATTGAAAATAGTAGCCCTGCAGAAGCCCAGCATGCACCACGAACAAGTCTGACTTCCAGCCAGACAGCTCGCAACAGAGCACTTTAGACCACATTCTCCCAGAGGTCAAACACCTTCTCCAGTTCCACAAAGCACATCAGGCGAACTCCAAGGAACCCTCGAGCAACCCTAGTAAAAGTGTAGAGCTGGTCCAGTGTTTCATGTCCCTGACAAAAACTGCATTGACCCTCCTGAATCCTGAGATTCTCCTCTCCAGTATCCTAGCATATACCTATTCAGGAAGGCTAAGGAATGTAATCCCTCGGAAATCTGTCACAGCAAGTTGCGGTCAGCCATGTTTGTGGACAACAATGTAAACAGATGCAAACCCCAACAGAAAAGCTGACTGTTTTATTGTAATATTTTTTTTTAAACTCACAAACACTCAGAATACAATGGACTAACGTGTAGATGCCTTTACAAACATTCTTTGTGCGTCTGAGAAGCTAATAATTTGCATTTTATATCATCCTGTCTCCAGGTAATGTGTAACTAGAAAAGCAGAGCACGGATGCAGAGGGGGCAGGTCCAGAGTTAACTAATCAAATAAATGAATAAGTTTATCTATAACTGACATGGTATCAACAAGCTGCAGCAAGAAAACAGTCCCAGATATGGTTTTCATCATTATTTGTAGTGCTGATGAGTGTGTATATGATACTATAAATCAATAGAGATCAATGGGAATCAGCCTCCCTTGTCCTAAATACCCAGATTGCATTTATGACACATTCCCATTCTTTATTCTGTAGCAATGCTACAGAGGCATGTCAGTCCAGGCTGCCCTACTACATCCAAAGACTTAAGGTACTCAGATTGGATTTCATCCAATCCCCCATGCCTTGCCACTGGGGAGCTTGCAGACTACCTCAGTGACTTCAATTCCCTGCAATTTCCTATTCCCCATCTCTGCTTGCTATGCGAGTCAGTGAGATTGAGGATTCTCAGAGTATTCTTCACACCATCCCATAACATCCCCCTGTCAAGGCCAACAGTTCCCCATCTCCAATAAAAACAGTGTTGGTGAAGAACTGCTTCCTTTTCCTGAGGTGCTGGATGGTTTGCCAGAATCTCTGACTGATAATCCTCGACCATGGTTTCTCTGAACTCATCTCTTCTTCCCAGGTCCAAGTTTTTGCATCCATGACCACTGTGGGCTGTGGCACATTTGGCCTGTAAGTACCCATCAATTGGCTTGGGAATCCCACATGGCAACCAGGCTTGTGAACAACACTTAGGGTGCACTCACACTATGCTATCTGAACCGTGCCCAGGCACATTTCCCAATTCGTTTGAGAAGTGTGAGTGCTCTGAATCAACGCCATGTGCGGTTCAGTTGGCTGGCCCTGGCCCTTTTGGAAGAGGTGTGCCAGAGCGCTGTTCGGTTCGGTTTTGGTGCGGTACACTTGTAGTGTGAGTGCAAAGTGCGCCTGAACCCGAAACTAAAGGCGAGACATTACTTTTAGGGGACTGTCTCATATGGATTTAATAATCATTCTTAATTTTCAATGAACGCAAACTGTTGTAGTTTATTAAAGACGCAAACCCCTTGCTGCAAGTCAGCTGAATCTTCAGGAAACCTCCTAATACATGCAGCACGAGGACTTGATATGATAATTAAAAGTGGCAGATCTGTTCGGCAAAGTGTTTGACTGCGTGTCACTGCATCCCAAACGACTAAAAATCACAATCAAGCAATCACTGAACGCCCTTAATCTGGCTTGTCATCTAGGGTCTTGTTTGCTCATTCAGGCATCATCATATTCATTCCCTTCTTTTTCATGTTTCAGTCTTATGCTAAACAGAGAGAGTCTTACAGGTTTGAAAAGACATTAGAGGGAGTAATTAATGACAGAATTTTCATTTTTGGGTGGGTCTAATCTTTTAGGTAAACGACCTTCAGGTGCCAGATTAACACTAATGGACTGCAGTTCTGCCTCTTTATCAGTTTTGCCAGAGAATATCCGATTCCCTAATGAGCCTTGTTTTTCCCAGGTTTTTTTTCTCAATTTCTGTCAATTGGTGGAATTTTAATTTTATTGCCACTATCACCTTTGGATTACTTAGTTTGGGTCAGTCGAGCCGCTTCAGTGGATCATCTTTCAACACTGACATCTGCCCTAAAATAAACTGAACAGATATCAAATTTAGCATAAAATGCTATAGAAATAAAGGGGACCTGACAATAACTAGGACAGGGATGTAAAACTCAATTCCTGGAGGGCCGCAGCCCTGCAGTTTAGTTCCAACCCTAATTAAACACACCTGATCAAACTAATTGAGTCCTTCAGGCTTGTTTGAAACCTACCAGTAAGTGTGTTGAAGCAGGGTTGGAACTAAACTGTGCAGGGATGCGGCCCTCCAGGAATTTAGTTTGACATCCCTGAACTAGGAGGTATCAAAAAATTACCAAAATCTAGTTTTGCTCAAGGTTTCTTTTCTTCTATCTCATTTAAGAGGGCGACTGTCACCTCACAGCAAGAAGGTCTCTGATTCAAGTCCCGGCTGGGCCAGCTGGCATTTCTGCCTGGAGTTTGCATGTTCTCCCTGCGTTTGCATGGGTTTCCTCCGGGTGCTCCGGTTTCCCCAACAATCCAAACACATGCGCTATAGGTGAATTGAATAAACTAAATTGGCCGTAGTGTATGAGTATGTATGGATGTTTCCCACTACTGGGTTCCAGCTGGAGGAGCATCTGCTGTGTAAAACATTTGCTGGATAAGTTGGCGGTTCAGTCTGCTGTGGTGACCCCTGCTAAATAAAGGGACTAAGCTGAAGAAAAATGAATGAATGCAACCATCCCAAGTCTCCCGGAAGCCTGCAAACGAATGATAATCACCCTGAAATCGCACGTCTCCCTCCTGGTCCTCAAATACGTCGCACAACCCCCACCCCAAATCTCCCGCAAATCATCTCTGTCTCCCCTGGAAATGGCTTTTCCCATCTTGGGATGTCTGTGAATGAATCTCAGTCAAGTTTTTCTATAATATTTCATGTTTCAGATATATGTAATTGATGAAATACGCTTTAATAAAGCGCTCTTTTACTCCTGCGACTGCAAATGGGTGAAATTATGAAACTGTTCTTTCATTTTAATCTCGACTGTATACAACAAATACCTAAAGCAGTTTTCCTGCTTCTCCAAACACAGCATCAGGACACAACACAAAACCAACTGCAGGTTTTCTCACTGCCCACTTCTAAAGTAAGACATTTGCGCTCAGAAATCAATTTCAGTCACGCTCAGGTTGCAAAACGAAACAGCTTCCGGTTTCAGACATCAATGCCGCGGGTGTAGAAGTCGTGTTAGGTGGGGCTGAAGTGCAGAGGTAGAATTTGGAAGCCCTGCGGAAAAGCTCCTCTGCAAACCACCACCATGTGTTTGTCCTCGTCCCTCTAAATACCCCCTTCACTCTGCAACCGGCATTTATCCCCACAGCCAGGGCCTTACAAAAGCCATTCCTGGAGCTGTCTCACGCTGGGACATATCGTTACTCGCTCTTTCGCTCGTTCGCCTCGTCTTCCCACACCAAGGGCTTTTAAAATCTCATCCAGCCCCTGCTGCGCAAGCTCCCCAGCGAAATTGCTTGTTTTCTGTAAACAATCTGTTTGTGTGCACGCTGTAAAATGTGTCTGGGAAGGTAGATGCTTAGATGCCCACTCTGTAAATGTGAACAGTGTGTTCTGAAGTAGTCTGTGTGTGAGCTGGAGTGTAAATATAACATTTATACAAACACCAGAGTAATTGAAACGGTCTCTTTTATGTAGAATAAAACTTGTAAGATGATTGCCCTTGTCAGATGACCACAAGAGGGCGCCTGCTTCATAGGTTAGTGTTAACCAGCCAAACATTGAAAATGGACTGGTAAGCCTCTGCTGGTAGATGCTGTAACTACAGCCTCCATCCAGAAACATCTCTCCATTGATAGAGTAGCAAATACAGAAAACTATTTTTAAAAAATCCAACAAAAAGACGTCATTTTTGCGATGTATTTCAGACCTCCTTGGTATAAATTCACAACTGTTCAAAAATAAAAATTAATAAAAGAAGCATCACAACAATCTCTGCTGTTTCTGTATTCAATACAATCAACTTGTTTGATACTAGGGCTGCACAATATATCGTTCCAACATTGATATCGAAATGTGATCATTCGCAATAGTCACATCGCAGGATATGCAATGTTGATTTTGTATTATAATTTATCATTTGCATGTGTTTTTGATGCCTGTGATTGTATAATGTTTTTAAAAACATTCATGTACAGTTGAAGTCAGAATTATTAGCCCCCCTGTTTAGTTTTTTCCCCCAGTTTCTGTTTAACTGAGAGATTTTTTTCAACACATTTCTAAACATAACAGTTTTAATAACTCATCTCTAATAACTGATTTATTTTATCTTTGCCATGATGACAGTAAATAATATTTGACTAAATATTTTTCAAGACGCTTCTATACAGCTTAAAGTGACATTTAAAGGCTTAACTAGGTTAATTAGGTTAACTAGGCAGGTTAGGGTAAGTTATTGTATAACGATGGTTTGTTCTGTAGACAGTCGAAAAAAAAAATAGCTTAAAGGGGCTAATCATTGACCTAAAAATGGTTCTTAAAAAATTTAAAACTGCTTTTTTTCTAGCCAAAATAAAACAAATAAGACTTTCTCCAGAAGAAAAAAATATTATCAGACATACTGTGAAAATTTCCCTGCTCTGTTAAACATCATTTGGGAAATATTTAAAGAAGAGAAAAAAAATCTTCAACTGTATAAGAAATTGTACTGTTTGTGACCTTAACTATGATTAATTTTATTGAGTTATTTTTATCATTTATTTACTGGACTTGAATACCGTTAGACTCGGGAAATGATAAAACACTTTATTTCAATTGTACCTTGATTATGTAGATTATTATGTATGAAAATACTCACAATACATGCCAAAACGTTTATAGATTGTTTATTAGATTTTATGGAGATGCAAATAGTAAACATTATTATCAATTTCTGACTAAACATGTGCATGAAAATACTCACAACACATGCAAATACAGAAATGCACTGCAAGTAGCACAGACAACAATGAAAATGTGTCGAGGACCCCAAACATTTTACAGATTGTTTATTAGATTTTATGGAGATGCAGAATCACCCCAATTGATCTAACATTATAAATTCTTTCCAAATAGCGATATGAAGTTATATAGTGAAACTGTATTCATATCGCAATATACGTCACAAAATAAAAAAAATATCGAAATGTTAGAATTTTCCCATATCGTGCAGCCCTATTTGATACACAACATCTCAGTAAACAATGTACATCTTATATTCAAAAGATATCTTATTTTATAAATGAAGTAATGCAGATTATTTGGGATATCAACAAGCAAGGCACAATGAAGATAATATCACTATAATATACAGGGTTCATACACATTTTTACTAGTAAAATTCAATGACTTTTCCAAGACTTTCAAGTAAATGTTCATGACCTAATGTTTCATGTAATGTCATGTAATTATGCATGTTCAAAGTTATTACAGCATATCATAAAACATGCAACAATCTATTTAGGCCCAATCCCAATTCTATTTTTGTACCCCTTCCCCTTGGCCCTTAAAAACGAGTGTGAAGGGGCTTCAAAATTTACCCCTAAGAATTGGGACAGCACTACACGTCATCATATGTCATCGCGATCTCTTGCCAGTGTTGCCAGATTGGGCGGTTTTGAATCCAAGTTTGCGGGTAAAAAATATCATAGGCGGGTAGTGGATATTTGGGCGGTATTGTACAGGTACGCCCGCCTGCCCGCGATCTCCCGTAACCCCCCAATTTTCATCAATTTTGGGACCGTTCCCCATACTTTTCGTGAAATATAGGACGATCCAACCACCCCTTATACGTTTTGGAGCGGCCCATATATCTATACCCCCCCCCCCCACTTTTCGTGAAATTTGGGACCGTACACCCCCCTCCCACACACTTTTTGTAAAATCGAGGTTGTTGGGCGGGTGTTTTCGCATGTCGGCGGGTTTTTGGGCTGGAAAAAGTCAGCTACATCTGGCAACACTGTCTCTTGCTTCATATGAGAACAGACGATGGTGACTGCTGTAGTTACTCCAGTTGTGTTATCTTTTGGTATTTATCTTCAGGAAATCACTGAAGGCATAGATTATGTTATCATAACGATCTAATGTGGCAATAAGATCGTAACTGTACTGCGCATTTACACCATGGCCATATTCATCTATGTAAACACACCAAAAACAACATTAACATTATAGCAGACACTGTAAAAAGCTCATTCTCAGCCACTAGACTGAGTCATCGAGTGTCAGAATGTTGTGGGACTGCTGTACAGGAGTTATTATTATGGATTATAGACAGCAAAATTTAGCGGTTATTATTTTAGCGTTTTTTTATAGAATCATGACGGTAAAACACGAACGCGGCTATGAATATATTAAAACATGTTTTTGTTTGAATTCGTAAAAATTCGTAATAATGACAAAGAAATACTAATTTGTGGCTCTCCTTACTTCCGGGTGCAGTGAAACTGCTGCTGTAGCTGGTGTATTCTGGGAAATTTTCTTACCCCTTGGTTCCGAGTGTGGTCCTGAAAAATCTTCGTTCGAAGGGGTGTATACCCCTTCCCCTTAGACTTACACCTTCAAGCTAAAGAGAATTAGGACACCACTACCCCTTCACATGAACGCGCAAAACGAGGGGTAAGGGGAAGGGCTAAGGGGTAGAATTGGGATTGGGCCTAAGTTTAAATGAATCTTTATATCTATGTAAAATGTATTTAGATAATGTTCACACAGCACTAATAATGTGAGAGCATGTGTTTGACCATGGACAGAAAAAAAGTAAAGACAACTAACCAATATTTAAGTATACAGACATTTGTTAAACTAATTTCCATGACTTTTCCAAAACTTTGTGGGTTTTTCAGTTTTTCACAATTTTTTCCAGGCCTGGAAAATGCCATGTCAAAATTGCATGACTTTTCCAGGTTTTTCATGACCGTATGAACTCTGAATATAACAGTATTTATCTTTTTTTTTTTTTTTGGCTAAAAGGCAGAATGTTAACTTCTTACAATGACGTACAACACAACATTATGTTTGTTTTTTCAGACAGGAAACTCATTCCAGTTTTTCACACTGGCCACTTCTAGTAAGACATTCCTACTTTGAAATAAATTTCAGACAAGATTTGAAATGAAACTGAATGAAGGACACTTTAAAGTGTCAATAAATGCATTTAATGTTACCAAATATTTTTATTTTAAACAAATATTGAAGGATTCAGAAAAATTTGTCTAGCCGTAAATATATTAATAAGATATTATCCATATTTATAATAATAGTAAACAATAAAATGTTTCTTGAGCAGCAAATTTGGGTATTTCCTTCAGAAATCATTCTAATGTGGTGATTTGTTGCCCAAGAAACATTTTATTAACATTAATATCAGTATGTGGCACTAAAGGCATAATAAAATATATTAAAAGTAGAAGGCAGTTATATGAAACTTTCATAATATTATTGTTTTGACTATATTTGTGACCTTGAACCACAAAACCTTCTGTTGCACAGATATATTTGTGGAAATATTCAAAATGATCTTTTAATTATACATTTTGTTTTTTTGCCAAAAATCATTAGCATATTAAGTAAGCATCAGCTTCCATGAAGACATTTTGTAAATTTTCCTCCATAAATATATCAAAATTCTGATTACAAATAATAATTTCTAAGAATTTTTCTTAATTTAGACCACAAATTTGTGTAAATTAGTGGTGGGCCATTATCGGCGTTAACGTGCTGCGTTAACGCGAGACTCTTATCAGGTGATAAAAAAAATATCGCCGTTAATCTATTCTCAAAGTTGGGTTGGGAGCTGGGTCTATTCTACGCAAGCTATGATGACTTTCACCTTGATATTTTAGTGCGGATGCATACCTGACCGGTGAGCCGTCTGACAAAAAAGTGCCTGTTCTCAAAGACTTATATTTAGTCATTATTTGTGTAGCACACTATTTTGAATGCCTTCAGCAGAATTCAAATGAGCCATTTTAATCTAGATTAATTCCAAGATTACAGTGAGATTAATCTAGATTAAAATTTTATCTATCCCCACCTATAGTGTAAATATAACATTTATACAAACGCCGGCAACTAGCTCTCTGCAACTCTCATATGGTCGCCCACTGAAGCTAAGCAGGGCTGTGCCCATTCAGTAACTGGATGGGAGACCACATGGGACAGCTACTGTAGGTTGCTGTTGGCAGTGGTGTTAGTGAGACCAGCAGGAGGCACTCAACCTGTGGTCTGTGTGGGTCCTAACGTCCCAGTATATTGATGGGGACTCTATACTGCTCAGTGAGTGCCATCTTTGAGATCCGAGGTCCTTTGAAAAAGAGTAGGGGTTTTAACCCCGGCATTCTGGCCAAATGAACTGGCCTCTGTCCATCATGGCCTCCTAACCATTCCCATGTTATAATTGGCTTCAGCACTCTGTCTCCTCTCCACCCATAGATATATACACTAGATGTCGCCTACCCTGCTATTGTCTATTAGAACGAATGCGTCAATAGAGCCGCCATTTTAGTACAGGGTAGCGCTCCTTTGAAATTAATGCAGGACCAAGGTGAAGCGGAGGACTGTGGCCATCCAAAGCCAGAGAAATACACATATACACATATATCTATGATCGGGAGTTTTCCCCGGTGGTCAGTATGCAAATATTTTTTTCAATTACGAAATATTATAATTTTACATCACTTTTCTACATTGATGGATGTGACCGCACGTGCATTCCTGACAAAAAATGAGTGTTTGTGTGCATGGAAATGTATTATTCTCCTTCCCTGTTTAATTTGATCTAATCCATGTCCTGAAACACACCCCCTCTCCTGCTTTCACTTCTCATTCTGACGGAGGAAGCGATCCGTTTGTGAATGAATCTCCGTTATGAACGACTCGTTCACTTAGCTGACAATAATACAAGTTTCTGGCACCGCAGCGTCTTGTCATATTTCATAACATTGTTTGCTTATTTTATTCAACAAAACTAGCATAAGTGTAGAATTTAGTGCGAGTTAGTGCTACTTTGCCTTATGGTCACTGCAGCAAGAGACTGTATTATCATCAATAACATTACTTTTTAAGCACAAAAGTTCATAACATACAAAAACATAAAAAACTAAATCTTACCTATGAAATGTTCTGCCTTTGTGCTTTGTTTTCTTTGTTTGCTCGTTACTACAACGCAAACACAGCGCTAAAGTCCAGCATCTTCACATTGTCACACTGTCTTGACTAGTGCGGTTGAATGAAGTTTGTCCTAGAAGCACTGTACCAATGTGGCGGCGCTATTGACGCATGCTCAGGGTCCCTATGCGATATCTAGTGTATATATCTATGCTCTCCACCAAGCAGCTGGTGTGCAGTCTGACGCAATATGGCTGCCGTCACATCATCCAGGTGGATGCTGCACACTGATGGTGGATGAGGAGATTCCCCCCAAAATGTGTAAAGCGCTTTAAGTGTCCAGAAAAGCGCTATATAAATGTAAGGAATCATTATTATTAACTTAAAAAATTGATTTCCTCAGTATTTCAATTTTATTAAACCCTCAGATTCAATAATTACTAATAATTGTATTTCTGCCAAAAAAAAAAAAAAAACTAATCTAACAAACCATAAATCAATAGAAAACAGCTTCTCAGATGATGTATAAACCTCAATTTCCAAAAAATGTAGTCTTATCCCTGATTTTGTGGTCCAGGGTCAAATTTTTGATCAAAAAAATTCAACCTTGTTGAAAATTAGACGTAAACATAAAAAAAAACATCAGTTCCTCCAGGATTTCACAAACAAAAACCTTTTACCTTTAAAGCCATTCATTCATTTATTCCTTCATTCATTTTCTTGTCGGCTTTGTTCCTTGCGGAGTCGCCACAGCGGAATGAACCGCCAACTTATCCAGCACGATTTTACGCAGCGGATGCCCTTCCAGCTGCAACCCATCTCTGGGAACTTCCACACACACATTCACACTCATACACTATGGACAATTTAGCTTACCCAATTCACCTGTACTGCATGTCTTTGGACTGTGGGGGAAACCGGAGCACCCGGAGGAAACCCACGCGAACGCAGGGAGAACATGCAAACTCCACACAGAAACGCCAACTGACCCAGCCCAGCCGAGGTTCGAACCTGCGACCCAGCGACGTTCTTGCTGTGAGGCAACAGCACTACCTACTGCGCCACTGCGTTGCCCCTTTAAAGCCAGCTGTATCATATTTGAAAATGTCTGAAAATAAATGCTAAGTCTTTAAATGCTTAATGCTAAGTTAATGCTAACCGTATTGTCAGCTATTTGAACACATTGATGTAAATGATGCAATGCGTGTATGTGAGAAGCTTTGCACACCGTACGAGCACATTATATTCACTAATACTATAACGGTTTTGAATGTAAAACTGTGCAGACGGCGCTCTGTGGCGGTGCAGGAATTTGAACCTGACTGAACCAAAAAGTGGGAAATCTTCAACAATTTGCGTTAAATACAGCAATCACGAAATAGTGGAGGATCTGATTCATCATATATACAGTATAATAAAAAAGATGTAGCATGCTATTCTGAAAGCCACAGTTCATTACTCTATTTGCACAGTCCGCAAGTCATTTTGGTTGACAGTGTTTGACTGATTTTGAAAGCTAAGATGTTGGAGGTGGAGGAGTCGGAGGGTGTGATGGGGGTTGTAGTTCATTACTGACCTCCCTCTGTAGTCCAGCAGGCTGCCGTCTTGTCATACTCCTCCTCTTTGGTCTGCGTTGCCGATTCTGTCCTGACGGTTTGACCCGATCACTAAGAGCGTCGGAAGACTCGTCGATGTAGGCCAGGTTCTCACCAAAGAAGTCCAGAAGGGACGGACGGGGTGGACTGCAGCTTGCAACCACCACAATCGGAACATCATTCTGACTTTCCAATGATCTCCGAGATGCCTTCGCTCCAGATTCCAGATCCTCTGAGTTACAGGAGTTTGACTCATACTCATATTCCGACCAAGACTCGGACGGTGTCTCGGATGCAGAAAATGATCGCGATTCGGATTGTGAGGGGGATCTGGCGATGGCTCTGGACCCGGCTCTGGATGCTGGTTTTAGCTCTAGCCGTGAGATGGATCTTGATGTCGGTCCTACTGTCAGCCGTGATCCTGGTCTCATCTCATAATTCGCGCCATCAATCCTGCTCATTGACCTGGATTGGGACAGTACTTCTGAGGCTGGTGTGTATCTGCATGTTGGCCAACCAAGGATCAGATGTCCGTTCTCTCGGATAATATCGGCATCAAGAGAGATCCCATGAGTCAGTGTGTTTGGTCTTGGGCGGTGATGATGATGATGATGATGGTGGTGGCGCTTCCTTCTGCGTCTCCGCTGGAGCTGAAAGGGGTCATTGAGATCTAGCGGGACGGGAATACGGAAGTCCATGGACATGTTCTGGATGTTCTGAGTCCAGTCTGTGGCGTGAGCTCTCAGCTCCTCCATCTGAAAGAGATATATAGGGCCACAAAAAAGAGAGAATGAATTACTTTGCGATACAAGAAAGAGATGGTGGTAGTAGCTTAATAAACATGAATTAAAAACTATCATACTCTTTTTAACAAACTAACATTTAAGGCAAATCCAAATCTCACACAGGTTTGACAAGTCATATTAATACAAATAATATTAATAATTTCACATAAAATAAATAGCACTGTATGAAAATAACTGTCCAAAAGTGAAGATAAAAGGCTTTCATAGTGTTTTTTTTTGCATTTTTAAGAGTTGTTTTTCTTCATTTTTGCTGTTAGGAAAAATTAGGACGTATTTAAAGGGTCACGAAACACCAAAACACATTTTTTGAGCTGTTGACAGTCATATATGTGTCCCACGCTGCTATAAACACTATTAGGACACATATATCTCACTAAAAAGTGAAAATTGGTTGTTTTTGCGTTATTTTGAGCAAATTCGTTCTTCCGGTTTGAAACGAATTTTTGAAGCTGCGTCACGGCCATGAGATACATAGGGGTAAATTCAGCCAGGAGAGTGGCTGGCTGTCTTTTTGAGCACATTCTGACGTATTTGAGTGTGCGGCATTAATTCATGAGAAGACGTGCTTCAAACCAATCAGCCCGCTCTATTGTGTATGACGTGAAACTTCATTAATATGCATGATAGCTCCGGAGACTGTATACACTGTACAGACGGCAGAGAGACGCCACGTTGTGTTGCTAAAACAAGTGAAAGAACAAGAATTTGGAGACATGGGTCGTCGGTGTGCAGCAACAAGGTTTTGTTTTCATTTTCCCTCTATGAGAGAGCAGCTGGACTCACGTGTGGATTACAGTGCATGCGACACGCGACAGAAACGCGTTTGTAAGGAACATTTTTTACCCGAGAGTTTTTCGCATCTGAAAATGGTGAAATCCGGATTTGCCGCTCGTCTCCTTTTAATAAAAAGACAGCTCCAGTTTGATTGTCTTTCTACAGATTCGGTAAGTGTGTTTGCAGTGCAGTGCCCTTTGTTTTACCCAGATTGAAAGTTAGTTCGTGGTCAGCAGTGCTCTTTCAGTTTTTAAAGACATACCTCAGTCAAAATGATTTAGTTACCAAGTTTACAGTATTAATATCACTGCAATATTATAGTCCAATTTTATAGACTGAAAGATCCGCTGTAAATGCTGCTCTCCAAATGTAAACATGATCAAACTTTTCCCGTCGTGCAGGATTTTCGCCGCATTTTGTGACAGGATATAGTCTATATACACACGGCTTTCTGACGCTACCTACCGAGTCATCTAAGTTACCGAGAAATGCGGAGGATTTTTTTTTCTCCCATTCGCCGTGCGGTATCAAACATTGGATTAAAACTCCATTCTCCAGCAGTTCCTCGCTTTCAATATCTCGTTTGTCACAGGCAACATGCAGGAAATGTTCCTGAATAAAAAGTGAAAATGCCAAACTGCAGTTAAAGTCGACAAATTAATAATTTGGCAAGTAGTTCGATTACTGATGGCCATGTAAACACAGTGACTCTCTTTCTCCCCTGCGTCTGCGTGCCCAAACAGAAACTCC
This sequence comes from Danio kyathit, assembly GCA_903798195.1. Lineage (NCBI taxonomy): Eukaryota > Metazoa > Chordata > Actinopteri > Cypriniformes > Danionidae > Danio > Danio kyathit. The sequence goes on along the minus strand of LR812532.1, from coordinate 11,916,465 downwards.
CATATTTGCATATCATTCCCTCTTTCCCTCCCCTGACACTCCCACCTAAACGGAGCTGGACACGCCCACTTTTCCTGACTTTTTTCAAACTAGAGGTGTGAAAACACCCTGCTGAGACAGGGGGTTTCATGGCCCTTTAAGGTACATGTTTTCTCAAACATCAGACAAAGCAAAAATAACAAAACAAAATAAATATATACATTTTTTCTTTTCTATATATTCCTATATAACATATATACACATACATTTTTACTACCTTTGTCATCTACTCATTAATGAATTGAATCGACTGAGACCAGTTTTTCTGAAACAACTCAGGAAATGGAAAGAATCTAAATTTACGAATTCATAATTAATTTGATGAAATAAAAAGGAATAGTAAAATTGGCAGATATCAATCAGAATATTTCAATGAAATCTGTGAATCAGTAAACTTTTAACTATTGTTCACCCACAAATGAAAATCTTGTCACCATTTTCTCACCCACATTACCCACATATCCAAAACACTGAGACTTTGTTCATCTTACTGAATACAGTTGAAGATATTTTGATGTAACCTGAGAGATGAACCTTTGTTCACCTAAACATTTTTTGCTTCAAAATTATTAGAAAATCAAGGTAAAAGTAATCAATATCACTCAAGTGGTATAAAACTACAACCCCAAATCAGAAAAAGTTGGGAGAGTATGGAAAACGCAAAAAAAAAAAAAATGTAGTGATTTCTAAATTTACTTTGACTTGCAATTCAATGTGTTCCTCATCATTTTTATTGTTTTTCTTTTTTTTTCAAAATAATAACATTCCAATTTTGGTTCTTGCAACACATTTTTTTAAACATTGGAACAATAAAGCATTTACCACTTTGTAATGTTGCCATTCCTTTTCAGAACACTTAAAAGACGTTTAGGGACTGAAGACACCAAGTGATGAAGTGTTTCAGGTGTAACTTTGTCCCATTCTTGCTGCAAACAAGTCTTAAGGTGGGCATCAGTACAGGGTTGTCGCATTTTGAGCTTCAAAATGCACCACACATTCTCTATTGGAGACAGGTCAGGACTGCAGGCAGGCCAGTCAAGTACCTGTATCCTCTTCCTCTGCAGTCAGGACTTTGTAATGTGTGCAAAATGTGGTTTATGCATAGGTGTCCCTGGAAAAGAAGGCAGCAAATTGTGCTCCAAAATCTCTATGTACTTTTCAGCATTAATGGTGCCATCACAGAAGCGCAAGTTACCTTTGCCAAAGGCACTGACACAACCCCACTGACACTGACCCTGGCTTTTGGACTTGTTGCTGGTAACAGTCTGGATGATCCTTTCATGTCATTGCTCTCCTCTTGGAGGTCGTGAGGGTGCTATAATCCGGGAAGAAAAGAAGCGGTGTTCCAGCATGAAGAATTTCACCTGTGGTCTGAGCGCCATTCAGGATTGTGTTTCCATCTTGGTAACACAGCAACTTGAAAATGAAAGTGCGATGGGTTGATTTTGAGCGTTCCCTGCTGTATAAACGATGTGCTCTTTGGATCTCTATTACTTTGCCACCAAGAGAAGGAATTCATTTAGAAAGGCGTTTCATTATCTCCTTCTGCACCCTCTTTCAACCCCACTAGACAGATATTCGACTGGCGGCTTTTATCTTCCATTGTTGCCAGCTTTGCTTGAAGGGACTCCACTGCTAGCTTAACTTCCATGGTGTCTTTTTTAGCATGAGCTGTTCGCATGTTGTCAAAATGATTTCTTATCAGGCGAACATCCTCTTCTAAAGTTTCAGGTTTGTTTGAGATCGGAGTGAATTCTTCCTTAAACAGTTCCCTTATGAGGCAAAGGTGCATCTTTAACTCGTCTGCCACAATGATGCGAAATTCCCCCTCAGGAGCATAATTCGGTTCTTTAACTTGTTTTTTTCTCCGGGGAGGCCAAAATCAATTGACGTTTTGCCCTCTTTATTCAATAGTTCATTAGAAAAACAACAAAACACTTACTACGTGTTGATGATTTTACTGAGGATAAGTACAGTGCATCTGGAAAGTATTCACAGTGCTTCACTTTTTCCACACTTGTTTATGTTACAGCCTTATTCCAAGATGGATTCAATTCATTGATTTCCTCAAAATTCTCCACACAATACCCCATAATGACAATGTGAAAAATATTTTTTTGAAATTGTTGCAAATTTATTAAAAATAAAAAACCTGAAAAATCACATGTACATCAGTATTTACAGCCTTTGCTCAATACTTTGTTGATGCACCTTTGGCAGCAATTACAGCCTCAAGTCTTTTTAAATATGATGCCACAAGCTTGGCACACCTGTCTTTGGGAATTTTTACCCATTCCTCTTTGCAGTATCTCTCACGCTCTATCAGGTTGGATGGGAAGCGACAGTGTACAGCCTTTTTCAGATCTCTCCAGAGATTTTCAATAGGATTTTGTTCTGGGCTCTGGCTGGGCCACTCAAGGACATTCACCGAGTTGTTGTGAAGCCACTCCATTGATATTTTGGTGGTGTGCTTTGGGTCATTGTCCTGCTGGAAGATGAACCGTCGCCCCAGTCTGAGGTCAAGGGCACTCTGAAGCAGGTTTTCATTCAGGATGTCTCTGTACATTGCTGCATTCATCTTTCCCTCTGTCCTGACTAGTCTTCCAGTTCCTGCTGCTGAAAAACATCCCCACAGCATGATGCTGCCACCACCATGCTTCACTGTAGGGATGGTATTAACCTGGTGATGAGCGGTGCCTGGTTTTCTTCAAACGTAACGCCTGGCATTCACTCCAAAGAGCTTCCGTCTGGCCACTCTACCATACAGGCCTGATTGGTGTATTGCTGCACAGATGGTTGTCCTTCTGTAAGGTTCTCCTCTCTCCACAGAAGAACCCTGGAGCTCAGACAGAGTGACCATCGGGTTGTTGATCACCTCCCTGACCGCCCTTCTCCCCCGATCACTCAGCTTAGATGGCCAGCCAGCTCTAGGAAGAGTCCTGGTGGTTCCAAACATCTTCCACCTACGGATGATGGAGGCCGCTGTACTCATTGGAACTTTCAGAGCAGCAGAAATTTTTCTGTAACCTTCCCCAGCCTTGTGCCTCGAGACAATCCTGTCTCGGAGGTCTACAGACATTTCCTCTGTCTTCATGCTTGGTTTGTGCTTTGACATGCACTGTCAACCCTGGGACCTTATATAGACAGGTGTATGCCTTTTCAAATCATGTCCAATCAACTAAATTTACCACAGGTGAACTCCAATTAAGCTGCTGAAACATCTCAAGAATGATCAGTGGAAACAGAATGTACCTGAGCTCAATTTAGAGCTTCACGGCAAAGGCTGTGAATACTGATGTACATGTGATTTTTCTGTTTTTTTTTATTTTTAATAAATTTGCAACAATTAAAAAAAAATCATTTTTCACATTGTCATTATGGGGTATTGTGTGTAGAGTTTTGAGGAAATAAATGAATTTAATCCATTTTGGAATAAGGCTGTAACATGTGGTAAAATGTGGTAAAAGTGAAGCGCTATGAATACTTTCTGGATGCACAGTAAATTAAGGATATCGAATCAGGGAGCAATCGGACTACACCTTCATTGCTATTGGTGGATCATGCGATCCTCCCCCTACATGTTTTTCTTCAGTTTATTGCATCCTGGAAATGCACACTTGTACATAATTAAAAAATAAACCAGTTCAAACTAGTTTGGAACAGTTTGAACAAAAGTCTTATGGGTTTGGAATGACATGAGGGTGAGTAATGATGACAGAATTGTATTTCTAAGGGGGTTTAAAAATATTTAAAGAAAAATGTTTAAATGTTTTAAAAATACAGTAAATTAGTGGGGACTATTACACCTATGTAAATTGTCAAACAACTATTCATATGAAATCAATTTAAAACAACAATAATAGTCCATAATAAACTAGATCAGCCCATTGTTCTCTCTCACCTCTGCACGGGTCTTCTTTGAAAGGACTCTAAGCCAGTTCCCAATCATCGTGAGGATGGATGCAAAATACGCCAGACCAAACACTATCCACAACCACACCAATGGCTTGTACAGGGGCGTTCCATCTCTCCTGTTTTCTGGAATAGAAGAAAAAAATAATGGTAATGACACATGGGTTGTTCACAAGGGTGGCGTTGCCTAGTGGTTAAAGCCCAGAGCTGGTATAACAGGAAGATTGTTGGTTTGAGGATTGAGCCGTAAGCAATCACCGTAGTGCCCATGAGAAAAGCACTTAAAGGAATATTCTGAGTTAAATACAAGTTAAGCTCGACCAACAACTAGCATTCAAAGCTTTGAGGTCAGTGTGCTTGTTTTTAAAGAAAGAAGTTTCTTAGGCTGTGTGTCTACCAAAAGGTTTTTAGCCAGCTGGCCAGTGTTCTTCTAAAACAAATAACTGTGGCCATTTGAGAGCTTCTGCGGCACATCGTTTGTTTTTTATTATTATTCCGCTGAGACCCTTTGTTTACTATGATCAATGAAAAATCAGCAGTACTGTTGGTTATTGCCCCGCCCTTCGTCTGCTGTGATTGGACAGTTGGCTAGAAAGTGACAGTAGTTGCGTCTCCATCCATCTATTTTTATGCACATTTTGAAATTTCGCATAAAAACCCCTAGATGGAAACACTAAGATGAGCATAAATTTTGAAAATGCACATAAAAATTTGCGCACATTAGTTAAAAATTCCCATAAACTACAATGGAAACGCATTTACCGAATGAATGCCAGGCCAGCATGCGCATCAAAAAAGTCATGTGATTTTGTTTCAACAGATCATGCAATAACTAAGTGAAGTTTCACAAACTAATTTCGAGAGGAGCACATGATAGGATTGACTACAGCTGATCCCTCTCTCTAATCACTAACTAGCCAATGGAATCATTCCAAATTTGATACAAATATCCAGCCTAAACTTTTCTAAACATTCCTCATTTTCGTTTTGCAAAACCCCCATCCATCCCTTCTCCCTCCTCTTCAATTCTAAGTTCGGGCGTGGTTAACACTGTTGCCCCACAGCAAGGGGGTAGTTGGTTTAAACGCTAGCTGAGCCAGCTAAGGTGTTGCTAGGTGGTTGCTAAGGTGTTGCTAACACGTTGCTAAGTGGTTGCTAAGGTGTTGCTAGGTGGTTGCTAAGTTGTTGCTAGGTGGTTGCTAGAGTGTTCAGAGTGGTTGCTAGGCAGTTGCTAAGGTGTTGCTAGGCCGTGGCTATGGTATTCTAGGTTGTTGCTATGGTGTGGCTAGGGTGTTCTGAGTGGTTGCTAGGTAGTTGCTGAGTCGTTGCTAAAGTGCTGCTAGGTGGTTGCTAAGACATTGCTAGGTGGTTGCTAAGGTGTTGCTAGGTGGTTGCTAATGCACTGCTAGGTGGTTGCTAAGGTGTTGCTAATGCGTTGCTAGGTGGTTGCTAAGGTGTTGCTAGGCAGTTGCTAAGGTGTTGCTAGGTGGTGGCTAGAGTGTTCTGAGTGGTTGCTAAACAGTTGCTAAGGTGTTGCTAGGTGGTTGCTAAGGTGTTACTAGGCGGTTGCTATGGTATTCTAGGTTGTTGCTATGGTGTTGCTAGGGTGTTCTGAGTGGTTGCTAAGGCGTTGCTAGGTCATTACTAAGGTGTTGCTAGGCGATTGCTAAGGTGTTGCTAAGGTATTCTGAGTTGTTGCTAGGCAGTTGCTAACAAAAATTAGCACGGTTCTAGTTTGAATTGTTATGCTAGCATGTTTCTAGCATAAATTAGCATGTTGTAAGCATGAATTAGCATGTTAGCATGAATTTAATATGAATTAGTATGTTTGCTAGTATGGATTAGTGTGTCGTTAGTATGTTTCTATGTATTAGTATATTGTTAGTATGAATTGATATGTTGTCAGTATGTCCAATGTAAAGTCAATGGCAGTTTTTTATAATGGAAGTCTATGGGACAGTTGTTAGGGTGCCGTAAGTGGTTGCTAGGGTGTGGCTAGTAAGATGAAAGGTCATCAGTGATTGGCAAATTGGTAGTCTGAATCAAATGAGCCCAACTTTAAGTCTGTATGACAGTCTGGCGGAAAGTTATGAGGTCACAAAGTTTGGTCCAATGTTAAGTCAATAGGACTTTTCCGAATTTTCCGGGTCAGTTTTTGGAAAACCGCAAGTCGGATCAGTTGGGAAAGATATAGTAACTTAATTCAGTATAGTTTGGAAGTTTGGAGTAAGTTTGGTGGTTGTAGTATGAACGGTCTAGGAGGAGATGCGTTCTTAAAATAGTCTAAGAAGAAGAAAAAGAAAAAGAAGTTTATGTAGTATAACAGTATGTTGACTTTCTCAAGCCACCATAATTAGATTACAAGTTAAGTTATGTGTAATAAAATGAAATGACGCAGGAAAAAAGTATTGAACACATGAAAAAAGGGAGGTGTAGAAAGGCAGTGAAAGCCCAGACAGCAGCTGAAATCTCTCAATAGTTCTTCAGCAACTCCCCGCCCTTCCTCATTGTAAATAATATTAGCTGCTTCAGTCTAACATCTACATTAGCAGGATGATGAAGATGAAACCAGGGTGGACATTTCAGCAAGACAATGATCCAAAACACAGCCACGGAAACTCTCAAAACCGTCAGACCAATTGATAGATGAGACCCACAGAAACATCAAGATTTTTACACTCTGGTAAAGTCTGTGAAAGTCTCACACCTGAGCAATTCATGTGACTTCATTCTCCATATGAGAGGCGTGTTTAAGCTGCCATCACCAAAAAAACCTTTTATATAAGGTATTAAATACATTTCAGTAGTGCAGCACTTTCTCCTTCTGACATTTCATTGTTATTACACAACTCATTTTTCTGATTGTGTTTGTTTTGTTTTATTTTGTACGTTTTTACCAAAATCTGGTTCAATTCCATGTCAACAGCTCCTTTAGAAATATTATTCTCAGGAAAAAACATGACGTGTTCAATACTTATTTCCCCCGCTGTATATACTGGGATGACTGAAATTAGTACATGTAACTTTATATCTTAATAAGTGTACTGTAAGTGACATTGGACAAAAACACATCTACATGACAAACTACTTATTAAGATCTCAAAAGATTTTCAGCGATAAGTGCATGCTCTAGTCTATTATTATAGCTACATCAATTAGTCGTACTAAAATTAGTGTCTACAGCTTTCAGAAACCGATAATTAAATGAAATAAATGTCTGCGAGTTGATGGCCGTCTGGACCACAAAACATCCTGCATTTCCTTGCGTAATACAATATCGAGCTCCTTAACAGAATTATCAAACAGTCACATGACACAGTAAACTGAATAACATATAATGATTATTGTATGTATATTTGTGCACCTGCCACATAGTCCCCAAAGCCCACCGTGGTGAGTGTGATCACAACAAAATACACCGCTTCCAGCAGGCTCCAGCTCTCCACTTCCTGAAACACCATGGTCGGCACAGCGATGAAGACCAAGCAGCCAATCAGGATGGAGAACACAGCCGAGATTATGCGGACACTGGTGGGCTTCACACCCTTGCGCTGTTCAGCAAAACAAAATCACAGTATAAATTGTTGATATAGTTCCAAGAACATAGTGACATCCTAAAAAACACAATATACTGTAGATCTTTGCTATTTTAAATGGTATTTGATGCTTATTAGTGCTATGAATATGTTTTCTTTGGCGCAAACAGATTCTTTCTGACATAATCTCATGTAGGGGAGAGTTGGTTGTAACATGACACAGTTCCAACACTTCTCCAAATAGGAAACTAGATATTAAAGTTTGAGGACAAACTTTATGGTGGCTTGAGAAAGCCGAGCCTGAAAGTTTAAAGTAGTTTTAAAGTGTAAATAACTGAAGTAGTTTTTATAAAGTTTGAAAAAGTCGGCATAGATAACTACCAAGCGGCAACCTCCCGCTCTCCCTTGGGAAGCCAATACGGAAGTAACTAAAACTGCAGTTCATCGACTCGCCTGGGGGGCTGGCTCCAGGAAGTCCAAGGGCTTTCTTTCTGCATTGGTAAATTGGCCATTTTTACAACTGATAAAAACATGTTTACAGCCTGGTACAAACAATGGCTTTGGTGCATATAGCTAATATTACCCTTCATGACAACTCTGAGGGGGGTGAATTTTTTTATAACTCATCAGTTTCGTTTTTATTAGGTTATATTAAGTTTGCATAATTAAGGGCGTGGCCACTTGAGTGACAGCTTGCCCTTGCTGCTCGCTGTCTCGTCACCTCAGCTGATTCTGGCTAATTAGCCGCTGAGCTCGGCATATAAATCGTGTATTTGTTTTGGTTAATGTTTCTTTACACCGTCATTTGCCTTTTGGAATTATTTCCTGCAATTATCAGATGATATGCATGCTGTGTGGACTTAATTGTGCTTACAAACCGTTCAAGTTGCCTCCATTTCACAGGTGAGCGAAATTATATACTTACATACCATCTCTATAAATGTATTTGTTTTATTTAAGATCATTTATCATTTATTATGTTCTTTAGACCTGTAATGCACTCCAGAATCTGACAGATTGATTAGCTGTAGGCTATAAAACAGTCATCTGAAGCGTTGTCATACAGTGTTAGTGATGGATTTCTATAAACAGCCTTGCATTTACTAACACAGACTATATCTGAAGTGTTTGATAGTAATTCGCGATTTCCTCCTGTCGAAAAACGTCATAAGAACAATGTTTAGTGGCTCAATGTATTACAACAGTGTTTTTAAAAGTCTAAACACTTTATTAATATAGTGTACAACCAAGCACATGTGGTCAGAACACAAACGAGTCACAGGCAATGAAGTATTAAACGTTCTCCCAAAGTAATAAGTCTGTTTTAATCCAGGTCCAAGCAAAATGCTGAGAATCCAGCATGTGTCAGTAGCTCCGCTCACTCTCCGCCTCTTTGCCCTTATTTGGTATGCCGTGTTTGGTGCGATGACGCGCTAACAAAATGGCGACGGTTGGCCGCGCCTACTTGTGGCTTCCTTTGCAGTGTTCAGAAACCTATGGGTGACGTCACGGACACTATGTCCATATCTTTTACAGTCTATGATAACTACATATATGTTAGCATGTTTCTAGTGGTTGCTAGGCAGTTGCTTATATAAATTAGCATAATTATAGCATGAATTAGCATGTTACTAGCATGTTTCTAGCGTGAATTAGCATGTTACTAGCATGTTACTAGCATGAATTAGCATGTTATAAGCATGTTTCTAGCATGAATTAGCATGTTATTAGGCATGATTCTAGCATGAATTAGCATGTTGTTAGCATGATTCTAGCATGAATTAGCATGTTACTAGCATGATTCTAGCATGAATTAGCATGTTACTAGCATGATTCTAGCATGAGTTAGCATGTTACTAGCATGAATTAGCATGTTACTACCGTGTAGAATAATAATAAGTTCATGTAGAATATCAGAATGGTGGCTTTCTCAAGCCACCATAACCAGTTACCAATCAACAGATTCACTGCACATATGTTTAGTTTAGTTCTTATGCCACGTGTGAAACTTTGAGTCCTGTGGAAGACACTAGATGTTAAAGGGGAAAAACTACATTTGAGGTAAGAAAGTATGATTTTTTATTTTTTTTACATAATTTTTTATGGCAATAGTTATACTCCAATTATTTATATTAGCCAATTTAAATAAACTTGCGATGAAAACTATGAAAGCTTTTATTAATATTAGACGTTAGGTGTGAATTAAAAATTTTAGTCATAATCTATTTACAATTTGTAATTGTTTTATTAAATGGAGTAAATAACTAATAAAATTCAACTCTTTTTGTGACATTAAAGGGGGTCCTATTATGCCAATTTTTACAAGATGGATGTCCTTACAGTGTGTGTGTGAAGTTTTAGCTCAAAATATCACACAAATAATTTTTTATAACTCTTTGAAACTCTCGCTTTTAAGCCGCCTTTCTATTGTACCCGACATTTGGACACGACTGTGAGAATACGCCCCCTTATGGCAGTCGGACAGAACTTTCAGTTTTGTCGTGCACCATGGGAGAAAAGCTGGATTCTCGCTGTGTCCGAAATAAAAGAGTGCAAAAGCAAGAGACTTTATTCTCCATGCGTTCACCATGGTTGAATGAATGAATACTAGAAACTCATAGATAAATTTTGCAGGGAAAGAGAAGACAACGTTAAAATAATAGTATTTTTATTACTCATTTATGAATAGAAATGCATTTTTTTTTATATAAACTTTTTCTGATTTAAAAAAAATTATGTAAAAACTAGTATTTTTCATCTCGCACGCACGGACCTGCTTGGACAAACACTGGAATACATCACATCCGGTCGGCCGGTCGCATACGGTCTAGTGGCAGGAGTTCAAATATTTTAACGGATCCCCAGCTTAAATCGGTTCCGAATTTTCTGCATACGAAGATGATCGGAACTCCACGCAGCTCCCGGACTACTCTCCATTGGAAATGAATGACTTCCGGTCTGTCGCTTGTGGTGTGCAGTGGAAAGGCGACTTTAGGCTTTGATCCAAATTGTGCCATTTTGATGACTGCTGCTTTAAATGCAAATGAGAATATGCTCATTTCAAAAGAGAACGGAGCTACAAAAGCCTGTGCATCACCATAGTGACCGATTCAAAACAGGAATAATGTTGTTACCTATGTTAAAAACTGAAAAAGCTTTCCTTTGTTCATTTGCACATCTTAAATCTCCACATTTATAATTCTCTTAGTCGCTGACATTATCTTCAGCAGGTGACAACTCAAATCTTACTCAGGGCTGTTTATGCCAATGAGGAAAAGATTGTCACTAATGGGCGGGGCTTTCCCCTTCTGATGACATGTATATAGGGAGAATGTCAATCAAAGTGTTAATCCATTAACTTACATTTACTAATGAGACTTTATTGTATTACCCTAACAGACTTTATAATCCTGTTTTTTTTTAGATTTGTTTTAAATATTTGTTTACTCTGAACATGTATATATCATAAAGCAATACAATAAGTATTTTTTTGTTATTATGCTTGTTTTTTTTTTGTAGCTTAGCTCAATACCATGATAATACAGTAAACCGTGATAAAAACTTCAGCAAATAATCTCAACATATAATTTGATACCATCATAATATAAGCCTAGTCAGTTGTAATCAATGAAACATGTTTTCACCAACCCAAGCATATTTTATTGAGTTTTTTTTTAAGTCCGCGTGAACTGGAGGTTGCTGAGACTTTCATTTCAGTATGTTGATGTACTAATAACTAGGCCCACACGGAATCTGCGTGCGCAGAATTCCGCAGATTTTCCGCAGATTTCCGCAGATTTTTAGCCCATCATCAATTCTGTTTATTTACTTACAGTTAAATATTTACAGTTAATCTAATTGGATTTGCATTTTAAACATTAAATAAAAGTTAAAAAGATATTATTTTTTATTTCACATATTAAGGTTCTAGTTATGATACTCCTAAAATAACTCTGCAGAAATTCGCAGATTTTTACCAAAATTCTTCGCAGAAATAGCAAAAAACGTCTGCAGATTCCGTCTGGCCCTACTTATAAGTTAAAACCAGGGCCAGACTGAATCTGCGCACGTTTTTTGCTATTTCTGGGGAGAATTTTGGTAAAAATCTGCGGATTTCTGCAGATTTATTTTGGGAGTATCATAACTAAAACCTTAATATGTAAAATAAAAAATAATATCTTTTTAACTTTTATTTAATGTTTAAAATGCAAATCCAATTAGATCCACTTTATTTGGTAAACAAAGCAAGTTTCTCATATAACATATCTACTACAAGACAGAAAATATTACTGTACAAACTGCACTGTACATAAATCAGATTAACATTTTTATATTAGTCAATAATATTACTGTAATTAATTTAAAAACGGAATAAATATAGATTTACACACATTTACTCAAGTAAATAAACAGAATTAATGATGGGCTAAAAATCTGCGGAATTCTGTGTGCGCAGATTCCACGTGGGCCTACTTATAACTGAAACTGAACATTGAGTAAAGGCGGGGCTTTCTTTTTGCATCATTCATTTATAGCAAACTAATGGTAACAGAGATGCTTTTAGGAATACTGTGAATGCTGAAACCGTCAGAGAAGGACCACCACTCCAAATGCTGAAAGAAAATGATCAGGCTTTGATTGAAGATTACTAAAACATTTTTTTTTTCAGTGGATTCACTTGCATGGATTAATTGTTCACCCACAAAATAGCAATGTGCACTAGCACAATAAAAACTGTAAATATTGATTTCACATGAACTTTAATTTCAACATGCCCAGATCCTAGATATCAGAAGACAAACACATTACATTTGGCCAAATGGATAATTGATAAAGTAGATGGCAACAAATTTTATTCAAATGATTAAAGTGCCAAATTACATTGATCTTAATTATGTTTTGCTATTTATTTACAGTAGAAATCACTCATAGCCAGAGATGTATAGTAATGAAGTAGAACTACTTCACTACTGTACTTAAGTACTAAAAGGCTGTATCTGTACTCTACTGGAGTATTGTTTTTTTCTCCTACTTCTACTTTTACTTCAGTACATATTTCGATGAGCTTAATACTTTTACTCCAGTAGATTTTTTATGTGTTGCATAGCTACTCGTTACAATTATAAAAATGTTACGAATCAATCATTCATTGATCAGACGATCAAAGAAGACAGTGCTGCCTGCCTGCATTGAGAGCACTTTAGTTTGTTTTAGACATGGAAAACCCAGAAATTCCACCTTCAACTCCTTCACTTTCAACTGTTCGTGGCGATGAGGAAAAAGACCACCCATGACCCTATTTAGAGCCAATGTTTGCATTTGTCGGAGTGAAAGACAGTTCATATAGAATGAAGTGCATTCTCTACCGTAGGATTTGAAGAAACATGTCAAGTTAAAGATAATATAATACACAAAACAGCAGTTTGAGCTATCCATAAGAGCTAGATAAGTTAACTACCGTTAGCTACCCGCGGTTCATATCATGCTGCAATGTTCACATAACGTTAACTGTCTATCATAAAGGCTGTCACGCTGAATGGTGTTTTTGACCATCATATATATATATATATATATATATATATATATATATATTATAAATCGTAAACCATGGTTCTTTTTGTTCTGCATAATCCTGTGCCCCAAAAAAGATATTTAAAATAAACAAAACAATGTCTTTTGACTGCTTTTTTAAAAATAACTACATAACGCAATACTTGTACTTTTACTTTCAGTACTTGAGTAGTAAATTTTTAAATAAACTACTTGCAATACTTAAGTACAAAAAATGTTGAATACTTTAGTACTTCCACTTAAGTATTTTGCCTAAAGAGCACTTCAACTTCTACTCAAGTCACTTTTTGATAGAGCACTTGTACTTTTACTTAAGTCTGGGTCTCTAGTACTTTATACATCTCTGCTCATAGCCATTAGCAGTCACTGGAACACATGAATGCACTAAACAGATTTTAAAATCATCGTGTATTCAATGAGAAAATGCTTAACTGGTTCTCATTAAGTTTTTATTGCATTAAAGTAGAATACAGATTTTTCGTTATAGCAGTTGGAAAATGCATAAGTAATTTACTGCATTTTTTTTTCTAACCATATCCATACACAGCATGTATTATTACCTAAGATATTAATTCTAATCTGTCGTGGTTCACCTATCTTGACTAAATCTTTATCACAGAAGTACATTCAAATCTGTGTTTTGAAACTACTTTAGTCTCTCTTCAACCAGTTTTATTATGTGGTATAAATATTATATTATATATTATTATACGATGTTGAAATAAATTGGTATAAATATTATATTACACCAGATGTACTGGGAAAACAGTTTATAGTTCGCATATAGATGCTGATCAAAATGAAGCCAATTAAAATCAATTCTTGAAAGCAATTTAATGCTTCAAATGAAGGTTAGCAATAAATTGTTATATGTGTGTGTGTAATTTATGAAAATTAGATGACTTCTATTTAATTATTTAAAAACTATAAGACATAATAATAGTATTAGTATTTAGTTAACAATCAAAATTAATGTTGGTTGTAGCTCTGGTGAGGACTCCTGAATGTTTCTCCTGAATCTCTTCGGTTAATAAGAACTGTGTTTGTCATTAGTTTCAGGTGATGTAAATTCTACATGTGGACACACACTGGACTGAATTGACCACTAAGATTTATTTATTTATTATCAGATAAAATCTCCATATAGAGCTGCTGGAGATGATCTGTGGCTGTCTGGGCTCTGCTTTCAGAAGTTCTCTGCACTTCCTGTGTCACTCCTGCTCACCCCTATACAAATTAATCACAGCGTTAATCCAGACTGACCCTAACAATACAACCCCAGCCATGACTGCTGTCATTCAGCCACCTGTTCACTGTAACCAGGGATGGCTCTCAATATCATCCAAACTGGGCCGATCAGCCGCAGCTGGACTCAGACACCAGCGAATCAGCTGACGGCACTCTGTTACACACAACACCGTCTTCAGAAACACAGAGCAACACACTTCTGCTCGCTCGCCACATGATGTTCATCTCTTAATAAGTCTCTTACCTGTGGACAGCTTTCTGGGGAAGTGCAGTCTGCTTCTGGACGTGACCCTCCGTGCGCCTCTGAAGGGGAAACAGTCACACAGGATGTTGAAGAGGGTCACTCCTACTGACCAGACTGTAGCTGGAGCCGCATGATATCGCTGTCTGCAGAACCACTCAGGTGGAGCGTATTCAAGAGTGCCTGAAAGACACAAGGAGAACACAAACACCTGCTCAAAACTCTCCACTACACACTAATTCACTTCAGTGCATCATCAAATGCTCACAAACACCCACAGAGCGATTCCTTCTACAACACAAACCCACCTGAGAAGTAATTGTAGGCAGAGCGCTTCAGCAGATCTCCACAGCCAAAGTCCAGCAGCTTGATGTCCTGGGACTCTGTGGAGATCAGCAGATTCTCCGGCTTGACGTCCCGGTGCAGGACGCGGCGGCTCTCGCAGTGTTTCAGCGCCGCGATCAGCTGCACCAGCACTCTCTTTGCTAGATGCTCGTCCAGACAGCCGTTCTCCTCACAGAAGCTCTGGAGATCCTGGCAAGGAGACGGACGCTCCAGGATCAGGACGTAGCGTCTGGGACGGTCAAACCAGTCCAGCAGCTGCAGGACATTGGGGCAGGCAGGAGCTGAAGTGACGCGGGTCATCAGTGCCACCTCCAGAGGCAGCCGACCCTGACCATCCTGCAGGACAAACACTCCATTATCTCCAGAACTGAATCAAACACAGCAACAGCTTCACGCTGAACTCACAACTCTCAGTCTCCTTTGCGTCCGGTCTTTAGACACATATTTGATGGCCACCTGTAGACAGATAAAGCACAGTAAATCACACCTGCCTGATCATCACACTTACTGATATCAGGCTGATTGAATAAAGAGTGGAGAAAACGTCTTACTGGCAGTCCATCAGACCTGCGGATCCCAGCAAACACAGAGCCGAATCCACCTCGTCCCAGCAGTGGGCCCTTCACATACTCGTCTGCAACACAGAAGAGCAGGAGAAATGTCTTAAAGAGAACATGCTGCAATAGCAAAGCTGTACAAGAGCATTAATGAAGAATGATGAAAGAACTGATAAGGTCTGGAATATGAGGCCATTCTGACCTCTGCGAGAGCGTTTGGCTCCTCTCCTAGACGAGGTGGATGGACGTTCATCTTCTGGTGTTTGCTGGCTGCCGCTCTGCCACTTCCTTTTCCTGTTACCCTGATCTGCGGACACAGACTCGGCCAACAGGGAAGGCAGAGGTGCCACAAATCCAGGAAGCTCTCGGCTCACGGTCTGGGTTTCACCATCACCATCAAGTGTCCAGACATCCTGAACAGCTGCCTGGGTGAAAGCAGCACTCCTGGATCTGGAGCGGCCTGAGGCTACAATATTTCACATTTGACAAATAATAATAATAATCAATATCAGTAGATGCATTTACAAGAAATAAAACACATTTGATCATTTATAGTGGGAACAGTTGGGATGAAATGGGATCATTTGTACTAGTTGATTTGCAATAAATCATCCAAATATTAAACAACATCATATAAGAACTGATAATAAACACATGATAAAGTTAAACACTCACCTCGTCTTTCACCCATGATGCTGTGATCCATTGACAAACTCCTCCAAACTCCACCAAAGCTGAACAAAGCAAATAAAGATATAAAATATCAATTTAAATAAAAAAAACTGAAATACAATGAAACTAAAACAAGATAAAACCAGATAAAATAATGACAAAAGGAGTCAAAAGCAACAATTTGAGCTCTTTCAAAAAATGAAAACACTTTTCAAAGAAAATATTCGTCGATCTCCTTATAAAATAAAAGTCTTCTGTCAGAAATCCTCTGGTCTCCTTGAAGAATCGCAGTTTCAGCACAGAAATCTGTCAATTCGCCTCGTCTCTCAACTAACAGATAGCGGTGGGTTTCAGTGTTTATATATCGAGTCATATCATAACACGCGTTGCTATAGCAACCACAATTTGAATCGCGAATCTGAATGACGTGAGTAAAATAAAGCAACACATCTCATCTCAACATATGAATAGTATTAAATATTACCCATTTTAATGAATAATTTATAATTCTCGAAATTATTATTTCATTTACAAAACAGTAATTGTTAAATAAGCTAGTTACTTTATATTAGACAAAAAATATCAAACTCTTGATGACGTAAATGGCTCGTATCTGTTCAATTAGCCCAAGCTATTCTCTATATAGATTCTATGCTCTTTGATTAGCCTACGGCTGTGACAAAAAAATGGAAATCATATAAATCCACAGTTTGAAATAATAATAAATTGTTCAGATAGAATAAATATACAGTGATACTCAATACTTTTCTTCATGTGATTACAGTAATCATAAACCGCACTCAGAGCGACTGGATTAATTTTTTCAAACCACGTTTATGTCATTATTTGTGATATTATATGTTATTTATTGCACCAATTCGTGCTGAAATGGTCATTCTTGACGTTGGGCATTATGAAGGGTCATGTGACCTGAATACGCTAGACTTGATTTAGGTCGTTGTTGTTGTTGTTGTTTTGTCCAATAGAAAATAACTGCATAATTTTAACATATTTTAATGAAAATAATTCCTAAATAGGCGAGAAATTAACAAAAAAAAAATCAGTTATTTAATTTTGTTAAATTAATTTGCTCATTATTGCTCACCATCTATTTTTAAATATTAGTTCCAAGACATTATAAATAAATATTTTGAGTTAATAATTTAAATTTAACTATCTTTAATTCTATTTATATGTCGAGATGAGATGCATTGTTTTGTTCTACTCACGTGGTTCAGATTCGCGATTCAAATTGTGGTTGCCATAGCAACGCGTGTTATGATATGACTCGATATATAAACACTGAACCCCACCGCTATCTGTTAGTTGAGAGACGAGGCGAATTAAGAGATTTCTGTGCTGAAACTGCGATTCTTCAAGGAGACCAGAGGATTTCTGACAGAAGACTTTTATTTTATAAGGAGATCGACGAATATTTTCTTTGAAAAGTGTTTTCATTTTTTGAAAGAGCTCAAATTGTTGCTTTTGACTCCTTTTGTCATTATTTTATCTGGTTTTATCTTGTTTTAGTTTCATTGTATTTCAGTTTTTTTTATTTAAATTGATATTTTATATCTTTATTTGCTTTTTTTCAGCTTTGGTGGAGTTTGGAGGAGTTTGTCAATGGATCACAGCATCATGGGTGAAAGACGAGGTGAGTGTTTAACTTTATCATGTGTTTATTATCAGTTCTTATATGATGTTGTTTAATATTTGGATGATTTATTGCAAATCAACTAGTACAAATGATCCCATTTCATCCCAACTGTTCCCACTATAAATGATCAAATGTGTTTTATTTCTTGTAAATGCATCTACTGATATTGATTATTATTATTATTTGTCAAATGTGAAATATTGTAGCCTCAGGCCGCTCCAGATCCAGGAGTGCTGCTTTCACCCAGGCAGCTGTTCAGGACGTCTGGACACTTGATGGTGATGGTGAAACCCAGACCGTGAGCCGAGAGCTTCCTGGATTTGTGGCACCTCTGCCTTCCCTGTTGGCCGAGTCTGTGTCCGCAGATCAGGGTAACAGGAAAAGGAAGTGGCAGAGCGGCAGCCAGCAAACGCCAGAAGATGATGGTCCATCCACCTCGTCTAGGAGAGGAGCCAAACGCTCTCGCAGAGGTCAGAATGGCCTCATATTCCAGACCTTATCAGTTTTTTCATCATTCTTCATTAATGCTCTTGTACAGCTTTGCTATTGCAGCATGTTCTCTTTAAGACATTTCTCCTGCTCTTCTGTGTTGCAGACGAGTATGTGAAGGGCCCACTGCTGGGACGAGGTGGATTCGGCTCTGTGTTTGCTGGGATCCGCAGGTCTGATGGACTGCCAGTAAGACGTTTTCTCCACTCTTCATTCAATCAGCCTGATATCAGTAAGTGTGATGTGTGATGATCAGGCAGGTGTGATTTACTGTGCTTTATCTGTCTACAGGTGGCCATCAAATATGTGTCTAAAGACCGGACGCAGAGGAGACTGAGAGTTGTGAGTTCAGCGTGAAGCTGTTGCTGTGTTTGATTCAGTTCTGGAGATAATGGAGTGTTTGTCCTGCAGGATGGTCAGGGTCGGCTGCCTCTGGAGGTGGCACTGATGACCCGCGTCACTTCAGCTCCTGCCTGCCCCAATGTCCTGCAGCTGCTGGACTGGTTTGACCGTCCCAGACGCTACGTCCTGATCCTGGAGCGTCCGTCTCCTTGCCAGGATCTCCAGAGCTTCTGTGAGGAGAACGGCTGTCTGGACGAGCGTCTAGCAAAGAGAGTGCTGGTGCAGCTGATCGCGGCGCTGAAACACTGCGAGAGCCGCCGCGTCCTGCACCGGGACGTGAAGCCGGAGAATCTGCTGATCTCCACAGAGTCCCAGGACATCAAGCTGCTGGACTTTGGCTGTGGAGATCTGCTGAAGCGCTCGGCCTACAATTACTTCTCAGGTGGGTTTGTGTTGTAGAAGGAATCGCTCTGTGGGTGTTTGTGAGCTTTTGATGATGCACTGAAGTGAATTAGTGTGTAGTGGAGAGTTTTGAGCAGGTGTTTGTGTTCTCCTTGTGTTTTTCAGGCACTCTTGAATACGCTCCACCTGAGTGGTTCTGCAGACATCGCTATCATGCGGCTCCAGCAACAGTCTGGTCAGTAGGAGTGACCCTCTTCAACATCCTGTGTGACTGTTTCCCCTTCAGAGGCGCACGGAGGGTCACGTCCAGAAGCAGACTGCACTTCCCCAGAAAGCTGTCCACAGGTAAGAGACTTATTAAGAGATGATTATCATGTGGCGAGCGAGCAGAAGTGTGTTGCTCTGTGTTTCTGAAGACGGTGTTGTGTGTAACAGAGTGCCGTCAGCTGATTCGCTGGTGTCTGAGTCCAGCTGCGGCTGATCGGCCCAGTTTGGATGATATTGAGAGCCATCCCTGGTTACAGTGAACAGGTGGCTGAATAACAGCAGTCATGGCTGGGGTTGTATTGTTAGGGTCAGTCTGGATTAACGCTGTGAATGATTTGTATAGGGGTATGCAGGAGTGACACAGGAAGTGCAGAGAACTGCTGAAAGCAGAGCCCAGACAGCCACAGATCAGCTCCAGCAGCTCTATAGAGATTTAATCTGATAATAAATAAATCTGAGTGGTCAATTCAGTCCAGTGTGTGTCCACATGTAGAATTTACATCACCTGAAACTAATGACAAACACAGATCTTGTTAACCAAAGAAATTCAGGAGCAACATTGAGTCCTCAACAGATATTTACATAAATAAATTTATATACATAAATATATATCCACACCATATTAGAACTTGACATTAAGCATTCACATGTGGTTGTCCTTCAGACAAGTACATTTGTAATTTAATTGTCTGAATGTAAAAGTCACTTTCAGCTGAGAAAATGTCAAATAAAATAAGTCTGAATAAGTGGTGAAGTTGACCAATCTAAGCTTTCAGTTACGGTCAACCATTTACACATCCATAAATTATGAGTTATGTGGAGGCAAATTTCCTTTTTTGTTTTATCATTTTAAATGTTTAGCTGTTTATAGTACTTTGTGCAAAACTAATATAGTATGTTAAATTAAAAATGAAATCGGCATCAGTCTCAGGACAGCTCCAGACATTACCACTAGATGGCGCCACTCACTTTTGCAGCGCTCACGTGTCTGTATCAATCAACATGTAAGAATAGTATTTGAAAACCCAGGATTTTGTTGTCTTTTTGTCTTTAGTTCAGTAAACTACTAGTCAGTCACTGTTTCAAGTAGGGGTGTCAAAATAAATTGTTTTTTTGATGCACCGCGATGCAGACGTGAACTATTCGGTATTGGTTCATTAATAGATCATTCTGTTATTTTTGGAGCAAGTTTTCTCCATGGCGTCCAGTGTTTCCTCTAAGATTTTTTCCAGCTGTGGCAGCAGACCTTTTACACGAATCTACCAACTACCAGTCAAAGCCAGTTCCTCAAGGGCCGCAGCCCTGCACAGTTTAGTTCCAACCCTGCTTCAACACACTTACCTGTAGGTTTCAAACAAGTCTGAAGGACTCAATTAGTTTGATCAGGTGTGTTTAATTAAGGTTGGAACTAAACTGTGCAGAGCTCCGGCCCTCCAGGAACTGGCTTTGACACATGTGACCTATGGCGTTATTTTAATGACAAATGGAGAAATTTCGTGAGCACAGTATTACAAGTCGAGATCGCATTTATGCAATACGAGCATGCGAATCTTTTTGCATGCGCGCCAATTTCCTCTGCTCGTGCACAAAGCCTCTTGCACACCCCCTTAAATATACACTGCTCAAGCGCAAATCTTCTTGTGTGCTCTCAAATAAACGCTGCTGAAGTGCAATTTAGCGCCGTTGTGTAGTGAGTATGGCTCCAACATTTATTAGATTTGCTAAGAATATCCAGTCTCCAATAGGCATACAGAGCGGCATTAATGCGTCCTGAATAAGGTGAAACGGCTATAAACTCCAGCAAGATAAAGTCATTGTATGCAGAACCATAGACTTTTATGTATAAACAAATAAAGATTATGGAAACTGTGTTCATCTTAACTGAAAGCTACGTCGTGTTTGCTAGCCAAATAAACAAATAACGCACAGCACTACTACGATTACAGAAAAGTTTGCGCTGTTATAATTCACTTTCCTTTTAATACGTTTTGGTGCAATTATAACCCGCTATTTAAAACGACAACAATGACTGAATGTTTAGAATGAGAAGCTGTAACGTAGCCGTGGCGGGATGCATTTTGGTGTGGCGCCCCGCCATGGAAGAATGAATGTAGCGGAAACCATGGCGTCTATTACAGGCAGAGATGGGAAGTAACGAAGTACAAATACTTCGTTACTGTACTTAAGTAGTTTTTTCGGGTATCAGTACTTTACTCCACTACTAATTTTTTTGACTACTTTTTACTTTTACTTCTTACATTTTTACACAAATATCTGTACTTTCTACTTCTTACATTTTTTAAACCACGGTTGTTACTTTCGTTTTTATGTGTTTGGTGGCGCGATCTATATTATTTCTTGTCATTGCGCAATAATATGAGCGCATTTCTGATGCAGTCAGTCTCTTTTTCCTCATTGCGCGCCTGCGTGCTGCAGCGCGCGGCTTCTTCAAGGCTATCGCTTACCGTACATGGCCTAGTTCATGAGGATTACTATGAGAAAGGCTAGGATTACTACGCAGTGTCAGAGGGAAACGGCGAATTTAACATGACTGATGCTGCCCTGTTTACACGGTAATAAGACACCTTTTGCTCGATCGGATCACAGGTAAACGAGACACATTCCAGTCAAAAACATGCTGTTTAAATGCTTACGCCTTTTTTTCCACTTCCGATCATACTGCATAAGCTTTCTCTGGTCTTTCAATCTAATACCGCGAAAAATAGTGCTTTTTTTTGTAAAACAATCAAATACTTAATAAAAAATGTATGCATTGCGGTTTATTTCCTTTATTTCTGATGAGTTCATATTTCCTAATACAGAATTTATGCTGTTTTTCAGGTTTTATTGACTATGATTTTACATAGGCCTATACTGTTGTCTTCAATTAATAATTTTTAACAAATATTTTACAACAACAAAGGTAGTTATACTGGGCAATTTATGTGTATGTTACCTGTCTTACCTGTGTATGTTGCTTTTAGCATAGAATAAATGTAGGCTATTACAGTTTTTCTCAGTCACTTTAGTACATTTCTCAGATCAGAACTGAAATTTGTAAAACAGTAGGCCTGTGTATTTCTCAAAACAACACGTATAAATAGCAAAACACCATGGATTACCTGCAAAAGCCAGTCTCCTGCTCAAAATTCTTCAGTTCATCTCTCAAAACTAAATTTCTGTGTCAGTGAACATGTCAGTGGTGCAGAATGACATGTGCTTGTGTCATTGTATATGAATAAGACTCAAATTACTTAGTCATGTTATCAGTATCAGTGTACTCTGGAGGGCTGTTCTGGTGTAAACTGTGGCAATATTTTTGCTGTTTGTTCTGTAATTTGTTGCCAGATCATGTCATTCTGATACAGAAAGGAAAAGAGAGGACCGCATAGCACAAAGAAAAAACATAAGTAAAAATGTGAACAGGACAACCTCCTTTTAGACCTTTATTAGAAAAAGTCAAGATTCATCTGGGAGAAATGTAAAAAATGCATTATGACTAAATATTAAGACAACTTGTTCAGGCATTTGAACGATTAAATGTTGTGGGGGTGAATCTATTCAACAGAGATAAAATAATACATGTTGATCAACATGACATGAGCAACTGATAATATAGGAAACATCAGAGAATTGCACATAATCATTTGCATGGATGAACAAAAATATTTGCAACTTGTTCATAAAGAGAAACTGCTTTTCTGATGTGCACAAGTGACACAATGATAATCTGAAGATTGAACAGGGAGTTTAAAGAATTTCAATTCTGAGCTGAGAAATGGACCAAAGTGACTGAGAAAAACTGTAACAGAATTAATGTTTATTCATTAAATAAAATAACCACAATACCTGAAAAAACGCTGAAATAGCAGGTTAAATAAAAGAGCTGCTTTTTGAAGAGAATAAGCAGCTTTAGCCTAATGCAAAAAAAATAGTTTGCAGTCATATCTGATAAGTATTTATTTTAGCAAAAGAAAAAAATCAATATATTTTGGACAGAATTCAGTGTAAAATGTAAGACATTATTTATAAAGATAAACAGAGTGTATCAACATGAATTGCAGCTGTTGTTTTTGATCTAACAGTGGCAAAACTACATGCTGAACACTGTGAGTTTGCGTCAGGATGATTACCTACTTATATCACTCGCTATCCTTCAGCTTCGTCCCTGATTTATCAGGGGTCGCCACAACAGAATGAACCGCCAATTATTCCAGCATTTTTTTTTTACGCAGTGGATACTTTTCCAGCTGCATCCCAGTACTGGGAAACACCTATACACATTTACACACACACACTTATAAACTACTGCAAATTTAGTTGAATTATTATTCGCCTATACCGCATGTCTTTGGGACTGTGGTTGAAACGAGTACTTTTTACTTTTGTACATTTTTCAGGCGGTACTTCTTTACTTTTACTTAAGTACAAAAGTGTAGTCAGTACTTCTACTTTTACCAAAGTCGTTTTAAACACGAGTATCTGTACTTCTACTTAAGTAAAGGATGTGTGTACTTTTGCCATCTCTGATTACAGGTCAGCTGTGATAACTGCGCAATGTGCCCTTCATTACGCGCATACAGACTGTTACCGTGCATTTTTCAGTGCCCGCCTTACTCATCTGTGAACAGCGCTGACAGTTTTAGAGCCAATCGCATGCCTTTCTGTTGAGCGTGTGAATACAATAAGCAGTCACAGGGGTGTAAGAACTCGCTCAACAACGCTCAAAAAGCAAGCAGAATAATAGTTATATAGGTTTATTTGCTATAAATGCTCATGTTGTTCTGTGATTGTATTTGAGTTTTGTTTGAAACATTCAAAAAAGGTTTTCTTTCAGCAGGTCAACTTAAAGATAGTTCATATATCTTACTGCTTGTATTAAAGGACACAATTGTGATACAAATAACACTGTATAAATATCTAAAAAAAATTGAATGCAAGGATTCTTGTGTAAAAAATATATAATTGTGGATGGAAAGCATCGTCAATGCAATGTGATGCACCGAGATATTAACCGAACCGATGACATGATAATCGTAACCAAACCGAACAGTGAGACCAGTGTAGGTTCACACTCCTAGTTTTAAGTCATTAAATGGTTTAAAGTAGCTTAAACCCCATTGTGCAATATTCATTTTCCGTGGCCACAGAATGAGTTATATGCACGGAAGTGTTTTTCAGCCACCGATAAACTTACGGTGAAAGGTTGATGTGACTATTTTCAATTTGTAAAAGTTTTTTCTTCACAGCATCGATAATGTAGTTTAATCAAAATATCATTTAGTTGTTTAGTTAATTTATTTGTTTAAGCATAATATTAGAAAAACGTCTGTTTATTATAGTTTATAAAGGCATGACAGTTCACCGGAACCATCTGAGCTGGCTTTTTCAAAATTAAAACTCCCATTGAAAAAGTAAAGTAAGTATTGAAGAAATTAGTCCTAAAAACATTATAATACTGTGAATACTGAGTCGCTTACCAAGAACAAAGTCTCCACCTTGGCCACGGCTCTCCGCAGCAGGGTGCCCAGGTGATCTCCAACCCCAGCTAACAGTATCCCAAACATGGGGATCCCCACCAGAGCGTAAAATATACAGAACAACTGACCACCTTTTGTCTTGGGTGAGATGTTTCCAAAACCTGGAGAAGAGGTGAACGTGTGAAGTAAACCCCCAGAATACAGTGATAGGCTGAATTGAATAGTGTGTTCATCTCACCGATGGTGGTGATGATGGTGCCACAAAAGAAGAAAGCATTGGACGGATCCCATCTGCTGGTGTAATTTGATGTGCTTCTGGCATCCACACCTGCCTCAATGGCATCAACCACTTTCTAAAGAAAAAAGATGATTTATCAAGGATCCTATTAAACGTATACAGAGAATGGAAGAACTATACAGAGAATACAGAATAACTAATGTGTGTGTGTTTTAATAACTGGTTTAAAATGTATAAACACTTCGAAAATATAAAAACGAAAGCTAATTTCCAACTAAGACCATCTAATCGATGTGTGCTTCTAGCAAAATGCTTTTATTTTGTATATAAACACAAAGTGGAAGACACAATTTGTATTTTAATTCTTCTTTAAATATTACCAAAGTGATCTTTAACAAACTAAGGACAGTATTTTCTATTCATTTTTTTCTTCTGGAGAAAGTTTTTTTTAGTTTGGCTGAAATAAAAAAGATTTTTAATTATTTTAAGTTCAACATTATTAGCACTCTTTTTCCAATTGAATCAGTGATTGAAAAAATCTAGTTAAGCCTGTAAATTTAACTTTAAGCTGAATACTAGTGTCTTGAAAATATATAGTAAAATATTATTTACTGTCATCATGGCAAAGATAAAAGAAATGAGTTATTAGAAATAATTTATTAAAACTATTATGCTTAAAAATGTGAAAAAAATACTTCAAAGGGGCTAATAATGTTGTCCTTAAAATGGTTTTTAAAAAATTAAAAACTGCTTCTATTCTAGCCAAAATAAAACAATTAAGACTTTCTCCAGAAGAAAAAACGATCCCACTTTATATTGTCGCTTATACCTGTGAACTTACATGGTAATTAGATGTGTAAGTAGTATGTAACTACAGTGTATGTACACACGTTTACATAGTATTTACTTTTGTATTACTGGTGTAACTACACTCATGTAACAACCAACTGAATAGTATGTGTAAGTACAAATGTGTAACAGGACATTAGTAACAACACTAGGAAAGTACACATCTGTAACAAGAATTATGTAAGTGCATTGTGTAACAACAATATGTACTTGCAGATGTTTTCCCACTTCCACACCTGTTTGCAGATCATGTACTTGTGAACACTGTATGGCAGAACTAATGCTGCATTAGAAGGTTTCACCTTGTGATACCAGTGTACTTACATGGTAACTCCACAGGAACTGTCCACAACATAAAGTGTAAAATGGTCACAAATTACTGTGTAACTTGTAGAAATATCTTCTATGCAACACTTTAATAACAGTGTAGTTACATGGTAACTCCACAAGAACAGTCCACAATATAAAGTTTAAAATAAAATTCATTTTCGTTTCGGCCTAGTCCCTTTATTAATCTGGGGTCGCCACAGCGGAATGAACCGCCAACTTATCCAGCATATGCTTTACACAGTGAATGCCCTTCCAGCTGCAACCCATCTAAGCCGAAAAGAAAATGAATGAATGTATGAACAGTAATTTGTGACCATTTTACACTTTATATTGAGTGGATCCTGTGGATTTACCATGCAAGTACACTTGTATCACAAGGTGAAACCTTCTAATGCAGCCATACAGTGTTCACAAGTACATGATCTGCAAACAGGTGTGGAAGTGGGAAAACATCTGCAAGTACATATTGTTGTTACACAATGCACTTACATAATTCTTGTTACAGATGTGTACTTTCCTAGTGTTGTTACCAATGTCCTGTTACACATTTGTACTTACACATACTATTCAGTGGGTTGTTACATGAGTGTAGTTACACCAGTAATACAAAAGTAAATACTATGTAAACGTGTGTACATACACTGTAGTTACGCTGTTAAACATCATTTGGGAAATATTTAAAAAAGAAAAAAAAAATTCAAAAGGGCGCTAATAATTCTGACTTCAACTGTATATATATATATATATATATATATATATATATATATATATATATATATATATATATATATATATATATATATATATATATATAAATTTAATTAAATTAAGCTTTTAAATGATAAATATTAAAAACATTTTGAAATGTTGCCTTGGGAATAATAAAATAATTAAATTAAATACAAAATAAAAATAATAAATTTTTATAAATAAAAATAAATTAAAATTTAGTTTAGCTCAAGTCTATAATTACTAAAACAAGATATGCTTTACAAACAAAATTATGCTTTTAAAAGCATAATAAAAATAATAAAAGTGCATTGCAAATTACTGAAACGTAAACTGAAATTAAAACAAAACTGATAATAATGAATAAATATTGTAATTCTATATCAACTATACTAAAATAACACTGTGGACTGCTAGCAAAAAGCAAAAAACTAGTAAAAATATGCCCTTAAAATAAAAAAAATAATAAAAGTACATTGCAAATGAATGTAAAATGTTAACCAAAACTAAAAACTGACAAATATGAAGAAATATTGTCATTCTATATCAACAACACTAAAATAACACTATGGACTGCTAGAGAAATGTTCCGAATATAACACAATTATTTAAGTACACATAATCAGTATATCAGTTTACGGGTTGATTGATTTTGTGCAACCTCTGTGAACTCCCTCAGACTGTAAGCGGTGACGCAGCTGTGGTTCTGCAGGAAAGACATCTGAGAGGTGAGCAGCTCCCGATGAGCCCATTCCTCCCTGGAGGACTCGAGCCAGCCGAACACCAGAGCCCCCAACACCAAATACAGCAGCACCGCCGCCAGGATGGTCAACAGTGTGGAGTAGCGCATGGCTGTGACGTCAGGCTAGCTGGAGGACTGTTGTGGAAACACAGGTCATCGTGTGTCCATCAGGTTTGCTGGAGCGTAGAGGGGAATGTCAAGGGAAATGGTTACAGTAATGACATTATCTCTGGTAATTGAAAAAATGTGAGAGAGCTTTGAGAATCTGGCTAAGTATTTAGGGTCAGGGATGAATTAAGTACACAAATCAAGCAACCTGACAGTCTCCAATAAAATTACCTTTTAATTTGACAAGTACAGTTTTGTACAAAACATTTTATTATTAAAACATACACTAATAACTATTGATTATTAATAATAAATGAACTGTGGAAACAAGTTAGGGCTGTGAGATTTAAAGAAAAAATACCAAATTGCAATTTTTTTTCTGACTCCTATTGCAACAGGGTGTCTACAGGGTCTTAAAGGTGACCTATTATGCTGCTTTTTACAAGATACAAAATAAGACTCTGATGTCTCTAGACTGTGTATGTAAAATGTCATCTCAAAATACCCCACAAATAATGTTTTAGAACTCTTTGAAACTGCCCCTTTTAGGCTTTGACCCAAATAATGCCGTTTTGGTGACTGTCGCTTTAAATTCAAATGAGATTGTGCTCTTTTCAAAAGAGGGCGGAGCTACAAACGCTTATGTGTCAGCATAGGGGCAGATTAAAAAAAAAGTGTATGTATACAACTAGAGTTTCCTTGTTTTGATACATTATTTAAAATACGGATAAGACATGAATCATTTTTTTTTTAATTCCAAATTTTTTTTTCAGCCTTAGCGTTTTGCCTTGTATAAAAATGAAATGTCATTCATAATAATCTTAAAAAGGTCTTACATTTGATTTGCTGAAGCCTGCAGAAACCCTTTGCAATTTCGATTCTTTTTTTTGATTTAATGTATTAAGGCCCAATCCCAATTCTACCCCTTAGCCCTTACCCCTCGTTCTGCGCATTCCCGTGAAGGGGTAGTGGTGTCCCAATTCTCTATAGCTTGAAGGCGTAGGGCTAAGGGGAAGGGGTATACACCTCTTCAAACGAAGATTTTTCAGGACCACACTCGAAACCAAGGGGTAAGAAAATTACCCAGAATACACCAGCCACAGCTGCACCCGGAAGTAAGGAGATCCACAAATGAGTATTTTTTGTCATTATTACAAATTTTTACAACAAACAAGCACATGTTTTAATATATTCATAACGGTGTTCATGTTTTACCGTCATGCTAAAATAAAAAACGCTAAATTTCGCGATCTATAATCTGTAATAATAACTCCTGTATAGTAGTCCCACAACATACTGTCACTCGAATACCCTGTCAGAAAAGTCTAGTGACTGCGAATGGGCTTTTTACAGTGTCTGCTATAATGTTAATGTTGTTTTTGGTGTGTTTACATAGATGAACATGGCCACTGTGTAAATGCACAGTAGAGTTACGATCTTACTGCCACATTAGATCGTGATGATAACATAATATATGCCTTCAGTGATTTCCAGAAGATAAATACCAAAAAATAAAGCAACTGGAATAACTACAGCAGTTCGTCTGATCTCATATGAAGCAAGAGATCGCGATGACATATGATGACGTGTGCAGGTGCTGTAGTGCCGTCCGAATTCTTAGGGGTAAAATTTGAAGCCCTTCCCCTTAACCCTTTGATGTAAGGGTCAAGGGGAAGGGGAAGGGGTAGGGGTTCAAAAATAGAATTGGGATTGGGCCTAAAAGAGCTCAATATTCAAACTTTAAAGACATAGTTCAACCAAAAAAGAAAAACTTTAGTCGAAGTTTCAAACCTTAATGAATTTCTTTCTCCTTTTAAGTGCAAAAGAAGATATTTTGACAATGTTTGTGCTTATCGCCGATGTTTAACGACTAGTGACGATATAAAGGACGCCAATGTGAGTATGCACACAGTTACACAAAACGGCAGTCGTAAAAGCATCATTTTAAAAAACAATACCTCAGGCTTGTTTTTTGGTTTGACTCGCCATGTTAAAAACTGACCGACCAAAGAGATTGGAGCTTTTGTTCAAGTGATTTGAGCTGCTTATATTAAGCTATATTAAACAGGACTTGGTCAAGTACAAAAACGATCTAGTCGAACCTTAAGGGGCCATGAACCCATGAACTGTGAAATCAGTTACTAAGGTATGTCTTTAAAGGGTCACGAAACACCAAAACACATTTTTTGAGCTGTTGACAGTCATATACTGTATGTGTCCCACGCTGCTATAAACACTATTAGGACACATATATTGCACTAAAAAGTGAAAATTGGTTGTTTTTGCGTTATTTTGAGCAAATTCGTTCTTCCGGTTTGAAACGAATTTTTGAAGCTGCGTCACGGCCATGAGATACTTGGGTGTAAATCCAGCTGGAGAGTGGCTGTCTGTCTTTTCTAGGACGTTCTGACGTATCTGAGTGTGTAGTATTAATTCATGAGAAAGACGTGCTTCAAACCAATTAGCGTGCTCTATTGTGTATGACGTGAAACTTAATTAATATGCATGATAGCTCCGGAGACTGTTTACCAGTTTACACTGTTCAGACGGCAGAGAGACGCCACGTTGTGTTGCCAAAACAAGTGAAAGTACAAGAATTTCAAGACAAAATTTGTAGGTGTTATTAGTGTGTTGCAACGAAGGTTTTGTTTTCATTTTCCCTTTATGAGAGAGCAGCTGGACTCACGTGTGGATTACAGTGCACGCGACACGCAACAGAAACGTGTTTGTAAGGAACATTTTTACCCGAGAGCTTTTTCTCATCTGGAAATGGTGAAATCCGGATTTGCCGCTCGTCTACTTTTAATAAAAAGACACAGCTCCAGTTTGATTGTCTGTCTACAGATTTGGTAAGTGTTTGCAGTGGAGTGCCCTTTGTTTAAATGCTGCTCTCCGAGTGTAAACATGTAAACACAAACTATTCCCGTCGTGCAGGATTTTCGCTGCAATTTGTGACAGGATAGTCTATACACACACGGCTTTCTGACGCTACCTACCGAGTACATAAGTTACAGAGAAATGCGGAGGATTTTTTTCTCTTATTCGCCGTATCAAATCAGCCTCTGTGTGTTTGTTTTTCCTGTCAAACTTAGCGCGTGCCCAAATGTTAACTCCCTTCTATGCAAAATCTTATCCTCTTTCCCTCCCCCAACACTCCCACACTCCCAGAGCTGGACACGCCCAACTTTCCTGACTTTTTTTAAAACAGAGGTGTGAAAACACCCTGCTGAGACAGGGGGTTTCGTGGCCCTTTAAAAACTGAGAGAGTAAAGCTGATACTAAGTTAGTAACTACTGCCGATACTAACTAACTTTGCCATCTGGAGAAACAAAAACAAACAACATTGATCACACACGTCCTTTTTGAAAGAAGACGAGTGGCAAATCCAAATTTCACCATTTCCAGATTCTCTCATCGTGGGGAAATGAAAACAAAACATTCGTTGCGGCACATTTATAAACGCGACATTGACGACTCATGTCTCCAAACAATTCTGCTTCTTCCACTTGTTTGAATTACAGTTAGCATCACGATGTGGCATCTCTCTGAACATTGTAACAGGTAAAAGCAGGCTTCGAAGCTATATCATGCATATTAATGAAGTTGCATCTCGTTCACAATATAGCGTGCTGATCGGTTCGAACCAAGTCTTTTTCATGAATTAATGAACAGATGTGCTGAAAACTCAATGACGTCCTTTTTTTACCGGCCAGTACAGACCACCAATCTCCACGCTGGAATTTACACAATGATCTCACCGGTGTGATGTAGCTTTAAAATGTCTTTTCAAACCTGAAGAATGAATTTGCTTTAAACAACGCAAAAACAACCAATTTTCCCTTTTTAGTGAAATATATGTGTCCTAATAGTGTTTTTAGCTACGTTGGACATATATATGACTCTGTCAACATCTCAAAAAAATGCGTTGTAGTGTTTCATGAACCTTTAAGAATGAGATGCAAACACAAAATACCACTTTTTTGAGAAAAAGTTACGCCTTTTTGTTAGATAGAAATTAGAATTGTGAGAAAATAGGTTGCAGAAGCTTCATCTTTTATACCAGGCCAAAACTGTCTTCCAAACTATTTAAATTAAAAGGCAATTCTCTTAAAATTTTAAACGATAAATTTAATCTCAACATTTTGAGAACAAAGTCAGACTTGTAAGACAAACTAATATCTCTGAATTGCAGGGGAAAATGGAGAAAAGGTTTAATGCAAATGAAAAAAGTGAGAAAATAAGTTGTAATAACTTTTTTTTAATCCCATGGCAAAAAATGGTTAATAAAACGTTTTTTTCCTACAATTGCAATTTTCTTCTTTGAGAAATGTTCCGTTTAAAAGTGTTTTTGTACAATTAAATGCTTTTATTAAGTCATCAGTCATCAGTCATCATCATTTATCATTTAAAACAGTTGTAATAGTAATGTTTATAAGGTTTAGAATATAGTAAAATTGCCTATATATGTGTAAACAGAAAGAAAAAATCATTATTTACCTTATGAAAGAATTTCATTCATCCAATTCCACAGATTTCTCCTTCTCCTCCATATCAGATGTTTGCTGTAGTTGCTTCTACGCTCCTCATGTGTCTGTGTAGCCTATTTCACCAGCCCACATAAAAACCTGAGACATAATGGTGAAAAAATGAATTAAAAAATTGCTCCAGACAACCTGAAACTGACTGGAGATCAGCTCTGGGCTTCAGGAGGTTTGACCCAGTCCAGACACAGAACAGGAGAGCGGTGAAGGTACAGAGAAGACAACACATGACGGCATTGAAACAGAACTTCTGGCGAAAGGTCTGTGTAAACAGATTGTTCTGACAGGATCTTGATGCTCAACAGGGCTCTCAGAGCTTGCTTTGTAGCCGCATGGTTACCGCATATTATGGTATATATATATATATTAGGTTGTCACTTTCTGTATTTGCAGTCGTTCATTTATTTTTTTACTGTGCTCTGCTTTGTATTGCATTTATTATGCACATAAATTTTAACATGTTTTTCTAAAGCCATTATATAATTCAAATTAATAATAATATTGATTTTAAGCTTTAGAGGACACTGAATGTTTATGCATATTATAAAAGTAAAAATTATAGCTTATGACAAGCATTTAAAAAATAAAACACTTTCTATAATTTTGTATGTTTGTCTTTTATAAAGATATTTTAATGCACACATCTTAATGCCTCAAACTCGATTTATAATATCATCCAAAATATAATCCTGACAAAATAATAAATAATCATGATTTTACAAAAATAACAAGTATTCTTAATGCATTATAATGCATAACAGCCAATGTGCACGCTAACAATAAGCGATTAGCTATAATAAGTAAGAACTGGTCTCCATACTGTGAAGTGTTACTACACAATATTATAAGCACATTATAAACCTGTTAAGATGTTTAAGAAACAACTTTGCTTAAAAAATGACAAACAACGACAAGATATGAAACTATGGGATACATAATCCATTATAATTTACCTGGAAAAAATTACGTTCAATATTTTTTTACTTTTGTTGTGATTATTCACGAGACAACCCATTACAACAGTGTTTTAAGGCATTTTGCTTGCCTAAAACCTTTCAAGAGGAAAATGCCGTTGGTATTAGGCTACAGATAATGTTTAAAAACGTTTATAGAGGCTTTCATATTTCCTCAACCTGTCATAATAATCATTGCCAGATCTACACATTCAGTACAATACGTTTTCTTCATACAATTGATATCGAGTACATTTGTAGTTATTCATCTTTCAATATAATGGACTTTTTAAAGAGTCGCTTAATTATTATCTACTTCCAAATGTCAACTCTTCATCAAATCAAAATGCGTGTAGAGTTGATGAAGGAGTGTGTCTTACCTCAGCGCGCGGCCCTGTCGGGAGTGTGTGACGGTAAGGATTTCCCTTTCTCCAGCACACACAGACACACTCCTCAGGACTTTCCCCATTCCCAACCCTCACGTGAACCTGCCAACATGAGAGCAGAAAAAGAGCAGGGAAGGAGGAGAGGAGAACGCTTGGCAGAGACACAAATGAAAGCTGACGGTTTATTCATCTGCTCAAACATTTGCGTTGAGAACTTTCTCTCATCTTTCATGTTCTCTGTGTGTATTAAAACTCTGGCGACCAAACAATTACAGAATATTGCCCTAATGTTCTTTTATGGTTGCAGCTTGGTTATTTTTGGAAAATAATTAAGAATGTTTTCTATTTACGAAAAGACTGTTGCCGAATATACGTGTTTAATCCAAAAACGTAAAATACTTACGTTTCCTCGTGACATTAGGCTGGTTTAATCTGAGGATCTGTATTCGTTTGTTTACTTACAGAACGCTCTGAAATCTAAATAGAAAAATAGAAAGGGTACATAACTAGCTACAATTTACTTCAGTTTGTTTCTAAAAAAAATTAAAATGTATTTTCCTTTGTCTTGACAAAACTGCAAGATGTAAAATTGACAAACAAAAATCTAAGTATGCCAATAGGGGAGAATGGGCTAATGTGAGACACCCCCTGTATCCAGGCAATGGATTTTATATACCACTCTATAATAAATTTGTTTTCAAGCCCCTTCTATTTCCCCTCCACCATGATGGTCAGGAATTCATGGTGCTGTGGAAAGCACGTTTTTTTTCCCCACAAAATTATGTTTTTTTGCAAGTAAATGTTCTTGCTGTCAACTTAATCAACTGTTGTGCCAAGGCAAATAGATTCAAGTAGAAAAACTTATATCATACATGTTGATGAACTATCAACATATAAAACCATGTGATGATGCTAGCTCAGGCAAGGGCAAACTACGGCCCGGGGGCCACATGCGGCCCGTTAAACGTTTTGATTCGGCCCGCCAAACTTGAAATATTTTAATAAACTAATCTTGTTAATATTTTAATACCCCTGCAATTCTGATGTTTCCTCACTAAATGGCGCACTCTAGATATATTGGCTTTGTTGAGGTGAAGCGTAGGCCTATTACTCCACGTTTGCACTTTACCCTTTGACCCACCGCCCTTCTATGAAGACGAGCGGACCCAAGAAAAGGAAAGTGGACAGAGAATGTGGAGTGTTCAATAAGGAATAGACAACTAAATATTTTTTTACTGAACACCGATCATCTGCCATTTGCCTGATATGCCAAGAAACTGCTGTTTTTAAAGAGTATAATATTAGCCGTCACTTTGCCACAAAGCACGCTAACTACGCTAGCAAGCTCTCAACAAAAGAACGGGAAGCTGCTGCTGAGAAGTTGGCAGCTAATTTGAAGGCTCAGCAAAGTTTTTTTCACCGTCAAACTGCAGAAAAGATGAGAAAAGTTAAGACTTACACTGTGACATTATATGAAAGTATTACTCTGGTTCATATGCATGCATCATGTTGAACGATGCGATATAAAATGTATAAAATTAATGCTAAATGTTTGGCAAAATAAAATTAAGCAATGTTTATAATTGCAAATATCAGACAGTATTACTCTGGATCATATTCATGCACCATATTGAACGAAAGGACAGTCAGGAGGAGAGTGATGGTGATATCCTGAAGTATAACAGAACTTTCAGTGCTTTAAAATAAAATGGTAATTTATTTGATTTTCAGTGTTTAAAGACTCATTTCGAAGTCAGAGATTTTATTGTAATGCTTTTCTTCATTTTCATTGGAAACTAAAGCACATGTTTTCTCCATATCCAGATGTGTATTTTCCCCCAATGAGGCGATGTTACCAAAGCGTGCCATCTATCTGCTCCCGTTCCGGCCCCTTTGTCAAATGTTAGAACTCAATGTGGCCCACAAACCAAAAAGTTTGCCCACCCCTGTGCTAGCTGAAGATTAGCCTGAATTGCTAAAAAAGATCTTTTTTTTTCTAAAATGTCGCAGTGGGGTAAAATGAGACATAAGGCACAAGTTAAATCTAAACCTAACTGTAAGCCTAAACTTAACATAAACTGTAAACGTATCCAACGTTAATCCAAGAACATGTGGGTGAAATTAGAAAAACAAATGGGCTCAATTGACCAATCCCCAGTCCATAATTGACTAGTCCGACATGAGTTGTGAAATGTGTGGTTGTCAGGCTAGCTGTCAGGATTCAAACTCTTACAACATGGGTTGTTATAGTAGTTTTAAAGTGGAAAAAGTAAGTAGATCAGTTTACTCCCAGCTGGTTCACTTTACCCCTTAAATTTTTCTGGTCCGTCTCAGTTTGCCCCTAAGCTGGGGTAAAGTGAGACAGAAGACGACTTTTTTTAAACAATCATATTTTCACTTTCCTTTATCCTAAATACAGTCTGATAAATTAAATTGCTAGGAAACATTCTGATTTAATGAGAAATGTATACATTTTACTGATATATAATTTTAGCTCGCTTAGAGGGAAGCAAATGTAAAAAATGTCTCACTTTACCCCACTCTCCCCTATATGAGCAATTCCAGTGTTATGATTGTGACATTTGCAGTAAAATCTCGAAACATAAATTCACAGAGAAAGTATATGGTAACATTATATTGAAACATCTGTTTAAATTTTCCATAACAACTAACCACAGAGTTATAGGATCAGAAAAATTTCAATCCGTAAACATTTTTTATGTTAAATGAGGAAAATAAACATGCGTTATGGATGTGACGAAAGTCTGTGACGGAAGTTTACAGTATACAACATACTTTGTAGAAATTCTGTGAATTAAAATGCACAACCCAAAAGAAACAATGCTAATCAAAAGGGTAAGAGTCGACTCACTATAGAACAAAAGGGATTGATTTTATTTTATTTGACATTTTTGCATTTATCAGGAAAAAGCTTCATTTTGGATGTGACCGATGGGAAATTGCCACTTGTGTGACTTTTGTAAATCAGATATAATTGTTTGAAAACATGGACAGAAACATTTTTGAGTATTTTTAAAGCACTGTAAAATAAAAGCCTACACAAAAAACGCAGAAACGGTTTCGCTTTTTTGGCGAATACATATTTTTTCATGGGAAGGTTGACATTTGCATGGAATTGCTCATATCTAACATTTTGTACTTGTTTATCCTGAATTCTACGAAATTATCCAAATTGCGTGACAAAAACGTTGCAAGAACTTTGTCTCATGGCAAAAATGGCAATCTATGCTATGTCAATAAAAGCTAATTCTTACTTCTTTTTTTTTACAATTGCGAGTTTGTATATTTTGCATTTACAAAATAGTAAATGTAAACTCTGAATAGGAAGTACAAGCCTAAGTTGGGACAGTATGAAAAAACAAATAAAAAAAGATAGAAAGAAACATTATTTACTGTGTTCGTTCATGATTTCTATTGTTTCCCCCCAAAATAAACACGTATTCCAATTTTGTTTTTTGCAAAACATTTTTAAAAAGTTGGAACAGTAAAGCATTTACCATTCTGTAATGTTGCCCTTCCTTTTCACAGCACTTTAAAGGCCTTTAGGGACTGAAGACACCAAGTGATGAAGTGTTTCAGGTGTTATTTTGTCTCATTCTTACTACAAACAAGTCTTAAAGTGGTCAACAATATGGGGTCTTCAAAATGCACCATATATTCTCTATTGGAGACAGGTTGGGACTGCAGTCAGGCCAGTCAAGTACCTGTATCCTCTTCCTCCACAGCCAGGACTTTGTAATGTGTGTAGTTTTGCATTGTCTTGTTCAAATATGCATGGGCGTCTCTGGAAAAGAAGGCAGCATATTGTGCTTCAGAATCTCTACATTTCAGCATTAATGGTGCCATCACAGATGTGCAAGTTACCTTTGCCAAGGGCACTGATGCATCCCCATAACAGGACAGACCCCGGGTTTTGGACTTGTTGCTAATAATAATCTGGATGATCCTTTTCTTCTTTGTTCCAGAGCACACAGTGTCCATTTCTCCCAAAAAATACCTGAAATACTGACTCATCTGACCACAGTACATGTTTCCACTGTGTGATGGTCCATCCCAGATGCCTCCGAGCCCAGAGAAGTCGACGGCACTTCTGGACACTGTTAATATAGGGCTTCCATTTGGCATAGTACAGTTTTAACTGCCATTTGTGGACGTAACTACGTATCGTGGTACATGACAAAGGTTTGCCAAAGTAGTCCTGAGCCCATGTGGTGATATCCCTTACAGATGAATGAGGTGCTGAGATCGGAGATCATGGTTGTTCAGTTTAGGCTTGCGCCCTTGTCCTTTACGCACTGAAATTCCTCCAGATTCCTTGAATCTTTTAATTATGTTATGCACTGTTGAAGGTGAAACATCCAAATGTCTTCCTGTCTTTCTTTGAGGAACATTGTTTTTAAACATTTCAATAACTTTCTCACAAATATGTTGGCAAACTGGCGATCCTCTGCCCATTTTTGCCCCTAAAGCAATTTGTATACGTTCACATTGTTTGTTGTTTGCATTTCAATCTAATAGAGTCTGAACACAAACTGATTAGTGACAGACCTTAATTGACGTAGACGCCTAATTAAATTGAACATGGCCAAAAACAAGGCTGTAAGAGATAGGCTTACAGTCAATACAATGGCAGACTGTCCTGGATCAGTTATTATTAAAACAGTTTTATGTGTTTTTGCATATTTAAATAAAAATTGAAAAGGAAAATAATGAATGTGCTGTACTTCTGCCCCCCCACAGCCTCATTCCTGTAATAAAAAACAGTGGTTGACAAAGTAAGTCATATTTCACTGTACTTATACTGTAAGAACATATGGTACAAGTGTGGGCTACTACATGTACTAGACACATCTGCTTTGGCATTACTCCTAAAACAAACTTTAGAGTGAATCAATGATTTAATCATTCATAAAATAGCCACTTTATTCCTGAATGAATCACCTGCTTTGAGCGAATCAATTGAATGAACAATTTAGTAACAAAAACAGTGACTTACTGCCACAACACTGGTGGTTTTAGTTTAATTTGTCATTTAAGTGTCATTTAAATTATTTAAATGTAACTTATCTACATCCAAAATTTGACATGTAATTAATTTATTTAGATATGACTTTATTTACTTAAAAATAAGAAAAAAGAAATGCATTAAAAGAGGTCAAAAAAATTGTCTAAAATGTAAAAAACGAAAACAAAAAACATTTGGGGGGTAATTGGTAAAAAAAAAGTTGATTATTACAAATCACTGAAATAAGGATAACATTCACTCACCGAACACTGTATTAGGTACACCTGTCCAACTGCTCGTTAACACAAATTTCTAATCAGCCAATCACATGGCCGCAACTCAATGCATTTAGGCATGTAGACATGGTCAAACCTGCAGTTCAAACCGAGCATCAGAATGAGGAAGAAAGGTGATTTAAGTGACTTTGAACTTGGCATGGTTGTTGATGCCAGACGGGCTGGTCTGAGTATTTCAGAAACTGCTGATCTACTGGGATTTTCACGCACAACCATCTCTAGGGTTTACAGAGGATGGTTTGAAAAGAGACAATATGCAGTGAGCGGCAGTTCTGTGGGCGCAAATGCCTTGTTGATGCCAGAGGTCAGATGAGAATGGCCAGTCTGTTTCCAGCTGATAGAAAGGCAGCAGTAACTCAAATAACCACTCGATACAACCGAGGTATGCAGAAGAGCATCCCTGAACACACAACACGTCCAACTTTGAGGCAGACGGGCTACAGCAGCAGAAGACCACACCGGGTGCCACTCCTGTCAGCTAAAAACAGGAAACTGAGGCCACAATTTGCACAAGCTCAACAAAATTGGACAATAGAAAATTGTGAAAATGTTGCCTGGTCTGATGAGTCTCGATTTCTGCTGCGACATTCAAATGGTAGGGTCAGAATTTGGCGTCAACAGCATGAAAGCATGGATCCATCCTGCCTTGTACACTGTAAAAAATCCAACTTACAAATAGTTAACTCAATTTAAAAATGTAAGTTAGGTGGACATATTTTT
Organism: Danio kyathit; assembly: GCA_903798195.1. Taxonomy (NCBI): domain Eukaryota; kingdom Metazoa; phylum Chordata; class Actinopteri; order Cypriniformes; family Danionidae; genus Danio; species Danio kyathit. The sequence goes on along the minus strand of LR812532.1, from coordinate 11,876,789 downwards.
GAGCTCAGAGTTGAATTTACTCATAAAAATGATTCAGCTGCATGTTTAGTACTGTTTGTCCAATGAAAGTAATATATTCAGTTGAGAAGACTTTAAATTTTTATTTCTCCATATCTTAAAAAAAAAAAGTTGAGTTAACTTAAAATTTTAAAGCAACCGGCTGCAAAGAAATTTTGAGTTTATTAAGCTTGAGTGTTTGAAGTTGTGCCAAATTGTTCCGTAAAGTATACTTGACTTAAACCAGCCTTTTCGGTCAACTTAAAAAAATAATTTGGCACAACTTCAACCACTGAAGTTTAATAAACTCAAATTTTCTTTGCAGCTGGTTGCTTTAAAATTTTAAGTTAACTCAACTTTTTCTTTTTTTACAGTGTATCAACGGTTCAGGCTGGTGGTGGTGGTGTAATGGTGTGGGGGATATTTTCTTGGCATACTTTGGGCCCATTAGTACCAATTGAGCATCGTGTCAACGGCACAGCCTACCTGAGTATTGTTGCTGACCATGTCCATCCTTTTATGATCAGTCTACCCATCTTCTGATGTATACTTCCAGCAGGATAACGTGCCATGTGATAAAGCGCGAATCATCTCAGACTGGTTTCTTGAACACGACAATGAGTTCACTGTACTCAAATGGCCTCGACACTCACCAGATCTCAATCCAATAGAGCACCTTTGGGATGTGGTGGAACGGGAGATTCTCATCATGGATGTGCAGCTGACAAATCTGCAGCAACTGCGTGATGCTATCATGTCAGTATGGACCAAAATTTCAGAGGAATATTTCCAGTACCTTGTTGAATCTATCCCATGAAGGATTACGGCATTCTGAAAGTAAAAGGGTCCAACCCAGTACTAGTACCTAATAAAGTGGCCGGTGGCTGTATTTTGTATTGTTTTATGATATTTTCTGTCCAGCTTGGGTATGCTATGTTCAGTGAAAGTTAACTGTATTAGTTATCAAAAATTCAGATCCAATAAATATTTTTTTGCTCATAATTATTAAAAATATCTTTGTTTTAAAAAGGTTTCTGATATTTTGACTTGTATCTGGTTTTCATCAGTCTCTGCCCCTGTTTGTGTGAATTTCCATTACAGGTTTGGTCTTAAATTTCACATAAAGGTAAAGGTAGAATAAGTTCTTAAAGTGACAGCTCTCCCCAAAATTAAATTGTCATCATTTACTCATCTTCCACTTGTTCCAAACCGTAACGATTTTCTTTTTACTGCTAAACACAACAAAATATATTTAGAAAAATATTGAAAATATGCAGTCATCGGCTTCCATAGTATGTTTTCCTACTTTGGAAGTCAGTGGCTACCGGTGTCCCAAATTCATTTGTATTTAACAGAAGACTGAATTTTATTAAGTTTGGATCAAGTAGAGGATGAATAAATGGTAAGCAACCTTCATTTTTGTGTAAACTGTGCCTTAAATTGAACTTGTTTATATCTATATATAGACACCATGTCACATAAGTTAATGAAGTCAGCCATGGTGATGACCCAGCACTAAACGTCTGTCATCTGTGGACAGAAGTGCATTTTTAAATCACTGTCAAGTATAGAGCGCTCAGAATTCAAAACATTCAGCGTAAGGAGCGCAGTGGCCCTCTGGACCCAAGCAAAGCTCATTAGAGAATAAACAGCGCTCTCTGTCCGAGGCGATGCAAAGACCAAAATGGCCTTTAAATCCTTTAAAAGCTCCGATATGTGATATCGCATCACAAGACATGCCTTTGATTTCTGCTCCAACAATGACTAACATTTGCCTTTTGCAAACACAAGTGCGTATCTCCATGTTCATGAGTTATCACAGTCTATTATTACATTATTTCCCAAAACAGGTTGTACTTCATCTGTGGAAATGACTTGTGAACGAAGCAGGTTTGTTTGATGATGTTGTGCTAGCAGTACATTTCTGACAGATGAGTGGAAATGTTATGAACCAGAGGAAAGCATCCAGTCTCGACTAAACACAGACTTTTTTTGAACAACCTGTTCAGCCAAAAGACACAAACCGAGAGTCCTTAACCTTTTGTAGGGCGCTCATTGAAATACTCATCGGAAAAGCACAGGAGTGTTACTGGTGGATATTACAAGAACGTTGAACTTTTATGAGTTACCAGAGCCGTCATTTCCAGCCTGATCTCACGAGGAAACGCAAGTATTTTACATTTTGTCAGTTTAATGGCTAATTCGTAAGTTCAGTCGTATGAAAATGTACAATTTTTAAAAAGGAGGCATGGCACCAAACTCCACCTCTAACCCCAACCGTCATTTGGTGATGAGCAAATCGTACTAAATTGTACGAATTAGATTGTACGAATTCATACAAATTAGCCACTAAATCAAAAAGTTACGAATTGCCGTGAGATTGTGTTGTCATTTCTCTGGGTGATCTCAAGGACCCTGACATGTGCTATACGTGAGCCGACGGAATTAACCAACTCACAAATATGCTCAAAAACATTTGTGAAAAGGTAGCTAACACATGTTACTATGAGCTATTCGATATGCCCGTTTCATCTACATCCAGGTATACAATCTTGTGTCCACCATTTTGCGTCAGGCTGTTCTTTACCTGTTGATTATCCAACACAATCTCACCGCAATTCGTAACTTTTGATTTAGTGGCTAATTCGTTTGATCTCAATCGTACAATTTAGTTAGATTTTTTTATTCCCCAATGATGGTTGGGTTTAGGGGCAGGGTTGAGTGCCACACCTCTTTTTTAAAATCGTACATTTTTGTACAACAAATTAGCCACTAAACTGACAAAACGTAAAATACTTTTTCCTTGTGAGATCATGCTGGATTATCCCTGTGTATCTATAATTGTGAAGTGCATCTGACAGCCTAATCTCTCTTTGTTATTATAGATTTATAGTAAACCACAAATTCATGGGCATTTTTACAGTGCATCTGGAAAGTATTCACAGTGCTTCACTTTTTCCACATTTGTTTATGTTACAGCTTTATTCCAAAATGGATTAAATTCATTGATTTCCTCCAAATTCTCCACACAATACCCCATAATGACAATGTGAAAAAGATTTTTTGAAATTGTTGCAATTTTATTAAAAATAAAAAACCTGAAAAATCACATGTACATCAGTATTCACAGCTTTTGCTCAATACTTTGTTGATGCACCTTTGGCAGCAATTACAGCCTCAAGTCGTTTTGAATATGATGCCACAAGCTTGGCACACCTGTCTTTGGAAATTTTGGCCCATTCCTCTTTACAGTACCTCTCAAGCTCTATCAGGTTGGATGGGAAGCGATGGTGTACAGCCATTTTCAGATCTCTCCAGAGATGTTCAATAGGATTTAGTTCTGGGCTCTGGCTGGGCCACTCAAGGACATTCACCGAGTTGTTGTGAAGCCACTCCATATTTTGGCGGTGTGCTTTGGGTCATTGTCCTGCTGGAAGATGAAGTCACCCCAGTCTGAGGTCAAGAGCACTCTGAAGCAGGTTTTTATTCAGGATGTCTCTGTACATTGCTGCATTCATCTTTCCCTCTATCCTGACTTTTCTTCCAGTTCCTGCTGCTGAAAAACATCCCCACAGCATGATGGTGCCACCATGCTTCACTGAAGGGATGCTATTAGCCTGGTGATGAGCGGTGCCTGGTTTTCTCCAAACGTAACGCCTGGCATTCACTCCAAAGAGTTCAATTTTAGTCTCATCAGACCAGAGAATTTGGAATTTGACCTGATTGGTGGATTGCTGCAGAGATGGTTGTCCTTCTGTAAGGTTCTCCTCTCTCCACAGAAGAACGCTGGAGCTCAGTCAGCGTGACCATTGGCTTATTGATCACCTCCCTGACTAAGGCCCTTCTCCCCCGATCACTCAGCTTAGATGGCCAGCCAGCTCTAGGAAGAGTCCTGGTGGTTCCAAACATCTTTCACTTACGGATGATGGAGGTCACTGTGCTCATTGGAACTTTCAGAGCAGCAGAAATTTTTCTGTAACCTTCCCCAGCATTGTGCCTCGAGACAATCCTGTCTCAGAGGTCTACATACAGTTCCTTTGTCTTCATGCTTGGTTTGTGCTTTGACATGCACTGTCAACCCTGGAATCTTATATAGACAGGTGTATGCCTTTTCAAATCATGTTCAATCAACTGAATTTACCACAGGTGAACTCCAATTAAGCTGCTGAAACATCTCAAGAATGATCAGTGGAAACAGAATGTACCTGAGCTCAATTTAGAGCTTCACGGCAAAGGCAGTAAATACTGATGTACATGGGATTTTTCAGCTTTTTTATTTTTAATAAATTTGCAACAATTTCAAAAACTCTTCTTTCACATTGTCATTATGGGGTATTGTGTGTAGAGTTTTGAGGAAATAAATGAATTTAATCCATTTTGGAATAAGGCTGTAACATATAAAAATGTGTAAAAAGTGAAGCGCTATACTTTCTGGATGCACTGCAGCTAGATACTAATACTTAACGCAATAAAATGTCTCTTAGACAAATTAGCTAAATATAGCGTAACTTAACAAAAAAAACGGTAATTGTGACTATCACTTATAAAATTCAGATTTCATTTATATACTTCTAATATATACTTTTAAAAAATTTCAGAATTATGAGAGATTTGGTATTAACAGAAATCAGTTTTGACTTTTCTCAGAATCGAGAAGTTTTCAAAAATTTTATTACAAAAAAAAAAAACTGAGATGGAAAATGGAGCATTGGAAACACTAGACTGAGCACTGAATTTGTTTATAAATTACCTTATTAATTAAGAGAAGACATGCTGCGTATTAATGTTACATGATGACACTGCTTATGTGCTTAACATCACTGTTGTTGTTCTGTCATCTACTTTTAGAGAAAAAAATGGGTGAGTATTAGTCCTGCACTGTCACAGACTCTTGAAAGAAGGGTCCAATTGAGCAGGTAATTGAGGAATGGTATGAGCTTCTGTGTTTAAACGGTTTATTTTGATGCAGACAGAACACTTTTATACTGTTTTTCAATGTAAACACGCACTACACCGATGTGCATAACTGTTATGTTGAACAAGAGTTCATGAGTTAATGATGTGCCCCCTCCAAGTAAAGTCATGATACAAAGGTACATTAAGACGTCATGAGTCCATGTTAGTTACATTTAGCTAAAACTAATACATTAATTAACAAACATGTACTAACAAGTAATAGGTAGCTATTATTCACACCACACATTAACTCATGTTGTAGTTAATATTACATTTAGCACACCATTATTCATGTACTGTTATTGTGAAATGTCACCCTTTATTCTGTTGGGCACAAAATGTGATATTTTGAAGAAAGCTGAAAGCCTGACTTTCATAGTAGAAAAAAACCCAATGGTTAATGGTTATGCCTTGCAATTGCAATGAATTTTAAAGGATAATAGTGCCAGATGATAATTTTATAAAAGGATAAACAATTTAACCCTGTGGTGCAAGAGTTGCCCAAAGTTGCCCCATTGACATAGAATGGGAAAGGAACTGCCTATTGAAGTAAAGATTCTTGAAGGTGAGCTCATTTAACTCAGGGCACCAAACTACCAATCACAAATCACCTTTACAACCCATGACCTAGCAAACATTTTTGAGCAACCATAGTGATGTAAACACAAAGAGGAAAATCTAAACATCATAGAGGCATGGAGGCTGCTTTATATAACTCATCCTGTCTAGCAGCCTAAATATCATTATTGGCAGCCACTCCCTAGCAACCATTTTAACCCCTAATATTAAAATATGTTTCTTGAATGATGCTTACAAGATGAGAATGTTGCTAGCAAATTATCAGTTGACAAATCATGGATCATTTCTTTAGGTTGATCCATTTCTGTAGTGTGTGTTTGACAAGACGTCACGCAAAAGACACTAAGAGATTATGCAAGCTAGAGGGCAGACAATGGGGTGTGGGAGATTCAGATTTGATATCTGTGAACAGGGCCGTGCAGAGGCTTTCCAAAGGGCATGTGCATAGTAGAAGATCAAGGGGGAGATCGCGAACTGAAGAGCGGGGGTAGGATAGGCACTTACATTCATTTTGGAAGAACACTTTATATCCCGGACTCAAAAGGGCATGTGTACTGCACAGGTTGAGTGGTTGAGCCCTATGTGAGCACGTGCCTGTCTGTGAATGAGAAACCGTTGTTCACTGTATTTGTTTAAAATATGTTTGTAGGATCAGGTTTTGAAAAATCCTGACTGATTATTTTCGATAAAAATATTAGTGCATACCTACTTACAAATTGATAACAAATATGATACAATGAATGTAATCATGGGGTTAGGTATGGTTTCTAATTCAATTAAAATGTATAGAAATAAAGTAAATTGGAAAATACACTCACCGGCCACTTTATTAGGTACACCTTACTAGTACCGGGTTGGACCTTTTGCCTTCAGCACTGCCTTAATCCTGCATGGCATGGATTCAACAAGGTACTGGAAATATTCCTCAGAGATTTTGGTCCATATTGACATGATAGCATCACGCAGTTGCTGCAGATTTGTCGGCTGCACATCCATGATGCGAATCTCCCGTTCCACCACATCCCAAAGGTGCTCTATTGGATTGAGATCTGGTGAGTGTGGAGGCCATTTAAGTACAGTGAACACATTGTCATGTTCAAGAAACCAGTCTGTGATGATTCACACTTTATGACCTGGCACGTTATCCTGCTGAAAGTAGCCATCAGAAGATGGGTACACTGTGGTCATAAAGAGATGGACATAGTCAGCAACAATACTCAGGTAGGCTGTGGCGTTGACTCAATGCTCAATTGGTACTAATGGGCCAAAAGTGTGCCAAGAAAATATCCCCCACACCATTACACCACCACCACCACCAGCCTGAACCGTTGATACAAGGCAGGATGGATCCATGCTTTCATGTTGTTGATGCCAAATTCTGACCCGACCATCCGAATGTAGCAGCAGAAATTGAGACTCATCTGACCAGGCAACGTTTTCACACTCTTCTATTGTCCAATTTTGTTGAGCCTGTGTGAATTGTAGCCTCAGTTTCCTGTTCTTAGCTGACAGAAGTGGCACCCTGTGTGGTCTTCTGCTGCTGTAGCCCATCTGCCTCAAGGTTGGACGTGTTGTGCATTCAGAGATGCTCTTCTGCATACCTCGGTTGTAACGAGTAGTTATTTGAGTTACTGTTGCCTTTCTACAAGCTTGAACCAGTCTGGCCATTCTCCTCTGACCTCCGGCATCAACAAGGCATTTGCGCCCACAGAACTGCCTCTCACTGGATATTTTCTCTTTTTGGATTATTCTCTATAAAACCTAAAGATGGTTGTGCGTGAAAATCCCAGTAGGTCAGCAGTTTCTGAAATACTCAGACCAGCCCGTCTGGCACCAACAACCATGCCACGTTCAAAGTCACTTAAATCACCTTTCTTCCCCATTCTGATGCTCAGTTTGAACTGCAGCAGATCATCTTGACCATGTCTACATGTCTAAACGCATTGAGTTTCTGCCATGTGATTGGCTGATTAGAATTTTGCGTTAACGAGCAGTTGAACAGGTGTACCTAATGAAGTGGCCAATGAGTGTAAGTGCGGTTTCACAAAAATAAATATACAAATAACACTTATAAAAATGACACCAGGGTGGTCATGCTTGAATTTGTAAAAGTTATTAGTAAAAGCAAAGTTATTTTGTGTCATCCTCAAAGCGAATCATTTAAAAAGATAAATAAAAAAAACGCATAAAATCATCATGAGATTATACAAATATCAAGCAACTAAACTAACATTGTAGGAAATTATATATCCAATTATATGGTATACCAGTAATATTAGCAATATTTAACAGAATGCTGCAACAAAAACAAACAAAGGTAAGTATATAAAACACCATATAATAATGAAAAAAGGACAAACATAAGCATTTCATTTACATTTAATAAATGCGAGCGTTCCAAACTTCAAGTCCTAGAATCCATTTGACATTCAGAAGGAACGCATATTACAGCAAATTACCACACAAACGAATCAGATTAAACAAATCAAAAGTGTATCCATTCCTGAAAGCTTTTCGAATGCTTCATTACAAACGAACAATGATATAAATACTCCACTGTGCATTAAAAAGCTGTTAGATGACAGAGAAAGAGAGAGAGAGAGAAAGAAAGAAAGAAACAGTCCGGCAGGGAATCGCCATACAAGGATCGGAAACAGACTCAGGTTGATCTGAGTCATAACACACACACACACACACACGCACACACACACAGACACACACAATCTCTCACAGTAGTGCACAAAAGCAAGTCTTCAAGAAGTGTCTGTCAATAAATAAGGCTATTCACAAAATTCAAGTGTCATAAAACAGAGGCTAACACCACCTCTATGCTACGCAAAAAATATATTACAACGGAATTTTGAAGCTAATTAGTAAAAGGCTTCACTACCCAAAAAAACATGAAGAAGGCATTACCGTTCAGCCAATAAGAACTAGCAAAATAAAAAGAAATCATGAAACTTCAGAGTCTTTAAATTCTACATCACATAACTTAGGACAGTGTCATGTGGTACGTTATGATTAAAGAGGCAGTGAAATTCCTTCAGCATGGAAACCTGAGAACAGACGGCACTGCTCTGAAGCTGAATTCGATAAGAAAAACCAGTGGAAATGACTTTAAAAGTTCCTCTAAACGTGTTGCAGAGCACAGTAAACATACACAGGAGGTATCAGGAGTGTATTATGGCTCTATGTCATCATCTTCCTCCAGGGGCGTGGCTTCTCCTCTGCATGGGAGGGGCATTGCGTCAGTTCCCAGAAGCCCTCTGCGCAGGACATACGGACAGGCTGGCCCACTGGGGATGTCGGCAAATCCTTTTAGGAGATAAAAAGGTGAGAAATAAATGCGTGTCGACTGAAATAACAGCTCTTTTATTAATTCTACACTTACACACCACCATTATGGGTTTAAGTACCATCATTAAGGGTGTTTTGGGGGCCTTAAAACAGTGGTCTCCCAACCTCTTTATCATCGCGGACCAGTCAATGCCTGACAATTTTAACGCGGCCCGGCGGGTTGTATGTAGATTGCTAGGTGACCATCAACCGTTTTCTCAGAGGATGACAAGCTGACAAAACATTACTGCAACTCTGATACAAGTTTTATTTACTGAGAAAATTAAAAAGCACTGAAGTTTGTGTGGGGGCGACGCAGTGGCGGAGTGGGTAGCACGCTTAAATTGATCATAGTGTATGAGTGTGTGTGAATGTGTGTATGGATGTATAAAATATGCTGGATAAGTTGGCGGTTCAGGCGACGCAGTGGCACAGTAGGTAGTGCTGTCGACTCACAGTAAGAAGGTTGCTGGTTCGATTCTCGGCTGGGTCAGTTGGCGTTTCTGTGTGGAGTTTGCATGTTCTCCCTGCATTTGCGCGAGTTTCCTCCGGGTGCTCCGGTTTCCCCCACAGTCCAAAGACATGCGGTACAGGTGAATTGGGTAGGCTAAATTGGCCGTAGTGTATGAGTGTGAATGAGTGTGTGTGGATGTTTCCCCAGATATGGATTGCGGCTGGAAGGGCATCCGTTGCGTAAAAACGTGCTGGATAAGTTGGCGTTTCATTCCACTGTGGTGACCCCGAATTAATAAAGGGACTAAGCCGAAAAGAAAATGAATGAATGAAGTTGGCAGTTTATTCCACTGTGGCGACCCCAGATTAATAAAGGGACTAAGCTGAAAAGAAAATGAATGAATTTGGCGGTTCATTCCACTGTGGCGACCCCAGATTAATAAAAGGACTAAGGTGAAAAGAAAAAGCGAGAGAATACGGTAATTTTTCTAAATAAAAGATCGTTCAGAATAAGATAATAAATAAAACAGAAATAATTAATGATTTCTTGTGTGGCCCGGTACCAATTGATCCACGGAGCGGTACCAGTCCGCGACCAGGAGGTTGGGGACCACTGCCTTAAAATACAAAAAGTTTATACAGTTAGCATCTCATGTAAATGGTGATGTCATCTGCATGCATTAGTCTATAGATGTGCAAATACTTGATCACAATGGTGAACTACAGGAAGATGTGTGTGCAGGCACACTGAGTTTTTAGCCATTTTCTCGGATCGCCTGTACATTAGACGTACAATACCCTGAGAGTCGGGTTTCTATAATGCACAATATCCACATTTATGGATGGTTGGTGTGGTATTTTTATTTCTTCAAGCCACAGTTAGTTTTTAAAGTCAGGCTACATTTACACAACAACAATTTAGCCAAAACCTTTAGACTTTAGTTTCTTGTCTATGTGACTTTTTTTAAAAGAATCTGCATTTACACATATAGGAAATTTAATTAGTACCTCAAAATTATGAATCGATTTCTGAGTTCAGTGAATAGTCACATACTGACTTAGAAGTATGTTACGCGACTGAATTGGCCTAAGATGACCAAATCACTTACGACAAGTTGTGCTGCTACATATTAATGAAGCTGAGAAAATCCCGCTAACATTAGCTTTCTGAATGTTTATGTCTTGACACACTTTAAATTCGGTACCAGTGTTTTGTATGGCATGCATTTGGCCAATCAGTGTACACTTACATCACAATAGTTCCTATTGTGCTGAATTATGGCCCGTTTCCACTGAGAGGTACAGTACGGTACGGGTCACCTTTATCAGGCTTGCGTTTCCACTGCTAAAAGGGTACCAATGGTACTCTTTTGGTGGGCGTGGTGTACGACAAAGTTTCAGACGATGTCATTTTTGCTCGAGGAAATGTCTACAGTAAAGCTGTACAGGTCGTTCACATAGCATATGAGAAGCACTTCTCACAAAACAGATGCTTTAAACAAATACGTCTGTATAAATGTTCACTACTAACCTTTCTATGAACATGACTTGATTATAACTGCAGATCAATGACAGTGTGAAATAGCTTACTGTAATTTCTGCAATTATATAAAATAAATAAATAAATGCAACATATACAAACACATACAGACCCTTACAGTCTCCGATATGTTACCAGTTACAGAAAAACTACACACAGTAATTCCGTCATTCTGAGTTCATAATAGTCCAAAAGGTGATGATAATAGTTAAACATGGCAGTTTGTTCATCTTTTAGGTTGCAGACACATAATTTGCTGCTGTTTTATCCGGCTTCTCATTTGTTTTGTCGTGCGTCACTTTCGCGTTTGTTCCTTTCTAACAGGATCGGATATCAAAGCGCTTCAATAATCACGCGCACGTTATTAATATGAGCTCAAAAAGTTCATTATTTCAAATATAGACGCGATCGCGAGCTCTCTGGACAAAGTGAAACCGCTCGCACTTTTAAACGGGCTCGTAAAACAACAACAGGGCACAGCAGATTTTGTTCTTCCTGGCTTTGTGGCTGTTCATCAAGACGACGACAAGGTTTGTTTGAGCTCGGGTCGACCATGGCTCGTTATTATATGTATATTATTACGGTGTAATCTCTCGGCTGTGTATTTAAAACATGGCGGTGTCTCTGTTTTCATTTTGGCTTGTTGCGCAAGCGAATGACGCATCTCTGTAAACCAGTAGCGTTCAGCTGCGCATCTGGCTCTGCCTTTTTGTACCTTTGCAAAGGGTGCCAAAAAAGTGGTATGGTACGGTTCGGTATGCCTTTTGACAGTGGAAACGGCCATAAAAGCGTAGCAAACCATACCATGGGCCATTAGACACTGCTCTCAAGTAGGAACATTAGTTTCTCCAAATGGCATTCCTAGAACTAAAACAGTCCCCAGCTCCTATTGTCTTATGGTGCATTCACATTAGATGAGGATGAAGCATCAAGCACAAATGATTTACATGTTAAGTCAATGCAAAGACGCGAATAGACATCCTGCGGCATGATTTGTAATAATAAGGTGGCGAATCGCTCAAGTTGGAAAATGGGAATTTTTGCGGACATTCGCGCTGCATTAACAAATCAGGAGCTTTCTCTTGTACAAGCGTGATTATGACGTAGCGCCTGTTGTTGGTGTTCCGAGGGGAAATCCTCTTGCCGACATCGGACAACAGCTCATCAAACTGGACTCTGCCCAGTCGGAAGCAATGCTGAAAGCCTCCATCATCCAGGTACAGTTTTTAGAGGAGTTGATGAACTCACAGGGCTGGGTGCACCACTGAAAGGATCTAGTGGACTCAAGACACGACGCCGAATGAATATATGCTGTTTTTTAGCCTTCCTAAAGCACAACTAATATCTCAATAAATCCATGTTAGATATTTAGCAACAAAGCTAGAGTCACTGAGCAGACAGAAGCCCTGCCCATGACGTGAATCCATGTCTATTGTGAACTGAATTTTACATGTGAATAAAGCGAATTTGACGCACTAATGAAGCAAGCAAGCTCAAAATGTTCATGCGTTTATTAACGTTCTAATATTGTGATTTATCCGTGTGTGCTGCATCTGGTGTGAACACAGCATCAAGCTAAAAAGTGGGTACCACCCCCAATAATTCTAGGAACTATGAAAAAGTTCCTCCAGTGTGAAAACCCTTTAGGATTCTGCAAAAATTATGCAATTGAAGAGGGGAAGTTATTTTGAGCGAAGATTACTAGGCCAAATTAATTAAAAAATAATAAATGATGCAGACATATAACACTTATAATAGGTACTGAAATATTCCATTAACATAATTTTGGTATGTGACCTTAAAGGGGTCACACACCAGATGCACCGTGCCACGCAGTGCCATGCATTTTAAAATTGTAACTATAGATTTCCATCAGATTACGCAAATTGTCGCAACAAATCAGTGGCACTCAGCTACGACTCAGGACACTGTTCATATTTGTTTTGCGCTATAGAGTGCCATCTGAATAGTTTCGTAATAAATGACATGCAAATGTGCTTGTCCGGTGTTCGTTACTTCCAACTGTCATATACGCTGTGTGGCGCTGCACGGTGCATCCGGTGTGCAACTCCCTTTATAATAGTTCTCTTACCTTTCATTACAACTTCTGGCAAGCCGTACGGTTCATATTCAGTCTCATCATAAGCAGCAGACATGCGGTTGCGGTTTTGCCGGATGCGTTCAGCGAGGTGCGCTGGGTCACTCATGGGGAACACGCTGGATAGCAGCAGTTGGTTTGTAACAGTGTGTGGGGTCGGGGAGAGGGCCGGCGAGTCTACAGACGCTTTATCACCTTCATCTTGCTCCATCTGCAGCTGTTCTCCATCTGTCTGAGTGCAGGCGTGGACGAGTGGCTGTTTGTCTGCTAAATGCATCTCTTGACTCTCCTCCGTCTGCGTGGACACACTTATGACCCCTGTTCTGTTACAAACTCCAACGACCTCTGCTTTTTGACCCTGAGCTGATTCCTTTCTGATTGTGTTTTCCACAGCAGTGTAATGTTTGTTCTGTTTATCTGTTGCATCTCCATGATGTTTATCCAAAGCAACAGTTCCCATAGTTTTAGAATTGTGGGAGTCTGCGTTCCCATAGGACTCTGTGATTGCATTTGTGTTGATTACCTCGGTCTGATATTTGGTTGAGATGGAAACACTGATTAAGGCATCTTCCTGGCTGTTAGCACTGGCATCTGTCACTTTGGGCTGACCCTCAGGAGACAATGAGGCAATCGGCTGAGACTCTGAATGACTGTAATCTGTTGGTTTGGTCTGTAGCGGTGACAGCTTGTCACTAGTGTTACTAGTCATTATATCTGAGACACAGACAGGAGAACTTTTATCACCGTGCTTGTTAGCAGAGCTGTTCTCACACTTGTGTTGAGCATTATCTTTGGTTATCAGCTTCTTATTTCCAGCCATAATGTCCTGAAAATAGTAAAAAAAAAATGAAATGTGAAAGTTTTTTTTTTATGATACACAAATAAGAAAGATCTATCATTATTTACTCAGTCCAAATACAGAACTTTTCAGACTACAAAGTTTTGCACACATTTACATCTGTAATAAACTGAATAATGTACATCTAAGCAGGCTGTTATTGAAAAAGATATATATCTATCTATATCTATCTATCTATCTATCTATATATATATATATATATTAGGGGTGTAACGGTTCACAAAAGTCACAGTTCGGTTCGATACGACACAGTGGTGTCACGGTTCGGTATGTTTTCGATACAGCAAAAAAAGAAAAAAGCAATTTCTCTGATTGAAATTTTTTTAATGTATTAAAACTAAAATCATAAAAGCATGATCTCTCTTTTTTTTTTTTGCTTTGAACAGTGATATAAAGCTATACTTCTGGGGTTTCTGCTTGGCAGCAAATAAAACAAATCCTTCTTTATACTCAAAACTAAAAAGCTGCTTATAAAAATAAATTTAATATTTTAGTAGTTAAATAAAAGAAAAGAACAATTTAGTTTTTAGGGGAGAAAAACTCAGCGTTTTCCCAGTGTAAGTTTCAAATTACAGCTGAACAACACATTACAGAACAGAGAAATGACATTCTAAGTCGATCTCTCTCTTTTGAATTTTGTAGTGCTGTATTTATAGCATAGTAATCTGGTAGTGTTTGCTTTGGTTTGGCATTTTCAGGGTTAACTATTGGGATTTCCCGATTGCAACAGAGAAAAACTGGAAAATCTCATACAAAAGGGTTTTTGAGACTCTCAGTGTTTGATTATCTTTTTCATATACACGATTATGCCGTCAAACTCTTAGCAATACGATTTGGCTGTATATTGTCACTGGTGGGACACTAAGGCACTCGGTCTGCGGCCGAGCCAACGCACATCTCCCACGAGTATTTTGTTTTTCACAGTACAACGGTTAAATAAAGATAATAATACTTTCTACTTTTTGTATTTATTAATTAAAAAAAACAAAACAAAAAACATTAAAGCACCTATTTGTTTGTATTATGGAACCTTGCAGGAATCTTAAATCTTCTCTTTTTAGTTTATAAATGCTTCTCAATAGAGATAGTATTGTGATATGTTATGTGTTATCTAGGGTCTGAGAGTAACGCAATTTCGATTCTCTGTATGTCCTGTACATAGGGATGCACCGATACCAATTTTTTACAAACCGATACGAGTACGAGTATTTTAATTTGTGTACTCGCCGATACCGAGTACCGATACCGATACTTCATAGATTTGGTTTCAATTAAGTTTATTTGTTCTTTTTTGTTGTTGTTGTTGTTGTTTTTTGCCTATAGCAAGGATGAACACAAACATCTTTAACAGGAGGCTGTTTCAAGCGAAAAATATACACATTGTTGATAACCCTGCAACCCAGACCTTAACGATTAAGCATGGACATTTAAAGGATGAGTTATCCTTGCGCTTACATGTGTGCACGACTTCACACATTACACAAAGTGTGTGCAGTGTACGTTACCTTATGGAGTCACTCTCATTGCATATTGGGGACGCATAAAACCCTGTTATGCATGATTATTTCATATTCAGGAGTCCTGCCTTTTATCCGCTGGTCAGGTAATCAAAAAGTACTTGATGTTTATGGGTGGGTTGCGGGTAGATAGGATTAATAGCCATAAATACGAAACGCCTACTCTCATTTTAAAAATCACGCGACCATCATCTCACAATGTTTATTAATAAATCTTATTTTTTTATATAAAAGGGGATTTAGCAATGCCGAGCCATTGACAAGCCAACTGCAGAAAAACAAAGCAAACAACGCGACAACCGCAGTGAGCACTTTTTCCGAAGTTCAGCTTTTTTTTTTTGCACTTGATTATTATGCGTTCAATGTTAAAAAAATCAATAATGAATAGGCCTACAAGAGTGCAGCCTCCTTCCCCAATCATGTCAAGAAACACTGATTCTTACTGTCAAAGGCTACATTATTTAGGGCATTTCTTACGACATAATTAGTTTCCTTTTTAGTTTGAATATTTTGTTGAAATCTAAATGTAATAAAAGCACATCAGCACCAAGGAAAAATCAGACGCAAGAAGTAATCTTTAAAATTATGACATATTAAAAAAATTGTAAATATATGACAGAAGATTGGGATACAATAGTGAAGCATTAATTAAATCCTTACTTTCCACTGACCGAAAATCATCCACAGTTGGGCTCAGTTGGGTTCAAACTAAAATATAATTCGTATATTTTTCTTTCACAAAATATATTTTTTAAACGAATTTCGTATATAATTTGTCTCTTTAAAGTAGTTTATACTGTTTAATAATCATTTTAAATTATGTCATAAATAAATAAATAAAAAAGCGGCATTAATTCCCGCCCTCGCATAGAAGGTATAGCCTACGCACAGTGCGTACAGCCGTAAAAGCAAGAGTGTATCCTGAGTGCAGGGGCGGACTGGGAAAGCATTTTCAACCGGGCAAAAGTAACTGTTAGTCAGGCCACATTTGATGCGATCTGGAAAGTGAAGAGTGGGGAGGAGGCGCGGAGGTGTGTGTGCGTCTTCACTGAAGCCTCTCTCTTCCAAACCGAAAGTTGCTTAGCCTATGTCAGGCAATATTTCGGCTTTTAATCGAATGAAAAGTCAATTTAGATAAGCCAATATTTTAAAATTGCAGTAAAGTAACTGTGTCGTGCGGCCACACATCGAAACTGAGGTCTGATCTCATCTGTCTCTCGCTGTCATCCAGACATTGATACGGAGACACCACACAAGTCAAGCCGCAAAACGGAGGCTGTTACCAGTTTACAGAATAGCTGAAGCCTTTGCGAAATCTGTCAAAATACAGCACTGAAATAATAGGCATAAATGTCCTTGAGCTAAAAAGTCTATCTGTAGGATATCTGACGCAATCAGAGCCAATGTTATGAAGTTGTGTAGCCTAATAATTATATTAATTCTAATAAAAATTCAAACCAAAATCAACAATTCATTGCATTTTTCGTTTGATAATAAATATACGGAAACGAAAAAAAATCAAAGGGTGGCTAGTTTGTATTCATTTGTTTTAATATTAATTAAAATATGCTTAGCCTATTTAAGCTTAAAACGGTTTTGCGCTGCCAATAGGCAAGCCATTCAAAACTATTATTTTACTGTGTACTGGTTTATAATGTATATTTTACAATAAAAACGAAATGTAGCATGCCTCGCTGTCATTTAAAACATGCAATTCATAACACACCATAGCTGTAGGCCTGTGTATGCAGTGTGTAAACTTCAGGGTGCCGTCAATAGTCATAGGCTTACTGCGCACCACGTTATTGAACTCCAATATCTCTGAGGGAGATTATGTTACCCGATAGTCTATATTATTAACTTGAGAGATTTTAAAAATAAAAGGCATTTTAAATCTGCAGCAAATAAAACTGGTTTCGTGAAGTTCAGCACTAGGCTTTCTGATCTTTACAGAAGCTGTAAACTGACGCGCGCGGTTACAGCAGTGATGTTTAAACTCAGGCGCTTTTATTTAGCCTGTAGTAGATTTTTTTACATAATGTTCCATTTCTTCAAATTTATTAAATTTTTTTTATTTATAGTTTATATATAAAATGAGTGCTAGCTTGTTTGAGTGCTTAGTTGCGATCATTATGCAAGGATCATATTTCATATTCAGTTTATTCTTCAGTAGCCTATAGATTCTTAATAATGTATTTTATACATGGGTTGTTTATAAGGACTAAGCTATTAATATATAATACATTAGGCTAATTAATACATTAAGACACTGAAGTCAGGTAGGACAACAATCACATCCATAGTGAATTACTGTTGAGTGGTATCGGTGCGTGGTATCGGCCTTTCATGTCCGATACGAGTACGAGTATTTAAACCAAGTATCGACCCGATACCCGATACTGGTATCGGTATCGGTGCATCCCTACCTGTACATGTGGTTGAATTGACAATAAAGCTTTAAAAGCATAAAACTTTGATGTGATAGATTTTAAATTTTTTGCTATTTGACCCAAAATATAGAAATCAGTTCATTTGACACACTGAAAGAATAATCATTAGCTACATTCATGCCTCCATTGGAAACAATGAACTTGCACACACAAAAAATGCGATGTGTAATATGTATTTATGCTATATATTCACCAAAAATGTTACAGTTCAATTAAATGTTTTGCAGAATGCTTTCAAGCTCCAATTAAATCATCTATAAACAAATACAAAAATACAAACATAATATTTAATAGTGTTTTGTCACTTTTAATACAAGTTTTTTTCTCGTTGTACTTTTCTGCTAACTTTTTTCCAAACAAATTCTCCTAAAGGTATAAAGCATGAAGGAAAATAAACAATGACATATTTGCAAATTTATTCTTTAAAAACCCAGTTGAACCCTCAACTGTCATGGACCTGCTTAAGTTTACTTTACTCTATTGCAGTCAAATCCTAATCTAATCATGACAATCTATATCATTGGAAAGGCCCAAGTCTTCTAAATGCATCGTTTACCACTTTTTGTTTTTGTTATGTAGGGAGAGTAATAGAACAAAACCCATTTACTTTCACCCTTCAACATGTGGGGCCACTGCGGTTACATATTTAAACCATAATCTTGTAGTCTAAACATCAAGAAATCATGACAATCTACATATCATTTGAAATCTTAAAATGTTTAGTTACATAATTGATTTTTGAGATTTATTACTGAGCAACAGTTATTTATTTATTTGCGACAAGAGTACTCAGAGTCATGAACATTGCTACAGCAATCCATATAAAAACATTTTTAGAGGCTAAATTTAGATTTTAACATTAGAATTTGATGTCTACTTAAATATTGTCAAAAGTATGAAAAAATATAGTTCGTATTTAGTGCTTAATTTGTGAATTGGAAGGTCCCAGAACAGATCGGGGTAACGGATCCGGCATGTTACCCGAGGATGGAGAGGTGTCGCGGATGAAAGTGAAGAGGGTTGGGGAGTCACGAAAGTGAAAGTAAACAGCGGACGGGGAAGAAGGCCGGTTGAGGAGGGAGATCGGTAAAATGAGGTGCTAGATCAGATTTCAGAGGTGCCGGATCCAGATCCGGCGTGTTCCGGCACAAATTAAGCCCTGTTCGTATTGCTAAAAACTATACACTGAAACGGGACGCCCCCTCCAATAGAAACTGAATGTGAACTGGTAGTCATGTCTGGTACTGTGGCCAAACAAATTGTGACAAAGCAACTTCAAACAACTTCAAATTTGGAATATAATTTGATCAGATGTTAAGCTTTGATATATATTTAGTCATTTTTACACTAAAACTGTTTTTGTTAAATATATATTTGATGTAATATATTAAAATATTAATTTATTCTTTAAAACGCTTTTACCACTTCAAAAAAATTCCCCTTTGTAAATGATCACGTTATAAATTATCATTTACCTCAGCAGGTTCTTGAGAATTGCTCACATCATGTGTCAGTTGGGTTTCAGACGACACATTCTTCCCAAAGTCGGTCAGGGCATTTGACTCATCTAACCCAGAGCGATACGTTACGTCTCTTACAGTGCACTGGTGCATCATGGTCCTACAGCAGACAGAGTACAGACTGAAGGGTCTTGCATTAAGGGTCCTATATAAACATCGCTCATTCACTGAATCAGTGTTTACCTTCTCAACCTTAGGAACAACATTCCCATAATTCACATTAAGTACCTAACATGACCTTTTAAATTATTTCAAACAAACACTATTTACTTTACTATGGCGCTTATTGTATATTTATCTTCAACAAATGACAGTCAATGGATGATACCTGGTTTGGGACTGTGTGTGCTGTTTGCTAGGAGTGCAGGGGAGGAACAGCTCAAACTCTTTTAGTACAATAGAGGGTGAGTTGTTGCCCACTGTTTCTTCCACAGTGGACAGCTTCCAGAGCTCCAGTTGCTCAGCCTGAGTCCTGTTCTGTTCAGAGAGGTCCCGGATTTGGTCTTGCAACGTCTGGATCTAGAGGAAATGCAGAATATTCATGAAAAAAAAAAAGAATAAAATCAATATATATAATAAACAATAAATATAATAACAGAACAACAAGTTTCCAATTAGTTGCACTGAGTTTAATGCTTATAATGATTTGTTTAATAGTAATCAATAAGAAATAATAGTGGTGCAGCATTACTGATTTCAAATGAAGGCATTTCCATCTAGTTACTTTTATGCCATCCTTAAAATAGAAGGATTGCCATCGCTCAATAGAAGTTTTATAGCTTCAGAAATACAGTTCTCAGAATATATGAGCAGACTTGAATTGATAATTATTATTGGATGCTATCCAATATTATATTTGTGCACATACATTAGTTCAGTCATTACTGAAGCCAAATCTGGAGCTAATCTAACAAAATAACTTACAATAACTGTCCAAAGATTAGTACACCCAAATTTATGTTAGGGAAATGTATATAAAACACATAAAATTGTCGAAATGTTGTAATTTCTAATTTCGCTTGAATTTAAATCTATTATCTTTCCATTTTTAAAGATGTTTGGTGACTAAAATATTATTTTAATAAATGTATTGATTTAATAAATCTGTTTTGTTCACTGAGAAATGGATACAAATATTCCTTTTTAAAATAGAGTGTACTCATTTATACTGAGCTCTATATTTATAATGTTTTATGGAATATAATTTTCATTTGTGATTTCAAAACAAGTTGTAACTTTGTTTTCAACTGAAAATAAAACATTTAAATGTAAGTTAATGACATGAAACTGGGGGTTTTTGAGGGTCAAATTTTGAAGGTCTGCAAAAACAGCGATGTCATGTTGATCATGTATTAATTGTTCCCACAATAAGCATGCTTCTTGAGACCTTATACACCTAAAGCATGATGCCAGACTACAGGACTATATGTGCATATCTATGAAGGGTTTCATTTCAAAGTGTTCTTATTATTTTTTAAGTAATTCTAGAACATTCTGGCAATGTAAGATAAGAGAAATCACTTGTGCAGTAGCTGAGAGACCTCAAACTTGCTGCTAATTAAGAAATCAAAGCCACAATGTAGTAATGTTAGTAATAATTTATGTAATAGTAAAGTATTAGTTGATGCTCATGTCACATTTTCCTATAATCCACTTCAATGAAATGTGTAAGTATGATGGAGCGACACTTGCTTCTGTGGATGAGTTCATGAATGAATGGAGGCAGGCCTGAATATGACCTTGAGTGGTTTCATGAGGTGAAGAATTTTAAAAATACTGAAAGATTAAGGTTATCAACAAAAGACTATATAGATTGAAGACTATAAAGTAATCACAATACACTCTTCACAATGCATTCAGAAAACCAAATGGGTGAACTTTTACTTAATACCAACTTATTACTTAAAATACAATAAGAGCTATGCAACAACTTATGGCCCAGTTTCACAAACAGCGCTTAGATTAAGCCAGGACTAGGCCTTAGATAAATTAGGCTATTTAAGCCACATTTATGAAATGGCCTTAGAAAAATATATTACAGGTGTGCACCTGGAGACAAAAAAATGACACTGATGTATTTTAATGCTGCATTCACACCAGGCGCGGAAGCGTCAATCGCGAGTGATTTGCATGTCAAGTCAATGCAAACGCGCGAATAGACATCCTGCGGCGCGATACGCACGAATGGCGTGGCGCGAATGAAGCGAATTGCGCGGCGCGGGTGTGGCGCAAATTGAGCGTTTTTCGCGCTTAAGGCGCAAATCGTTCGAGTTCAAAAATCTGAACTTCTGCAGACATTCGCGCCGCGTTAACCAATCAGGAGCTTGCGCTTGTAGGGGCGTGATTGTGACGTAGCACCTGTTGTTGGTGTCCCGGGGGAAATCCTCCAGCCGACACCTACAACAGTTCATCAAACTGGGCACGGCTCAGTCAGAAGCACCGCTGAAAGCCTCCGTCATCCAGGTTAAGTTTCTGGAGGAGTTTATGAGCTCACAGAGCTGGGTGCACCTCTGAAGGTGTCAAGACATCTCACTGCAATCTATTTTGAGTTGAGATCGCTCAAACATGCAATTTAATCTTGACTAGCCTTAAACCTTGTTTGTGAAACCAGGGGAAAATGTTTTAAATCTGGATTAATTGCAAGATCACATTCTTATATGGACAACTCAACAGTTAATTTGACAGAAGTGTATTGTAAATGTTTACGTAAAGAGTTCTGGTATATGAAAAAGTTCAATGACACTTAGGCTGTTTTTATAGCAGTGTTTCCTTCCTTCCTCCGTTATCTTGTAAATCTTAACTTAAACCTTAATCTAGTCAAATTAAATTCAAAACCAAATCTATTTGCCACTGCCATGGCATTTAGTGATAATTAATGTGATCATTACACCAGTGGTTCTCAGTTCCTGTCCTCGCACCACACTGCTCTCAGATAACAGTACGATAGATGTTCAGAATTACAGGGTCCCTACAGTGTTCCCTACTGCCTATTAATCTGTGTATGAAAAATATTTAACACACTTCAAAAGTTCATTCATAGATTTGCACAATGCCACTACCTGCAGCTTTTATATTATAATACTTATCATATGCTGGGTTCACATTAAAAGCTAAACTAATTATTTGCATAATTTGATTACATACACCAATACAAACATGCAAATTTCTGACGGGTGAAGCTAATGGTGTGGAATACGCTAGGCCTTTGCCGAAAAAGTGCATAATAAAAGTTCAAGTAATACTACTCAAATTGAGCCTAGTTCACACTACATGAATTGAATCATCACCAGATCGCTGTGCTGTTCACACTCTGAATTGATTTTGAATTGATTTCACACACTACATGATCTGATAACAACTGGTTAACAACTGATAACAACTACCAAACTACAGCCAATTCAATTGAGGGGGGAGCCGTTAAAAAAAGCTGAACACTTGAGTGCTGATGACATCACTGACAGTGTTTTAAACTTCACTGAAAGCTTTCAAGGGAGCATTTACAAACATTGTTAATCAGCTGATGCTTCAGTGGATCAATCGCTCATCTGCAAGGTTCAAGTGGATATATGTGGCTTTAACACTAGAACGACAGAGGCAGTCAGTTGTTAATTTTTGTAATTTAACAACTCTTTGAAATAAAACTTGCATATACATAATACCCCGACTTTTCCTAAATATCAGTATATTTCTTTCTAACAGTGTAATTATTATTATTTTATTACAAAACAAAAAAGAACTGAATTTTTCTACCTTTAATTACCATAGTGGTCAAAATGACGGCATGCATGTCTGCTACTTTTTGCCGTCACTTTAAATATGCGTGCCTTTTTTGCCTAGCAACTTCCTGCGAACATAAACATAACCTTCTGATAGCAAAAACATAAATTTACTCCTGATGTCTTTTAAAACAGCATATTCTGTGCCGCGAACCAGCTACCTATTATGAAAGTGAAAATAAAAGTGAGGCCCAGACATTTGCGTGTGTTCCAGTAGCTTAACTAGTTATAGACTGTATTACCAAAAAGTAGGGCTGTAACAGTCACAGTTGATCCGTACTCCATACAAATCACAACCCACAGTTCGGAACGCACGTGACCCGTGGATTAATAACTTTTTTGAACTTGTAGGTTAATCCAACATCTATAACATTTGCATTGAGATCGCCTCCCGCATCATTCAAATCATGTGTATGAAAGCAATTTGGCTTCCCTGTAAAATATAATAATGATGGAAGTTGTGGTGGGACCTAAATGCTTTCTTAGGTTATTAATTAAAGGTGTTTTCTCTCACCGTTTGTTTAGTCTGCATTAATGCATTGTGTAAAGCTGCAAGATTAAACATTAATAGATCGTGAGCTCAGTTCAAACCTGCGCAACATGAATGATCAATTATAATGATTTGCATTTGTTTATTAATCCTTCGAATCGCTGCATTCGAATCTGCATTTGATTAAGAGAGATTCAGTTTTTACACTTTCAGTTAGACAACAATCAAATCAAATAACACAGAAGTACTGGGAGAACAGTTTATAGTTCAGTTATAAACTCTGATGTTGATGGTAAAGATCACTATTTAATGGAACTTGACGCTGGTGAATGTTGTAGCAATTACACTGTGTAACCAATGGGTGGTGACAAACAACCATCAAAATAATGTCACTGAATAGGTTTTCAAAAAGTATCCACCTATAATGAAACAAAGTTTTATGTGTGAATTGTTGAATCATTAATTAAAAATAAATAAGATGTTGTACAAGATATTAGATTTCTATATTTAGTGTTATCAGCAACAGTAGTTTATTAAAATTACAGGTTCTAAGTTATGTTTGTTCAAAACAATGGTTTTTGCAGTAATATTTCTGTATAAAAGGAATCAAAAAAATGGTCTGATGTGTGACTCAAAAACCGTAATGTAATCCGAACCGTGAGATTTGTAATCCATTACAACACTACCAAAAAGATAATATTTTTATTGTAAACACAGAGCGAAGCGAGTGCATTTGATGCCCATTCCGGCCAATCACAAACATTTCTGTTGAGCTCCTGAACAGCTCATGCTGATATGCTCTCTCATTGGCTGCAGCTAATCACGATGTCTGATCGAACGTGGGGTCGAGTCAGCTGACTGCTCTGGAATATTTAGTATGCTAGATATTGGATTTTCATTTGCGAGATGTCGGCGAAAAGTCAGCAAGCCTCTTTGATGCATTGTTCAGTACTTCACACAATAAAAACCCCAGATTTTTCCCCAATCACAGCCTGATCTGTCAGTGAGCTTGTTAATTTCCAAATCTGGTTCAAATCAGGCTTAGTGAACTAGGCTTTAGCTTAAGTGAAATTAGCTTGAAGTGAAAAACATCCCATGAGTAAACTAGAATGAGTGATGTAGTGAACCCAGCATTAGACCCATTTAAAATGATCTGATTGGTTGAGACGAGTGATGACATTTTATTTTGTTTTTTTCTAAAATTTACCTGCTCCTGAAGAGACTGAACCTCCACTTCAGAGTTTCCACGCAGAACAACTAATTCCTCTTGCCCTAATCGGGAGATGTTTTGCAATCCTTCATTTGAACTCAACAACGATTTGTTTTCAGTGTTTGCTAAATGTAAGGCACCATCTTGTTTAGCACCAGTGTCTTCACACAAGTGTTTCAGAGTTGATTTCAACTCTTGATTCTCTTGCTGAACATTCAGTAGCTCTTCTTTTATCACGTTTCCCTGTAGAGCAAGCTCTGAATTCTGAGCCTTCATCCCATTTAGCTCGAGTTGAGCTGCTTGTAATTCCTTTGTAACTTGTTCGAGCTCCTTGATATCATGCGTGGAATGTTCTGGAACGTCATTTTGGCAGCTAACAACATCTTGCAAGAAAGAACTTGATTTCTCATCAGTTACATCAGAAAGTATTGGTGCATCTGAAGCTGTGCTAGAATTTGAAGTGTCTACAGACACTTTAGACGTTTCAGTCACTTGTAGCTTATCAGAAATCTCACTAGTGTTTGTTTGATCAATGTTCTGGCTAACAGAGGCTTCAACAGGAAGCTGTACAGTAGGTTCTGAGACCTTCTCCTTCAAAACCGGTTGTGTATCATCACTAAACATTTCATGGTCACTTATACTCGTGTTGCTGAAGACTGAATCACAGCTTAGTTCTCTTGAGATCTCTGTAGATAGTTCAGGAGGTACAGAGAGATCATGCGTCCTTGTCTGTTTTTCTTCAAGAAAACAGATTTTCTCCTGACATTTTTGCAGTTCCTCTGCCTGCTTCTGGAGAGCACACTCTTTATCCTCTAACTCGCCCAACAAGTTCTCAATGTGCTTGCTCTGGCTTTCGAAAGCTTGGGTAAGCTGCTTGGTCTGAGTGGTCACTTGCTTCTGTAGTTCCTCCAGCTTTCTTTGTGATACTTTTGCCTTCTCAGACTCTCTGTCTCGTGCAGCTCTCAAGCGTTCCACCTCCAAAACTAAAACCGTAGAGCTGTCCAAATCTGAAGCTTCTGTACTCAATGCTCGAGCCCTGTCCATATCTGAAGGTGGGGTCTTTGGTTTAGTTTGTGTTTCAAGGTCCATAATCAGCTCAATTGTTTTAGCTTCATTGCTGACCATTGTGTTCTGAAGATTTACAGAAAACTCTTGAATTCCTGCAGAAGGAATCAAGTCTTTGTTTTCAGTAAGAGCAGCATTCTGATCAGTGTTTTGGTGGTGTTCTAGATGTAAATATGTGAGGGGAAGATTATCTTTTGATATCTTCTCTTCTAAACTCGTAGACCTTCGAAGAATGTCCAGCTCTTCTTGAAGCTGTGCAATCTTTAGTCCTTCCTCTCTTCTGATCAGCTTCCTTTCCTCCAATCTCTCCCTCTCCCTCTCCTCCCGCTCCTGTGCAAGCTTTAGCTGAAGGTCTTGCAGTTCCTTTTTGATTCCCATCATTTCTTCTTCCATGATGGTCTCCTTTTGCTCCATCTCAGCCAAATCCTTCTTCAGTTGTGAATCTTCTTCCTGGTCATTCTCCTTCCTGTTCTCAGCTTCTCTTTGTAGAGCATCAATTGTTTCTCTCAATTTTGAGCTCTCCTTCTTCTCTTGTTCCAGTTGAGTTTCCAATTTCACCAGGCTATCCTTGAGCTCCAGAGCTTTGGCACGTTGCTGCTCTGTCTGGGTTGAGTGTTTGCGACTCAATTGCTTCAATTTGGTCCTGGCCTCAGTTTCCGCTCTCCTCTGGGTTTCGAGATCCTCAAGTCGCTTCTGAAGATCATATTTCACATCTCTAAGCTCATCTTGAAGCTCCGCGTTCTCTTTCTTAAGATCTTTTAAAGTTGTAGAGTCATATTTTTCTGTTTTACCTGATGTGTTGTCTAACTTTAGGCTGCAAGTGATGTCAGATTCACTTTTAGGCATCGTGCCCCTGGTTGAATCAGATGAGAAGGAGTCTGTGTCCACATCTTCAATACTCATGTCTTGTTCCATCATTGAGGTGTCTAAATCAATCTCAGTCAGTTTCAGAGAGCCACTTGGACGTGTTGGGACTCCTTTACACTTTTGGGATTTCTCCTCAGACTCAAATTTCTCAATGTGCTCTGAGTCGATGCCCTCTCCTGGCTCTCTACCGGAGGGATACTTCATTCTGTCCTCTTCTCTTGTTCTCCCTGTATTAGGGGCTTTCTTTCTCTGAGAGGAGTTGTTGAAGGGAGGAGAGCGGTCGTGATAGAGGGAAACACAGGGAGAAAAGGAGTCTCCGGCTGAGCTGAAGTTAGGGGCAGCAACAGGTGGAGGAGGAGCAGCCAGCTGAGCTATAGAAAAGAAGATATCAAAAAAAATATTAGAATAACGGTGAATGCTATTATTTGGCAAGTACAGCGCCAATTAAAAAAAATAAATAGTAAAAAAATCAAACTAAATCAAACTAAATCAAAAAATTCTTAATTTAAATGCAAAATAAATCGTAAAAACGTAAATAATCTCATAAAACATCCAATTCCAAACCATATAATCAAATTAGATTTCAGTTTGCAATTGTTTTTCATGACTTATAGACCTTACATACGAAGCGCACGTGATGTATTTATGTGCCTCACAAAAAAAATGAGGTCTCACCTGCGCCTTACAATCCTAACATTACATGGAAGTGAGTGGGGGGGATTGAATTACAGCCTGTGCAGTAAGCAGAAGCGGATGAAGTGCGAGTGATTTACATGTGAAGTCAATGCAAAAATGCGATAAGACATCCTGTGGCACAAATAGAGTTAATGACATGGCGCGAATTGGGCGTTTTGTACGTTTGATGCGCTTCAGACTGCAAAATAAAGTGGAAGCAAACATCTAACAAATGGAGCAGTAGAACAGACAGAAAAGCAAGCAGCTTACAATGATGGAGATTAGTTCAAGGGTGACGGCCGCTAGACGTTACCAGTAGCCTATTATGAGTCAAATTGATAAACGATTTCGCTTAAATTAACTCTTTCCCTGCCGTTGACGAGGGAAAACGCTTCCCTGCCATTGACGAGTTTTACAGCAATCCATGTTTTAGGTGTATTACGGTAGGAGAAGCCCTAACGCATGTACGGAGTAATGTACGTGATGTCAGATGATCCGGGGAGTGAAATCTGAGAAAGAGAAAGTAAGATTGTGGGTAAAAATAAGAGTTATACAGCCTTCCTTAGGCTTAATCTATACTGTTTTAGATGTTGTCTTGACAATTTTTATGATTTGTGTCCTTGTGTCAGATTGCACATCTAATATAGTAGGATACCTAATATGGTAATTAAGATGTGTGTATACTGTGTGTATACTGTGTGTGTGTATATATATATATATATATATATATATATATATATATATATATATATATATAGTTTTTTTTTTAGATTTATATATATTTTTTAATCGCAAAATTGTCCACAAATCTTTATTCGTAAATCGCAAAAAAAAAAAAAAATCATGAAAAACTAGGGTGTCTGAATATGATAATGAAATATGAGTTATGTAAGAAAAAGCTTGGATAGCTAGACCCAATGTATAATTATAGTAGTTACACTCATAAAATGATAATAATGATTAACTGAAACCTATAAAGACTTTAAATATATTATTACATACAATTACAAGACAACATTTTTAGCCTTCTGTAAAATTCATTTTTTTTTCAGATATTTACTAAGTGATGTTTTAAGGAGAGAAGAACAATTGTTTTAATAAATATTGTCTAATAACTAATACAGATTTTCTTTGCAATTATGACAGTACATAATATTTTTCTAGTTATTTAGCAAAATAATAGTAAATCTGCTTAAAAGTGCAATTTAAAAGCTTAAATAGTTTAATTATGTTGGCTAG
Organism: Danio kyathit; assembly: GCA_903798195.1. Lineage (NCBI taxonomy): Eukaryota > Metazoa > Chordata > Actinopteri > Cypriniformes > Danionidae > Danio > Danio kyathit. The sequence continues at coordinate 11,848,162 of LR812532.1, read as the reverse complement.
ACAAGATTGGCCGATTAGGCAAGTCATTTGCTTAGTAGCCAATTGAGAAACAGTTTCTAATGAGGGCTAAGAATATTGACCTTAACAATTCTTTCTCAAATATTTCCCAAGTAAAGTTTAACAAAGCAAGAAAATGTATAAATCACAATGTAGAAAATTATAACGCCACTTGAAAAATTCCCAGTGTCCTCAGATTTACTGAATTAATTAGTATGGGTTAGGGTAAAATGTTTGTTTCTTTTATTCTAGGGAAGGTCTGGATACATTTTTTCCAATTGTCATCTAAAAACATGTCATTTTGAGCATTTATAGTGTACAGTTGAAGTCAGAATTATTAGCCCCCCTGTTTATTTTTTTCCCCAATTTCTGTTTAATGGAGGGAAGATTTTTTTCAACACATTTCTAAACATAATAGTTTTAATAACTCATTTCTAATAACTGATTTATTTTATCTTTGTCATGGACAGTAAATAATATTTTACTAGGTATTTTCCAAGACACTTCTATACAGCTTAAAGTGACATTTAAAGGTTAGGGTAATTAGGCAAATCGAAAAAAAAAATTAGCTTAAAGGGGCTAATAATTTTGACCTTAAAATGGGTTTTAAAAAATTCAAAACTGCTTCTATTCTAGTCGAAATAAAACAAAGAAGACTTTTTCAGAAGAAAAAACATTATCAGACATACTGTGAAAATTTCCCTGCTCTATTAAACATAATTTGGGAAATATTTAAAAAAGAAAAAACAAAATTCAAAAGGGGGCTAATAATTCTGACTTCAACTGTATATATGTAAAGTGCAAGTTAATGCATTCAACTATATATTAACCTTTACGAGTCCTATGACTTATGGGTCTGCTGCTTTGGCTTTAAACGTACTACTTTTTTATCAAACACTGTCAAAGTCTGGACAGAAGGGGGAGCCAAACACATGAGATTGTGTGTAACAGGGCAAGGCCAACATATCCAAGCACTGTTCTCTTTCCAGATGATATTCTTTACTGACGTACCTTGCAGTTCTTTAATAAGCTTGAGTGCCTCAGCAAGCTCTTCAGTCAAGCGCTTCACTTCTTCCTGTAGAGCTTTCTCCTGTTTCTTCATCTGCCCCAGAGAAACAGTGAGACTCTCACACTCCCTCAGCGCCTCCTACAGGACGAGATGAGCAGTGCATGCCCACAACACATTTGTCAAATAAGATCAATGATTAAACTCACATCACACACAAAAAGCCATAAAACTACTTTATAGAATGGTATTGTTGCAACAAAGAATTTAAGAGCAAAAAAGCAGTAAGAATCCACAAAATTGTTCAGGGTGAGGTATGCAGTACAAAGACACACAGCTAAATACACTAAATAAAAGTATTTAAGTTGCAATTGTGATCTGCACGGTACAATACACTATACTTTGATTGGTTAGAACACAGGTGCCAAAGCCAGTTCCTGGAGGGCCGTAGCTCTGCACAGTTTAGTTCCAACCCTAATTAAACACACCTGACCAAACTAATTGAGTTCTTCAGGCTTGTTTGAAACCTACAGGTAAAGCTGCGGTCACACTGCACTTTTCTCCCCATAGACTTTCATCCATATGCACACGAATGCGTCAGACCGGAAACGCAAGGTCGTGTGTTAAGTTTTGCAGTGTGCTGCATTGGAAAGTTCAAGCTTGGTGAACTCTGACCTGCGAAATTGCATCACTTGACTGCGTAAGACCAATCGAGGATCAAAACATGACCTCGCTGGAAAGAAATTTAAAACATGAACAAATCGCTCGCTTTTTTAAATGTCTAATCCCGCCCCTTTTGACAGAATTTTGCACTCACAAACTCTAGTGTGACGCTGCGGTCACACTGGACTTTCCTCCCCATAGACTTCCATTCATACACATGCGAATGCGTCAGACCGGAAACGCAGGGTCATGCGTGGAGTTTCGCAGGTTGCTGCAGTGCAAAGTTCAAGCTTGGTGAACTATGACCTGCGAAATCGCATCACTTGACTGCGTAAAACCAATCCATACCAATCCAGGATCAAAACATGACCTCTCTGAACAGAAATTAAACAAGATGATTAGACATTAAAAAAAGCGAGCGATTGCTCCATGTTTTAAATTTCTGTTCACAGAGGTCATGTTTTAATCCTGGATTGGTCTCACGCAGTCAAGTGATGCGATTTCGCAGGTCAGAGTTCACCAAGCTTGAACTTTGCACTGCAGCAACCTGCGAAACTCGACGCATGACCCTGCGTTTCTGGTCTGACACATTCGCGTGCGTATGAATGGAAGTCCAGTGTGACCGCGGCTTTAGTGTGTTGAAGCAGGGTTGGAACTAAACTGTGCAGGGCTGCGGCCCTCTAGGAACTGGCTTTGACACCTGTGGGTTAGAAGATTTGATGATGAATTGAAGCATGAGGTGGCGTCAAACAAATTGTTGATCCGTTTAGGTGGAAGTGACAAACTGCAAGCTTTGGATGGTTATATCTCCTCAATGCAAATTTTGTCACTGTTTTTTAGGCCCCGTTTACACTAGTACGTTTTAGTTTTAAAACGGCGTTTTAGAATGAAAACGATCCGCGTCCACACTAGTGTTTCACCCAGCGTTTCTGAACAGCTCTCCGTCTACATCTCACCACTGAAAACGGACAACACATGACCACACACACACGCTCTGACATGCGCTGCAGCATATCTACCCAGATGAGAGCTCTGCTCGTCGGACTGTTCATCAAGGATCTACTGCTGGATCTAATCTCACTATATTTATTAAACGTGATATTTAATTCATCTTGTTGTCTATATCTAACGACATATTCCCCAACTTTGGTCTTTTGAATCTATTACTTGTTCTCAGGTAACGTGCTTTGGCTGAGCGCAAAGATAAGTTAATAATTAATGTAACCACGCACATTCTGTATATTGACGGATTTCTTGCCTTTATTTCCTATAATGTATAAACTGTATAACTGATATTCAGCAAAAGAGAGAGTATGTTTTGTATTTTCAATGAGAATGAAAGGAGGCAGTGATGTTATAGGCTGCGTTATGTTATAAATATGCATACAGTGAAGATGATGCTCATATAAATATGTAGCTACACGACGCCTCAACATTTCTGCTGTCTGTTAAGTTAATATCAAACTGAAAATAGCAGTTTCTTATATCATGTTTCCATTTTATTGTTAAGATAGTGAATCAACGTAGCCAGGGTGATGTGAATGAGGTTATAAAGTACACTTTTCCCTTTGAAGATTTACCCGATGTGTCCCCTGTAGTTTGTTTTCCATATCAAACTTGCAAAGTCTGAACTTACAAGGAGAGGATGCAGGACTGAACTGCGTTTAGGCTACTTAATATTGAGGGAAAAGCCCCGCCTCTGTTTTCAGATGTCTCCTTTTTCCCCATCCACACTGAGACGGAGCAGCAGCGTTTTAGAATGAAAACGGCCTCTTCAGCGTTTCCAAAACACTCCTGTTCCAATTTTCTGCGCTCGAAAACTCCGGTGTAGTGTGGACGGATGGCATAACCGTAGTAAAACTTATGCGTTTTAAAACTAAAACGGGGCCTTAGCTTATAGATAAACTGATACGAATATCTAACATAGTTTATTTTGATTTGAAAGGAACTTTAAACACCATAAAAGCTTTGAGCGATTATAATACATGACTCAAATATTACACGCACACTGTTTAAAAATAGAGTGCTTAAACCCAAGCCCCGGTGCAAAACAGAAGTCATAAGGAGATAACAGTGCTATATCTGAGACAGCATTCAGTTGAGTCAGTAACAGTATTGTTGCACTGGGAGCTTCATCTGTGTGTGTGTGTGTGTGTGTGTGTGTGTGTGTGTGTGTGTGTGTGTGTGTGTGTGTGTGTGTGTGTGTGTGTGTGTATGTGTGTGTGTGTGTAAACGTTTCAATGAATGTATCCCTCTGGTCAGTGGGACAGCTAGCTATACACTTCGGTTTGGAAGTTTAAGGGTTTGAACCTGTGATGTTTAACAGAAGTGATGTTTAACTGAGCAAGAAAACTTTTTACACTATTTCCTATTTTGTTTTTCTCATTTGATCTTATTTATTTTAGTTTGGCTGGAATAAAACAATATTAAAGAAAAACTAAATATTATGGTTGAAATGCATGGAAGTTTTTGAAAACAAAATCAGCATACTGGATTTATTTCTGAAGGATTATGTGACACTGAAGATTGGAGTAATGATGCTAAACAAATCTACATTGAGTCACAGGAATAAATTGCTCTCTCAAATAGTCAAATATAAAAAAATATATTTGAAAACATTTCACAATATTATTATTTTACTATTTTTTTTATCAAATTGATGCAGCATTGGTGAGTCTAAAAGACTTCTAGCAAAAACATTTTAATGCTTGTGTATTTTCAGGCACATCCTCAACAAGGAAATAAAAAAACTGTTTATGCAATTGCATATTGTACGGTATATAGCCTGTAGTAACATATAAAGTTTAATTTAGTCTTTCAAAAACTCCATTTAAATAGTAAGTGAATGTTGAGTGCTGTCAAAGTGAGGTGCCTGTTTGTTTCTCATTCTTTTGACGGAATCTTCTTTCTTACTTTGATCAATTTATGCTTTAAGATAGCGGCAAAAACAACATTTGGTTGGTGGTCAGTGCCAATCTGCCAGCCTCTCATAATTACAGGTAGCTCAGCCTTATCAAGCAGACACAGACAGGTGACCTGTATTGGACTTTGACAATGGCGTTCAATAACAACACACTTGTTAAAGTTACCCAAGAATTTTTATTATATTATGAAGCGCTGAGGCATGTCTCTGAATGAACCTTGGTGTGTTTAGTCATACAAACAGACAGACACATCCCTTTTTAAAGCCGTTTTTTAACGATAATGGCGAATAGTTCTGACAACAGTCAGGAATGATTCCAGTTGCATTTCCTTGCAAGCCTTTTGTATTTTCATTTGTGTGCCTGAAGCGTGATGTCATCAAACTGTTGCCAACTATCGGTTTCTCCATAACAGGCTAAGCGGAAATGTGCTATTAGTTTATCATTTCTATTTTTTTGTTATTCAACAAAGTAGATATTCTCTTGGGTGACACGGTGGTGCACTGGGTAGCGCTGTAACCTCACAGGAAGAAGGTCGCTGGTTTGAGCCCCTGCTGGGTCAGTTGGCATTTCTTCGTGGAGTTTGCATGTTGGTGTGGGTTTCCTCCGGGTACTCCGGTTTGCCCCACAGTCCAAAGATATGTGCTGTAGGTAAATTGGGTAAGCTAAATTGTCCGTAGTGTATGTGTGTATGTCCTGGTCCTCCAGATTGGGGGTTGAGCGTTAGGCTAACAACTCGCCTCATAAAAACGTTACGAAACACCAATATGGTGCGGCTAAATATCAACTACGATATAAATGGCCCTGGGAATAAGTAAATATTATCTTCCAAAAACAGAAATATCTGCTCATCGTCAATATCTCCATTTATATTACACTCGCATTATCAAGGCAACAATTGGCACATTTGTATTAGATTCCCAAGAGCTCCGTTATAGGCACCACCATGGACAATGAAACCATATCCGTACTGAATGGACTGGATCGGCACAAAAGGGAACGGTTAAGAAAAAGTCAAGCGTTTAGCATGATAGTGGAAAAGCAACTAAATTGTTGCATTTGTCAATGATGAACAATCATTTGAGCTCTAGTCTTCTTTAGTGTCACACAACCCTTCTGATATTGTTCTCAAGAAAACGTTATTATTAAATGTTAAAAACAGAACTGATGATAAAAGAATAATTGGACGAACGTTCAAAAGAACAACATTTATTTGAAATACAAATCAAGTTCTGAACTGGGGTCCGTTCTTCGTACGTGGATTTCTTAGTTAAGCCGCGGTCACACTGGACTTTTCCCTCCATAGACTTCCATTCATATGCACGCGAATGCGTCAGACCGGAAACGCAAGGTCATGCATCAGATTTCGCAGGTTGCTGCGGTGCAAAGTTCAAACTTGGTGAACTCTGACCTGCAAAATCGCATCACTTGACTGCGTGAGATCAATCCAGGATCAAAACATGACCTCTCTGAACAGAAATTTAAAACATGGAGCAATCGCTCGCTTTTTTTAATGTCTAATCATCTTGTTTAATACTGCCCCTTTTCGCAGCGCCGTGCGACAGAATTTCGCTAGCTCAAACTCTAGTGTTATTGACGATTTGACATGATCCAGGATCGTTTCGTTCTTCAAAATTATCCGAGAGTTGTTGTCATAGCAACAGTTCTGGTAGCTTAAACCTGCACGGGAGCAGGTTTATTTCATATAAACAGGATTAGATTGGCTCATTTCAAGCAAAGGTAATACTGAAAGTATTTACCGAATGCTGATATTTTCTTACAGTAGTTACCTATAGATTATATACACTTGGGGAAAAAGTAAAATAGTTTAAAAAAAAAGTTTATAAAAAATGTATAATTATTAATATTATTTAATATTAAATAACTAATAATATTTATGTTTATATACACATAGGGTTAAAAATATATACAAATAAAACTTATTAAATAAAAGTACAAAAACGAGGTGGTTCTACCCAAAGGGATCAACGAGGACATTTATTAATATGGATTTTTTTAGATACAAATGCATACTATTTAAAGGTACTAATCCAGCTTTAGTACAATTTCTGTAAGATAATAGACATGCACAATATTTAACTTTTTTTTTTTTTTTATAAAGGAATAATAATTTATGCAGTCATGCACCAGTTTTGACAGCTAATATGCCGGTGATTTGATGCTTTGTAAAAGTTGCAGACGCCTTTACCAATATTAAAAGGCTTTTTTGGATGCAAAATTAATTTAAATTCCTTACGCTGATTAAGAAACTAAAATAGGCCTAGGCTACTATAGTAAAGAAAATCCGCTCTAACAGTAAAACTAAATAAATTGCTGAATACTCTCGACACATAAGAGTGAAAAGCCTGCAGCCCACAACAAGGTGGAAAGTTAATGAGTATCATGTTTAACAAACAGTTTACTATGAATTTTATGTAATTATGCTCACATTGATAATTGAATATTAATCAAATGATGTCATTACTCTGCTGTGCCATCAACCAATCATTGCATTGCTGATCATGATTTCAAGGATTGATATATCAGTCCTTCACAAAACACACAGCGATCTCAGATCAGTTCATCCAGACATTTTAATCTGATTCACAAACTTGTTTGAAAAATCTGACAAATCATCTTAGATCATTTAAGCGAGGTACAAAGAACGGACCCCTGATCTAAATGTGCTGACTGCAGTGCTGCAAAAGTATATCATTTTGGACTTTCAATGGCATTATCAGTGTTTGGAAACAAATTCTTTTGGATAATGGATTACAGAGTGAAAAAAACCTCAAAATGCCACCCTTTGTGCAACCATGTAGATAGGCAAAATGCTACTTTTATGTGACTAGAAGGAGGAAGAACCATGCATGTAACAGCCAGTAACAACAACAATGATGGATTACAGAGATGCTAAGTTTATTAGCACTGTTACAAAAAAATAAAATAAAATAAAAAACTGGTAATGCTGTATAAACTAGACCAGTGTTTTTTTTAACCTGTGGGCCATGACCATATTGCAGGCGGGCCACCAGTTGTTATAAATAAAAATATCATTGTTAATATATAAAAATGTCTAGTCATAATTTGATGTATAATAAAAAATGCTAATAAATAACAAATTGGTACTATGCATGCACTATTTGCTTGTCGCTGATTGGTTACTAACTAAGCCATGCTAATTCGAAACATTTGATGAATCGATGGCTATCAATAAGTCCAGTGCTCCTGTTCTCTGCCGGTTTTGACTGCTCGGCTCTCCTGAGATTTGTATTCCAAAAACCTGATACAGGATTTGATAGGTGAATGCTGCAGCTTTTATGCACAATGGTGCAGGTGTTAGGGACTCATGTTTGTGCAGGTTGGGGGTGCTTAAAATGATCTGTGAGACTCCCACAAAATGGAAGTATTTAAAAATAAAAATAGCAAATCATTGGCAAGTGTATCTAATAAAGACAGTATAACAGAGTTAAGTCTGAGTAGTTACCAACCCGCCACAAATAGTGGGTTCATTTAAAAAAAAATGCAGTGGGTCGAGAGTTGAAAAAGTTTGAGAACTACAGAACTGAATGATGGGATGGGACTGCTTTCGGAAGTGGATTTGCCAAGTGGATTGTTTACGTCAATACTCTGCATTCCACATTTATAATAGTGGATGGCTGCTTCTCACTCAGGGCTGTCTATGCTAATGAAGGAGAAATCGTCACCAATGGGCAGGACTTTCCCCCTTTGATGACATGTACAAAGGGAAAATGTCTTTCAAAGTGTTTCTGCAGACTGTTTTTATCAGGTGTGACTATAATTTCTTAATTTTTACCATTAGAGGCTGGACATATTCACACACTGTTGTCACACAACTGTGTTTAAACACAGTTTGCATGATAAGTTTTAACCCATTTAATTTCTTGAAACAATACACGTAACTTTTAGAAACACAAAAGAAGAACAAAAACCAAGATTGCCTCCATCTGGATGTAGCCTCAGTTTGAGTTTCTCAGGTCATTGTGATTGTGCGTGCTGCTTTACCGTGAGTTTTGCCTCAGTTTGTGCCTCTCTCTTCTGACTCTCTTTCAGGTCAGCCTCTGTGTTCTTCAGTTTCCCTTTCAAATCCTCCAGATCTCGCTCCAAACTCTGCTTCTGCAAACACACCTGAGAGACAAAGACAGCGAGGAGAGTATTACAGGCTGTGCAAAGAGAAAGAGCTGGATCTTCATCATGTCCCGTTTGTGGAGGATGGAAACATGTCACCCGCTTCATGCAGGACGCCACACAAACCCATGTTATAAGAACTATGACAAACAAATGGTGAGATTTATTCATGGAATGTAAAAATGCAAATCCTCCTTTTCTTGTTTTGCAGTTCGACCAGATGATGTGCACACCATGCAACACTTGAAGATTTGAATCCAAAGGCTTACTCATGGAAATCAGACACTCATGCAAACCACACATTTGAAATGTGTCTGTGTACACTTAAACAGAGAAATAAAAACAGATTAAAAATAATGTCAAACATATTAACCCTCAAGCACATTATTTTTTTAAGCCCTGTATTTTCCTGCTAATTCTCAGGTGTGATCACAAACTTTAAGCAAATGTTATAGCCAATGACATTTTCCGATTTTTAAAGTTTTGTTTTACACCCAAGTATTTAAAATTGTGGTTAAACTTAGCAGTGAGGTCAACTATGATTCAGACTCAACATAGCAGATCCTACGATGTGACTATTGTGGAGGTGCACATTGTGATATCGATGCTGAAACGATATATTGTGCAACCCTAGTTCAGATGGAAAACTTAGAAAAAATCTGCTCAGATTAAGTAAACTATTAAAAAAATTTATTAATAAAATTTATATATATATATATATATATATATAATACACTGTATATTAAATATGTTTGCCCAAAAATGTCCTCTAGCATGCTTGAGGGTTAAACAGCACACTTGATTAACCTTAAAGGCATAGTTCACCCAAAACTGAAAAATCGGTTGACGTTTACTCACCCTACATTTCTCAATAATCTGTTTGAGTTTATTCAGCTGAACATATTTTTTTGTTTAAATTGTTGGAAATCGTTTGTGTTCAACAGAAAAAGGCAACTCATAAAGGGTTGAAACCACTTGAGAGATAGTAAATGGTGAATAAATTTCCATTTTTGGTGTGAACTATCCCTTTAAATGATCATGTAATTTACATTAGTTTATGTCCTACCAGGATGAGACCTCTTTGGACCTCTGTAAATACTTCACAACTCTTATTACAATACACAGTATCGTATCAACACTATAATATTAGGACTAATTCTACACAAGCAGTAAAACAAGGCTTTTTCCTTCAATGCTAAAACTGCATCGATCAGTGAACTATACATCTAAGTGTGACATTTTACTACCCCTGGTTCATCTACACATCTCCTAGTACTCACGTCTCCGAAGGATGTAGGCATTTCTGAAAAAAACCATGCTATGAGTTTCAAACAGACATCACACAGATATTGCGACACTGACCTTCGCTTTAGTGTCCTCTGATGAGGAAAAACAGAAAGAGAAAGAGGGAACAGCAGTGTGTGAGAAAACATGAGCAGTGGGAGCATGAGAGATTGAGACAGAGGTGACATTAGTGCATTGACCAGCGGACACCCGGCCTGGAGCTCCCATGAGACAAAGCACAAGAGTCAGAGAGGATACAGACAGAGGAGAGAGAGAGATGGAGAGAGAGGAGAGCGAGTAGAGAGATCGAGGACGGACGAGAGAGAGAGAGAGAGAGAGAAGACCGGGGAGAGAGACGGAGAGCGGAGGAGGGAGCGAGAGAGAGAGAGACGAGAGAGCCCCTGAGAGAGATTGGGAGAGAGAGAGAGGAGAGAGAGAGAGAGAAGAGAGAGAGAGAGAGAGAGAGAGAGAGAGAGAGAGAGAGAGAGAGAGAGAGAGAGAGAGAGAGAGAGAGAGAGACAGAGAGAGAGAGAGAGAGAGACAAAGGAAAAGGACAGAAAGCAGAAGATAGTTTAATCTAGGCTGTTTTTAGCCTTCTGGAAAAATTTTGTTTCCGCAAACTACAAATAAAAAGTAGCTACATTTAATGAAACCGAGAAGTGAGTAGAGACAAGTGGAGGTTGTCTAAACACTAATCTAGTTGGTTACTCTGAAACTAGTGGGTTTTAAGTAGGGCTGGGCGATTTGGCCTAAAATCAAAATCTCGATTAATTGAACATTTTACCTTGATTACGATTAATAAACAATTTATTTTATTTTTTGGCCTTTTCGCCTTTATTAGATTGGACAGTAATCAGACAGGAAGCAAAGTGGGAGAGAGAGAGGGGTAGGGTCAGGATTCGAACTCAGGACGTCCTAAAATGCTATCACACCATATGTCGGCGCGCTAACCACTAGGCTATTGCGCCGACTCACTGACAAGTTAGTGATTGAAGGAAACACACCATCTATGATTATTTATTAAACATCATAATAGAAAATATGCCGTCTAAAGGCATCTCTAAGGCAGCTTCCAGTCATCGTCAATATAGTGCAAACATGCGACGTGTAGTTACATTTTTAAAGCGGTGCATAGTTATAAGAACTCAGGAAGGCTGCGCCGGACCACACCCGTGCGTTTGACGCTGAAGTATAAATCAGCCATAACAGAGCGGGGTCACGTGACTCCGCATGTGGTAGGGAAAGTAATTGAAAAAAATTGACATGGAAAAATTAGATCAATTATAGGTTCTGAATTTCGATGTTAATTACTTACCCAGCCCTAGTTTTAAGCCCAAAATATATTATGGTTTGCAGTGATGCACCCAAATTTCTGCTAAAAAAAGGTTGCAGTATAGCTTGTTTAGATGGACCAAAACAGTGATGTTTAAATTGAACTCTGATTGGGCTATTTTGAATGTTCGGTGAATATTTTGAGCACACATGTGCTTTCATAAGGCTTTTGCTTGGCTAATTTAAAAAAATAAATGAATTCTTAACTTTTAAATGGTGTTGATTTTTACATTCTTTTACATGTTACCGAGCAGCTACTTCAGATTGATTGCTAGAACCCTGCTAATGTGTGAAAAGTTAGTTCTGAATTTTGGGACCTTGTTAGAGTTTTATTGGGGGTTGCCTACCAGCCTAAAATCCAAAGTACAGTTTTTTTTAATAGCCCTCCAGTTAAATTTGAATTATTTATTTTAAATATTTCCCAAGTGATGTTTAATGGGGTGTTCACACCAGACGCGACTTGTGCAAATAAATCGCAATATTTGCATGAAAATACAACATTTTAAGTTTACTCGCTACATTCACGCGTGAAATTCACCTCACAATAGACGCGTATTCACGTCATGGGCAGGGCATCTGTCTGCTTGGTGACTCTAGTTTGGTTGCTAAATGGCTAACATGGATTTTATTGAGAGTGTTGCTGTGCTTTATGTGCTTTAGGAAGGCTGAAAAACAGTGTATATTCATTCGGCGCCGTGTCAGAGTCCACTAGATCCTTTCAGAGGTGCACCCAGCTCTGCGAGTTCATCAACCTTGGGAACCAACAACAGGCTCCTGACTAATTAACGCGGCGCGAATGTCCTATGAAGTTCCAATTTTCCAACTCATGTGATTCATGCTTTGAGCGCAAAATGCTCAATTCATGCTGCATCATTTACACCACCTAATTCATGCGAATAGCGCCGGAGGATGTCTATTTGCGTCTTTGCATTGACTTAAGTAAATCACTTGAGCTTGATGCTTCATCAGCATCTGATGAACACCATAACAGATCAAGAATATTTTTTGCACTATTTCCTATTTTATTTTTATTTTGTTTTTTTTTGTTTGGCCAGAATAAAACATATAAAAAATTTTTTTTTAAGCACTGTTGTCCAATTACTTGCCTTATTAACCTAGTTAAGCCTTTAAATTGCACTTTAAACTGGCTACTTGTATCTTGTAAAACTATTCTATAAATATTATGTACAGTCACTCTGGTAAAACCTGTTGTGTTTGAAATGTGTTGAAATAAATATTTTTATTAAATAGCACTTAGAAAATATATATTATATATAAAACAAATTCACAAGAGGGCTATCATTTTTCAATCTGATTTTCTAACTATGAGTACAATGTTTTAAATTTTATGAAAAAAAGACTGAGCTGACAAGCAAAAAGTATTTTTTTCACAAGGGCATTTTTATAATTTATAACTTTTAAAAAAAAGAAGTGATTTTTTCATGTATATAAGTGCGTGTGTATGCTACCATAATTTTAGAATCATTTGAATGACTAAGAATTTGACTGTGTGCATGCATTAAAATAAAAAAGGAAGCATACTTTGGCTTTTATGGTTGCCTAGAATTGTTGGACTAAGTAATAGCACGGTTTCTAAAACCCTAAAAATCAAAAACACTGAGCAAAATCTGCAAATATTAATTTAGTCTCACTACACTGTTTACATGAAGACTGAACATCGGTTCAATATGGTCATTCTCTATTTAGCACTGGTCAGTTTAGGTACCTTCTCGTGCTGAGCCTGCAGCGTGTTGTGAAGTGTTCTGGCCTGCTGGATCTCCTGGTTCAGTCTGTTGTTCTCCTGCTGATGCTGTTTCTCCAAAGCCTGCCTCTCTCTCTGCTGCTCCACCAGCTCCTACACAACACAAAACACAATCATTGTAAGACTAAGACCAGTGGTGTAATGTAATAGTAATGATACAGTACTTGAGTAATATTTGCGAATATCTGCACTTTACTTGAGTTTTTGTTTTTCTGACAAATTTCACTTTTACTCGACTACATTTCTATACAATAATTTTGATACTTTTACTCTGTTCCTTTGGTTTCATTCGTAGAAAGTAGTGAAAATGTAGCAAAGACTGCAAGTCAGTTAGATGAATCCGTGATCTGCTGCATTACTTAAACTAGTTTGCTCATTTGCAGTCATGTGCTCACACTAGCTCAGCGGTTCTGAACAAGTCCATGCATGTCATGTGGCTAGTGATTGATTATTATTATATTGATGATACTTGACAATAAGACTGGTAGCGGCACCTATTACTCGTGTAAAAAAAAAAAAAAACTGGAGATGCCTCTTATACTAGCCAACAGATGTAGAACTGTTGGCATTTAAAAACTCACTGTCTGACATCAAGAAAAACATCAAAGGTCCCGTGAAGTGCTTTGAAATGTGCATTTTTTTTTAAATGTTTGACAATCTCAACTGAAACTCGAAAAGAGGGTGGGGCATAGTGTAGCTCCTCCCCTTTAAAAAACAGCCAATAGGGTTTTATTTGATCGCCGCTCTTTCGATAAGAGTGGTTGAGCTCAAGCACATCAAATGGAAAGCATCTTGAAGGGAAGCGGGGCATGTCAGATACTAGAGAGCATACTTCATTTGAAACTGAAGCATGAGGTGATGTGGAAAAAAAAGTTTTGATCCTTTTAGATAAGGGGTTATCTAAACTCAGTCCTGGAGGGCCAGTGTCCTGCATAGTTTAGCTCCAACTTCCTTCAACACACCTGCCTGGAAGTTTTTAGTATACCTAGAAAGAGCATGAATAGCTGGTTCAGGTGTGTTTAATTGGGGTTGGAACTAAAATATGCAGGACACCGGCCCTCCAGGACCAAGTTTGGGCACCCCTGATTTAGATGGTTTATATCAGGTTTACTTCTTCTAAACATGAATTTAGTCACTGGTTTGGTGAGCACTAGCTTACAGACATCCGAAAAATGAACAATACCGATGCTAACATCTAAAAAACTTATTTTAATTTCACGGGTTCAGATCAAGCAGACAACAGTGTTTAAAAGTCTTTACCATTTAAAATTATTATTTTAAACTTATTATTATCATCATCATCATCATCATCATCATTTTACCTAAACATTTATACAAAGAAAACAAAATTAAAATTGAACAAAAACTTGCTGCTTAAACAGTGTATAGATTTTATTAGTTATTACCTGATAAAAGATTAAGCTTTTATTTTAATTGCAGCATTTACCTGTACTTTTACTTTCATTATTTAAGTATGAAAAGTATTTTTTTTACTATTAATGTACTTCTAATATTTTAAACAGTGACTAGCTGTTACCAAAGTCATTTTCTAGTGAGAATATCAGTAGTTTTACTTAAGTATGCTTTTCAAGTACTTTATACACCACTGACTAATACATCATCTCCTGTGAAGCGCTTTAAAATAACTTGCAAGCAGCTAAAAAAAGCCATAATGCTAAAACCAAGACGTCTGATTGGCCATTGGTTGCCTCCAGATTCTCCTAAGGAAACCAGTGACAAATGAATCTTCTGAGTTTCCTGCATTGCAGTGGGGCTGTAGGAAACACTGAATCACCGGCGTCTCACCCGTTGATGTTCTCTCTCCATGTCTTTCCTGCGCTGCTCTGCATTGCAGCGACTGCTTTCAGCATTCTGCCTTTGACATTTCAGCTCCTCCTGAAGGTGCTTGACTTTCTGTTCAGCGGTCTGGGCCTACAGACACACAATCAATGCACATTCAATGGACATACTAACTTTTTCAAAAATTCCATTAAACCACCGTAAACAAAGTAATGCAACAAGAAAAGTTCACAAATGGAAACTTTTTGTGGGATCAGGTATTATGAACCCAACAATTAATCCATTTTTTAGACCTCATTTAAAAAGCGTAATGTTAATTTATGAACTTACTACTAACAGATTTGGGTCAGAACTATATTTTGAAGGAAAGCAATTGATATTTATTCCACTAGTATGCATTAAATGGAATTTAATATTTAATTACAACTGAACAAAAACATAAAATTAAAAGCAATGATTTCAATTAAAGTTTAATTAATTTTAAAGTTTGCAATGCAAATGCAATTAGATCCATTTGTTTAGTAAACAAATCAAGTTTCTCATATAATACATCTACTAAAAGACTTCTAAAAATATTACTTTACAATTGTAAACATATCATATAAACATTTGCATAAAAATACACCACAAAGTTAACTTTTTTCATTCCATTAGGCATTATGAATCCTTTTATACAATTAATTTAACAATTAATCTTTTTTATAGAACTCATTTAAAACGTGTAATGTTCATTTATGAATTTAATCAAGAGAACTTTTAAGGAAAGAAATAAAAAAAAATTCAGCTAGCATGCATTAAATACAACTAAAGTAGGGCTGGGTGATTTGGCCTAAAATCAAAATCTTGATTAATTGAAAATTTTAACTCTATTACAATTAATGAACGATTATTTTATTTTTTCATAGTTCACTGACAAGTTTTGTACAGTAAATATGCTCACATATTACGAGTGAGAGATTTCTGAATGAAGGGTGCATTACTTGATTTTAAAATAATTGAAGGAAACACACACTATCTATGATTATTTATTAAACATTAACGCTGAACAACTGAAATTAAAACACACACTGCCTAAAACCAACAATCACAAATAAATAACTTGCACTTTTGGAAACAAAATAAATAATTTTCAATGTTTTTCATATTAAAAGTAGAAAATAAGCAGTATCTTATCTAAAAATAACTCTTGTACACCCTGTAAACAATATTTAAAGTGCATTTCTTGAATCTTCTATAAACAAATATGTAAATAATAATTTTATTGTAATGGAAAATATGCTGTCTCAAGGCATCTCTAGTGCAGCTTCCAATCATCTTTAGTGTAGTGCGACATGTGGTTAAATTTTTTGAGAGGTGCGCGGGTATACGACCGCGCAAAGCCTGCGCCAGACCACACCCGTGCATTTGACGGAGAAGTTTAAATCAGCCTTATCAGATCGGCGTCACGTGACTCCACACACGGTAGGGAAAGCAATTAAAAAAATGTATCTGAAAAATTTAGATCAATTATAGGTTCTGAATGTCGATTTCGATTACTTTTCGAATAATCGCCCAGCCCTAAACTAAAGCAATAGAAAAAGATTCCTAAAAAACAAAAGAAAAGCTTTGTATTTCTATGCTGTTCTTTTAAACATTCAATTCACCAAACCACGAGAATTCTTTGAAAATAAATAATCATGGTTTGACTAATCATTTCAGCACTGATAATAAAGGTTTCTTGACATTGATAACTAGAGTAATGACTGGTTTACACCTTTGCCATTGCAGTAATAAAAAATTTAAGGGTATAAAAATATCACAATTATAGTGACCAAAATTATCCCGATTATCAATATTATGCTAGTTTTGTTAAAAGGACTTAAAAGTTCTTATAAATTTTATACACACTTAAGGCATTTCACCAAGTTTTGTATAAACAAATATAAAAAAAAAAAAAAAAAAAAAAAAAAAAAGAAAAGAAAAACAATAAACATGGATCCCTGCATTTTGTGTTTATTTACTTATGTTTGTATTATTTCATGTCATTTTTGTGGGTTTTTATAGGCATGTTTGACTTTCTTATTCAAGATATTGTTTGATAAACCTGCACATGGAAAACTACCTTACAGAGATCCATGTTTACATTGTAACTAAAGATCTGAGAATCCTTCTAGCAAACGTATGTGTGTGTTGCTTCAAGAAAGCAACCATTCATTTCTGTTTTGTTTTATTTTCAAATGGTTTCTATTAATTTATTCTTCATTTAATTATTTTATTTAACCATATGATCATTAGTCATTTATATGATCATTATATCATTTTATTGATCATTAGTTAATGATTTGATTATTATTGATTATTATTTGTCATTTTATTGTATTTATATTTTATTATTATTTATTTTTTCCCATATTGTTATAATCTTGGGCAGCACGGTGGCGCAGTGGGTAGAACGTTCACCTCACAGCAAGAAGGACGCTGATTCGAGCCTCGGCTGGGTCAGTTGGCATTTCTGTGTGGAGTTTGCCTGTTTTCCCCGTGTTCACGTGGGTTTCCTCCGGGTGCTCCTCTTTCTCCCACAAGTCCAAAGACATGTGCTATAGGTGAATTGGAAGACTAAATTGTCCGTAGTGTATGTGTGCGAATGAGTGTGTATGGATGTTTCCCAGTGATAGGTTGCAGCTGGAAGGGCATCTGCTGCGTAAAACATATGCTAGATAAGTTGGCGGTTCATTCCGCTGTGGTGACCCCGGATTAATAAAGGGACTAAGCCGAAAAGAAAACGAATGAATGAATGTTATAATCTTATGACTGTGTGGATTCAAGCAACAATTGTTTTCAAGAGTAAGAGATAAGAGAATGTCTCTATTTCAAGGTCTGTATTGTCTCTGGACAACGTTGTGAAGCAGTAATTTTCCATTGCTGTTGCTTGTGGTATAATAACACTTGTTGGATTTATCCTGGTCAGACGAAGTCAACTAAGATTATCCAAAAACTCTGCTCTTTCTTTATCATCATCACTTCGTCTCCTGCTCCTCTCTGGCTTTCTCAGTCAACTCCTATACTGATAGATTGTTGATTCAGTTAAATACTGGTTAACAGGTTTGAGTATTGGGCAGCTCCGCTGGCTTGTTGTCTGGATTACCAGAGAAACAGACATTTTCTGACAGGCCTGGCATCCGGGGCTGGATTTTATTTATCTGGCATGGAGAGTGTGATCTAACAACTAAAATATCTAAATTGTGATATTCCTAACTGATATTGGGATTTGATTTGCACTTTAAATGAAAGGAACACAACATACTTGAACTATTTATACATTAAATAAACAAACATTTATGAACTGTTCATATAAACACGTGTTTACACTGCAGCCTTTTACAATTAGCTAATCACTATTTCACAGAATTTACAGTAAGTTTTCAAAATCAGGATAATCCAACATTTTAATAATGTAAATATGAAATGGTAATACTAACCATTAACAAGTTTACCATGGCTTACATTGCAACTGGTTATCGTGATAACACTAAAATAAATGTATATGCGAGTAAATTATATTACAATTGAAAATAATTATTTATCTGCATTTTAATTAAATAAATGCAGCCTTGGTGAGGGTATTTAAGTGCCCTAAAAAAGAAATAAATAATGAATTATATATAATAAATAATACATAAATAAATACTAACTTCAAACATTATAATTGTACTCTATACTATTATTCATTAATGTCCATAACATATTGATTACATTATTTAATTACACCTAATATATAGATTAACAAATTGAACCTTATTTTAAACTGATTATTATTATTATTACCATCATCAATATTAGAGTTGAGTCTGATGGTATGAGTGGGTGTTTTGGCAAAAATTTCATTTAAACAGCACTGCATGTTGAAGTGTGTTCGCTGTGTTTTTAAACAAAAATGCAATTTTCCATTAAGTCTTGGACATTTCTGCATTAAACAGGACCTTTTATGCAAAAATCATTTTTTATAAGGGGTTTAAACACAGTTGTGTGGCAAGACTGTGTGAATATGGCCAGCCTCTTATGGTAAAAACTAATAAAATCTATTCGTTTATGACCACACTTTATAAAAATTGTAGAAAAACTTGGAATGCCATTCTCCTTTTTTTTACGTGTCATCAGAGGGGAAAAGGCCCATCCATTAGTAACGATCTCTCCCTCATTAGCATAGACAGCCCTAAGTGAGAAGCAGCTGTCTGCCATTAGAGTTTTGAATCTGCCGCTATGCTGACACAGGCGTTTATAGCTCCACCCTCTTTTGAACAGAGTGCTAGGATCACAATCTCATTTGATACTTGTGTGTTATTTTGAACTGAAACTTCACATACACACTCTAGGGACATCAGAGACCTATTTTAGACCTTGTAAAAAGGGCCATAATAGGTCCCTTTTACGCATTATTATGTAATATTTTATTGGTGTGCTTACTCTGTCAGTTTCCTGTGTGCTGCGGGTCTGTGCGCGGGACAGCTGCTCTTGCGTGCGCGTCAGGCTCTGCTCTTTGCTGCTGATCTCTCTGTTAGCCTGAGCCAGACGAGACTCCACGTCCTTCATGCGCTCAGACTCCAGCTGGGCCTCGCGCTGTAGATCTGAAACACGCACACGCAGCTCTGAAAGAGGAAGACAGACACTCAATTATTCATGTGCCATTCTCAAATGTTATTTTTGGCTATTTTGAAATAAACGTTTGATGTATTATGTACCATATGAAAACATTTACAGGATAAAGTTTCCTACTCAAGACAACAAGTGCATTTATGGAAATCAAGCTATGTATAACCATGATATTTCTGGATGACATCATAATGTAATTAACATATGACTTGAGTTTTGTAAAAAATCCGCAAATTTCTGCGGAATGATTTTGGGAGTATTGTTGCTAAAAAATTCAAACACAACATAAAAAATAATGACTTTACAATTTATTCATTTTCCTTTACAGTTTACAATGCAAATCTATTTAGATACTATTATTTAGTAAACAAATCAAATTACTACAAAAAAAGACTATAGAAAATAAAGAAAATATTACTTTGCAAGCTGTATTGTAAACATATCATGAAAACATTTGCATATTAGTTATTAAAATTACTGAAATTAATATAAAAACTTATATTTGCACAAGTAAATAAATTTGACTCGATGGAATAAAAAATTTGTGGAACTTGCAGATTCTGCTTGACCCCACATATGACTGATATTACAAGTGATAAATGTTTTAAATATTTGTTATACATGATATATAATTATTATATATTGTGTAAAAGAGCTGTAAATTTTGCTCATACATTTTAATGTCATGTTTATTTTCTATTATTTACATCAGGGTTTTCTTTTTAACTGCGGGGCCCACTTCTTTCTCTGATCAACTTTTGAAGGCCCACCTGTCTGACATGAATGACTAAAATGTTTGTATGAAATGCTCATTTAAACCTTTATTTTTTAACAAATAATATATCATATTATATTATTTTAAATATATTATACATTTGTTGTTCCTTCTATTATCTATTATTTTCTATTATCAGCATTTTATAAAAAATATATTAAATATTCTATTCAAAAATATACAGACAAATGTAAATTACAGTAAAACACTAAATCTGTTGAAACGCGTTGATCTGAAGATGGTTGAGTTTGCAGCTGGATATCACAACAGCTCCGCCTGAGCTGTTGTGCATGAAGCTCATGTGCAAGTTTATTTTACATTCTATGGCAGAAACACAATTGAGCCTTGCTAGATCCTCAGCTATGGGCGCGCGTCCATTATAAAACACTCACAGGACATTCATTTGGACAACTATGTGGATATACTAAATAGTTCACACAAAAAAACACAAAGAGGTCAACCTGCGGTCTGATCTGTGTGGGTCCTACCGCACCAGTATATTGATGGGGATTCTATATTGCTCAGTGAGCGCCATCTTTCAGATGAGAGGTTAAACCGAGGTCCTGACTCTCTGTGATCATTAAAAGTCCCAGGCCAAATTTGCCCACTGGCCTCGGTCCATCATGGCCTCTTAACCATTCCCATATCATAATTGGCTTCAGCACTCTGTCTCCTCTCCACCAATCAGCTGGTGAGTGGTGTGCAGTCTGGTTAAATATGGCTGCCGTTGCATCATCCAGGTGAATATTGCACACTGGTCGTGGATGAGGAAACTCCAACCAAAAATGTATAAAGCACTTTGAGTGTCCAGAAAAGCGCTATATAAAAAGGAATTATTATTATTATTATTATAATAAAGACTAATTTTAAAGAGATAGTTGACCCAAACATTTCTCTCCCTTGTGTGGTTTTAAATCTTGGAGGAGGAGTTTCTTTCTTCTGTTGAACACCACAGAAGATATTTTAAAGAATGCTAGTGGCTTGCACCTATTAAGTTCCATAGATAAAACATTACAAATGGAAGTCAAATGGGTGCCAACTACTAGCATTCTTTAATGTTTAACAGAAGAAGAAAAAAAACTATAGATTTTGAACAAGTGAAGAGAGAGTAAATTATGACAATTGTAATTTGTGGATGAACTATCCCTATAAGTACAGGTCTGATTATGTGCATGTAATGGTTTTATAAATGTGTGTTACGCTGAATAGCAATAGAAAGCTATTCTATTCCATTCTCGCCATTTTGAAATGTTCACAAAAAATATTTGAGAAATTATAGTAGATCATACTTTCATTCAATGTGCTTTTTCTTTGTATACAAAAATCAATTTAAAGGTAATAATTTGTGAATTTGACAGACATTAAAACTGAACACTTAATCTTAAATTCATTTACTTAAAAAAATTATACAATCGTTTTTTTTTTACTTTGTGCCATTAATTATGGTGCTATTCCCTTCAAATTCTCATCACTAGAATGAATATATATATATATATATATATATATATATATATATATATATATATATATATATATATATATATATATATATATATATATATATATATATATAAATAAAAGGTCAGTTTTCTTGTTCAAATATTTCAGAAAAATTAGTTTGTTTAATTGTCTTCATATGACATACATTCTACCATTTACACTATACACAACACTGTACCAAGCACATTACACTATAGTTAAATAAAGTATTCTGGTGCAACATGCCTTTGCTAACTTTGAAAAAAGTGTTGCAAGTGTTGAATAGATCCTTTTAAAGGCATTCTAATATGGCAATCACTGTGACAGTGATTGTAAGGAATTACAATAGGCTCTGAATAATTTACATTTGAGAAAAAGTTTATATTTCTCTTCCAGAAGCCAAGCGTTTATTGGTCAAAATCAGTAATACTGTGGTGCAGAGCTGTAGAGAGCTGTCTGTGGAGATGACAAACCCTGATGACCTCATTGATGACTCATCAACTCCACAAAAACAAAACAATGGAGAACATTCATACCATCTGTACTCGCTCTCTCTCTCTCTTACACACACACACACACACACACACACACACACACACACACAGAGAGAGAGAGAGAGAGACAGATCTCTCTTGCTCAACACACATACACACACCCAGTCTCTCGCTAAGCCACCTCACAACAGTTGTATCTGATTCTGGCCAGAGATAAGACCAGCATGTGTCAGAGAGTCCAATTCACTCTTCTTGTTTACAAATGAGTATTTAGAAATACTAAATGCACTGCAAATACTAAATATAGAAGTTTAGAACAGATTTAGTGAGGGGGAAAAAGTTTACATTTAAGCATATTCTATGGTTTTAAAGTCATTTTTTTTAACAATTCATTATATGAACAGAACACTTAGCAAAAGAAATATATGCATTTAGTTGATTAAAAGTATATACTGTATATAAATATATAAAATGCTTTTCTATTGACCTGCGAAACATATCACAAAATTGACATTATAACAATAATATTATATGTAATATTCGTATAATGAGTAAATCGCAGACATGTGTGATAAATTGCATATATTTTATGCATTGGTTGTTTGCCTAAATTTAACCAATCAGATGAGGCCTTAATCCCCACCTCCCTAGTAGCTGCTCTTCTGCTATTGGCTGGAGCGCCTCAAAGGTGAACCCAGAGCTGAAAATAATCACTAATGTTAAGAAAAGAGAGGAAAATGACAACAGCCAATCAGTGTCAGGATATCTGCTGAGGTTTTAAAGACTAAATATTTTTAGTCTGAAATAGAACTAATTAGATCTGAAAAATGTATAAAATTACCTGCTTAAAAATAGCATTTTTCTAGGGAAATGTACACTCACAGGCCACTTTATTAGGTACACCTGTCCACT
Organism: Danio kyathit; assembly: GCA_903798195.1. NCBI lineage: Eukaryota > Metazoa > Chordata > Actinopteri > Cypriniformes > Danionidae > Danio > Danio kyathit. The sequence continues at coordinate 11,824,959 of LR812532.1, read as the reverse complement.
GTTAATGCAAGTTTCTAATCGGCCAATCACATGGCAGCAACTCGATGCATTTCGGTATGTAGAAATGGTCAAGACGATCTGCTGCAGTTCAAACAGAGCATCAGAATGGGGAAGAAAGGTGATTTAAGTGACTTTGAAAGTGGCATGGTTGTTGGTGGCTGATCTGAGTATTTCAGAAACTGCTGATCTACTGGGGTTTTCGCACACAACCATCTCTAGGGTTTACAGAGAATGGTCAGAAAAAAAGAAAATATCCAGTGAGAGGCAGTTCTGTTGGCGCAAATGCCTTGTTGAGGTCAGAGGAGAATTGCCAGACTAGTTCTAGCTGATAAAAAGGCAACAGTAACTCAAATAACCACTCGTTCCAACTGAGGTATGCAGCAGGGCATCTCTAAACGCACAAAACGTTGAACCTTGAGGTGGATGGGCTACAGCAGCAGAAGACCACACCGGGTGCCACTCCTGTTAGCTAACAACAGGAAACTGAAGCTACAATTCACGCAGGCTCAACAAAATTAGACAATAGAAGATTGCAAAAACGTTGCCTGGTCTGATGAGTCTCGATTTCTGCTGCGACATTCGGATGGTCGGGTCAGAATTTGGCGTCAACAACATGAAAGCATGGATCCATCTTGCCTTGTATCAACGGTTCAGGCTGGTGGTGGGGGTGTAATGGTCTGGGGGATATTTTCTTGGCACACTTTGGGCTCATAAGCACCAATTGAGCATTGTGTCAATGCCACAGTCTACCTGAGTATTGTTGCTGACCATGCCCATCTCTTTATGACCAGTGTACCAACCATGTCAAAGCGCGAATGACCTCAGACTAGTTGCTTGAACATGACAATGTGTTCACTGTATTCAAATGGCCTCCACAGTCACCATACCTCAATCCAATAGAGCACCTTTGGGATGTGGTGGAACGAGAGATTCGCATCATGGATGTGCAGCCGACAAATCTGCAGCAACTGCATGATGATATCCTGTCAATATGGACCAAAATCTGAGAAATATTTCTAGTATCTTGTTGAATCTATGCCACAAAGGATTAAGGCAGTTCTGAAGGCAAAAAGGGGTCCAACCCGGTACTAGTAAGGTGTACCTAATAAAGTGGCCAGTGAGTGTATATTGCAAGTAATACGTTAAATCGCAACACTCAACTCATTGCATGTTTCCAGTCTTGTTTCCACAATTACATACTCAAATAATTTAGAGAACTGTCAATTTAATTTGTAATAATTGCAATATAATGTTTTACTTTACTTTTTTTTTTTTTTTACTTTTTACTGAGCACTAACTTTTGAACTTTTTATCTCAGTGCATTCCTGCTTTTCAATGCATGTATTGTGCCTCATGAACTGGGATATCATTATTGGAAATCTGACACTAGCATTCACCAATAAGCAGGCTGACTGTGTAAATAAACCTGACGTTCTGTGAACAAATACAAAGCTCTACCTCAGTTAATGGGCAAACACAGCTGCAAGAAAAATAAAACCTCACTTTAGTCTTATTTTAACCTTATTATTATACACATTCTTTTAGCAAATATAGCATCTAGTTTACTTTCAGCACCATGTGAAGCTATGACAAATCTCCTCCTTCCTTAACATGCAAATACTACACAAATCTGCTCATACCACTGATGAGGTCGATCAACTTGCTCTCAGTGGCTGCCATGTCAACACTGTGTAAACAGCGACTTTGGACTGTTTTAATTTTTTATGATTATTATATAGCAGGCAAGCAAATGTCTTGGATTCCAACAAGCCTGGAAAGAGAGATGTAACTCAACCCAGAGAACATGACACAGCAGATTAGCATTTAAAGGGACAGTTCACCCCGAATTGAAAATCATTATTTACTCGCTCTCTACTTGTTGCAAACCAGTTAGAGTTTGAACACAACTCCGAAGAACACAACAGAGGATATACTGAAGAATGGTTGTTAACCAGAATCTTCATAACAGGACATATAGGGGAAAAGAAACCTGAAGATTCTTCAAAATATCTTCCATCATGTTTAACAGAAGAAACAGACTGACTGATTTAAAACTAATTAGGGGTGTCATTTATGGTTGACCTATTCCTTTAAGTAAAAAGACTTAAAGACTTTTCAACTCTCATAATATTTTAGGGTCCAATTTTGACCAGGAAGAGACAGGACTAAAAACTATAATTCAGTTTACAAAGTGATATTCACATTTTGTTTTTATAATTTTGTTTTGTATGAAGCACTTTGCCAAAAATACTTTAAAAACTTTTTGTAAAATATATTTAGGCTTTTCTCCTCTTCTTTCATCACTTCTTTTTTTTCATCTGGAATTAAACTAATATGCAAATAACAAATAAAAAAATATTCAGATTTTTTATTGCAATTTTATGTTATTTTCCTAAATAAACCTTTAGATTTCATAAATGTGATAACATTAAGTAATTGCACTGAATTCTAATAACATCTATGAAGTAATGGTAATTCTTATATAATATATTATATATTTTTTACATTTCATAATATGATTTATTCAAATAAATGTACCCATCCATTGTGTAATACATAAGAGGGGTAAATACAAGTTTTACCACATGAAAACGTTCAAACTCAGAGTTTCTTTTTACAAATTCACTTATTAATAGAAAGTTGCCCTGGTTTCACAGACAGGGCTTAGATTAAGCCAGGATTAGGCCATTTGAACATTTGTCATTTATAAAAATGTGCCTTAACTGGTGTCCATCCTGAGACAAAAATGGCACTTCTATATAGTTTAAGACAGGGGTTTTCAAACCGTGGGGCACGCCAGCACCTATTAAGGGGGGCGCGAGACATTGAGGCTTGCACTCAAGTACATGACTGGGTGCTTTTTAAAACTAATGACGGTGAATGAATGAAAGTCAAACCGGTGAGCCATCTAACAAAAAAGTGCCCTTCTAAAACAAATCAGCAGGATGCCCTTCTGGATCTTCCACTTACTTTAAAGATACTGACTACGTTTACATGGACATCTGTAATGGTTATTTGCCTTAATCTGAATAAGACAATAATATAATTACGTGACGTGCTTTTTGAATGTTGCGTCACCAGGCTATTCACGTTTCCTGCAGTGTCTCATGTAATTTTGGGCGTTTCATCTTCAATTTCTCGACTTTAACTGCAGTTTAACTTTCACTCATGAACATTTCATTCATGCCCCGTGACAAACGGGGTATTTGACGGGAATATGAAGGACTGGTGGAAAAGTGTTGTTTTTTTGATACCGCACGTCGAATGGAAAGAAAAAAAACTTCGCATTGTGGTGTGTGTGCAAAAACAAAATGACGAATGCGCACAGAAAACATACCCGCGCGCCTTTTGCACCGCTCCTGCTTGACGTTGACACGCTACTCACGTTCCCATGTGGTTGTGAACATGCATGTCGAAAAAATACGCGTTGCTAACACATCTAACATGCATTGTGAAACCGGCATAACAGCCTTTTTTGTGGGAGTGTCAGCAGTGAGTTTTGGAAGTCAATAAAAAATAAAGTTTAAATAATAGGATGATGATCTTATTTTGACTAAGCATGGCTCCTGATAGATTTATTTGTATGAAACAGAAAGGAGGGATGACAAGTCTGTGAAGTAAGACTTAATAAACCTAATTCTGGGCCATGAGTCAGGTCTAAAGCCTGGTTTATACTTCTGCGTCAAGTGATCAGCGTGACCCACGGCGAATGCCTTGCGTGTTACCGTGCATTTATACTTCTGCGTGCTGTTTCTCTTGTTCTGCAATAACACTTCAGAAACGCTAGCTGGCAGTAGGTGTTTATGTTTCTCTGTGTCGAGTTTCTTCGCTGGTGTTTTGCTTTTTCTGAACGCTTCCTTAATGTACAAGTGGCTCAAATTTGCTCATTTTGAGGCAGGAACTAGCGGACGTGCAACAACTGTAATCATAAGGTAAACACAAAACAACAGTCTCCATCCGGAGCTCCTTCACGAGACTCCACACTTGTAAACACTCGCGCGGCTCTTACCTCTGCCCCCACACTCGTCGGCGCTACCAAGCCGACCAATCCCAGAGCTTGCGCTATGTGTACGAGTTACATTTTTTGAGAGGTGCATCAACGTCGCCAATGGACACGGCGAGGGCTATGTGTCCATGCGTAGGCTGCAACGTAGCATACGCGTGCGCTTGACGCAGAAGTATAAATCAGCCTTAAGACAACACACAACAGATAATTCTATAAAACATCTTTTTTTGCATTATATAGAAGTGTCTACAAAATTTCATTCTCATAAAATTAATATAATTATGTAAAAGATTTCCTAAATGATCTTAGCATATCACTGCAGTTGTGCCTTTACATAGTTTTCCAGTTATATTTAGAATAATTTTTTTTTTTTATTTAGAATAGAATAATAATTCTATAATAATAATAATATTAATAAATAATACTCTTGTTTATTTATAATAAATATTTAATAAAAAAATGTGTTTTAAAATAACAAATTTATAATTTTTATATAGTTACAATTTAATTGGTTTTGGGGTGGCATAAATTCTCACTTTAAGCTAAAACCTACAGTTGGCAGCCCTGTATAATTGACATATCATCAAAGATTACAGGTATTGAACGCAGTTATGATCCTAGAGAATTTGGATATTGGGGGAAACTTAACTACTAGATACAGCTCATTATAAAAAAAAAAAAAAAAAACACTTTACACTTCTGGCTGGAATGGCTGGAAAAATTTTCAGTTTTAATTAACTGGAAATCATCTCACTCGCCATCTATAAATCATTGGATCAACGAACTTATTTCCTATTGCACCCATGAGAAAATACTGTTCAGTAGCTAAGATGCGCACAGATTTTGAAAAGGTGCATAAAAAAAATGTATGCGCATAACTGAGTAGGATAAACTTTTTATTTGATAAGAAAAGATGCGCATAAACTACAATAGAAACACTTTTACTGAAATTCCAGTATGCGCATTAAAAAGGTCATGTGGTTTTGTTATTTGAGATCATGTGATGATAAAAATGTGTGTGAATGGACAAACCAACAGGCTGACCACATAGTAAAACATCTGAAATGCTGTTTTGGTCGTTCTAAAACGCCTTAACCGTTTTAGTATTAGTTTTATTATATTATTTATTACATCCAGAACTATCAAGTCAAACGCCACCAGGTGTTCACTGCGTGTCGGCATTTGTCTTCTGAGGCGCAAGTAATTTATTAAATAAAGTAAAAGTTCACGCAGCTTCTCTTACTGCAGTAAATCCCATTTTTACTTTTGATATTTGGCGCCAGTTAATCAGGAAGGGATGATTTTGTTCTCTTTGACTCGTTGGATGAAAAAAAATGTTTTATGCAATATTCTAGTTTAGCGCATAAATTTAATTTGCATCTTTGAATGGAAACATGGCTATTGTTAGAGAATCGCAAAGGACTTTTGAACAAATTTGGGGACCTTTTCTAGTGCATTTACCTTCCATTTTGTAGTTGTATGCTTTAGGTTTAAATTTGTATTTTTTTTTTTTTACATTTATTTATTACTATTATTATTTTTTCAAAATCTCTCTGATATTAAGTTTTTTTTTTTCATTGTTTGCTTTTGGTAAAGTAAAAAAAAATGTTTGTTCAATATGATTTGTTTTACACATATGAAAATAAAACTGGAAAAAATGTAACAGGAACATCAAAACAATATACAGATTCTGTGTCGTTAAAACTAAAGACCTGTTGCAGGTTACACATTTTACTCATGGATGTCTGAATAAAATGTTTTATTTCTCCTGAACTCCAGTGGTTAAGCTCACCATCGATTTCGTTCCTCAGGGCGTCCTCCATCCCACAATCACTGCTCTTAATCATGACCTCACTGGATGAAACCAAGGAAGTTGGTCGTCCTTTGGGAGTGGACCACAAGACATCACGTTCCCATGGAAACACAGAGGAGGGGGTGGATGGCTCTGACTGGCGGACGTGGCGCCGAAGGGGTGGGGATTTATATGGTTGCTGTGGAAACGGGGAGGATGCCCCGCCTGCTGAGGGCTTGGGGACGTCTCCGAACTGCAGCTGCTGCTAAAGCAGACAGAACACAAACACGTGATTCAGGAAGCAGAGGGATAAACAAAAGATCTCTTATTAAGAAGCTACTCTTAAAAGTGTTTATGCATACGTGACGTACTCTGACATGCTGTGCTTTGCTTTCACTCTCCGCTCTGAAACCACCTGCAGTGAAAAACAGGTTGTAAAAGAATAACAGTGATGAACAGCTTGTTCTGAATGCATCCCACACATGATACAAGCCAGGAAAAAAAGAGCCTGGATACAAAGTTGAAATCAGAGATAGACAAAGCAATCGCACACTCTACCATGCAATCAGTCTTTAGGGACCTTCAGGGAGGGAAAAAAAACACTCTTTACCCTACTTTATGAAGGGATACAATATGAAATCTTTGAAGAATCACAAACAGACAGAAAGTGAGAAAAACAAATGGGCCAAGCGTGACGGATTGTACCGTTGTTGTCCCAGGGAGAGCTCGTGTTCCAACAAGGTGTGGAAAACAACGTGGATTCCCCAGAGCCATTTCCCTTCTGCAGCTTTTCCAGCTCTGCCTCAAGCCTACATGCAGAGAAAGTGAGAGAGATGGTGCTAGGTCAATACAGCAATGGGGCTTACAGGCTAATGTCAATACTCAGGCCTAGAGCGTTGTATTGGGTCATTTTGTAACCTCACCATCAGTGTCACACCAATGTTATTTATTTTAGCATTATTTTAAATAACATTTATGTACATTTGAACTTGTGTTAATTTACATAAATGTTACATTTATGTACATTTGCAACCCATCCAAGCTAATTAACCTATGCTACTATTTAGTTAAATTTTTATTTTAAATGCTAAACAGGATCCAGTGATCTCATGACATGTTGTGATGTTATTCCTGATACAGTTGAACACTGCAATAAATATAGTGCAAGCTCTGCAACATTAAACTTCTTTTAAACTTTAAAACACTGTAACATTTTTTACTGTGAGAATATGGATATTTCACTGATGACCCTTTAAAAAAAAAAAAGAAAAAAAAAAAAAACATAAATAAACATATTTCATATCCACTACAAAATGTGCAAGATGTTTTTTGTATAGATACAACTTAAATGTTTAATATTTTCCCATTTTTAATACCTTGGTGTCATCTGCAAGGCTTTTCCTGGATTTTAAGTAAGCAGTCTTGTACTTCAGTCTTTTTTTTTTTTTTGATTCCCTCTTAACTTCAAATTAAAGTATGCAATGTTGTAATTTACCTCATGGCCCATAAAAGTTTAACTAAGACTTCTTGACAATCATTATGGGAAATACTTCTGAAACAAGTATTGCTAAAACAGTGTTCATTCACAGTAGTAGAAGTACACAAATCAGTATTTGAATGCATATACAATTTGAATTTGAGTAAAAGTACATTTACCCTAATAAAATATTACTACAATCCTCCTTTTAAATTTTTACTAGTGTCAAAGTACAAAAATTGATTTTAATGTACTTGAGCATTGCATTACAAAAACTTCTCAATCACTTAGGCCCAATCCCAATTCTACCCCTTAGCCCTTCCCCCTCGTTTTGCACGTTCATGTGAAGGGGTAGTGGTGTCCCAATTCTCTTTAGCTTGAAGGTATAGGGCTAAGGGGAAGGGGTATACACCCCTTTGAACAAAGATTTTTTTCAGGACCACACTCGAAACCAAAGGGTAAGAAAATTTCCCAGAATACACCAGCTACAGTGGCAGTTTCACTGCACCCGGAAGTAAGGAGAGCCACAAATTAGTATTTTTTGTCATTATTACCAATTTTTACAACAAACAAGCACATGTTTTAATATATTTATAGCCGCGTTCATGTTTTACCATCATGCTTTTATAAAAAATAAATAAATAAATAAATAAAAAAATAATAATAAAATAAAATAAAAACCGCTAAATTTCGCGATCTATAATCCATAATAATAACTCCTGTACAGCAGTCCCACAACATTCTGACACTCGAATACCCTGTCAGAAAAGTCTAGTTGCTGAGAATGAGCGTTTTACAGTGTCTGCTATAATGTTAATGTTGTTTTTGGTGTGTTTACATAGATGAATATGGCCACAGTGTAAATGTGCAGTAGAGTTACGATCTTATTGCCACATTAGATTGTTATGATAACATAATATATGACTTCAGTGATTTCCTGAAGATAAATACCAAAAAAATAACACAACTGGAATAACTACAGCAGATCGTCTGATTTCATATGAAGCAAGACATTGCGATGACGTGTGCAGGTGCTGTAGTGCTGTCCCAATTCTTAGGGGTAAATTTTGAAGCCCTTTCCCTTCACACTCTTTTTTAAGGGGGAAGGGGAAGGGGTACAAAAATAGAATTGGGATTGGGCCTTAATAATCATACTGTTATGCTAATTTAAGTGAGCAAACAAGTGACAGAAACATCATACATCATATACTCTAGTAAAACATAAAACAACAACAAAAATTTATGTAAATGTGTGCTGACAAATATAAACACACACAAAAAAAACAACGGACCTCACTCTGAACAAATCATTTGATTCAGTGAGAGAAGCTTGGAGTGAGACTTGAGATTCAATGTATTTTTTTGTATTTGTTATACAAAAACAAAAATCCTCATACACAGAAACCTTGCACACATCAGAGTCTGATGTGCATTAATGAATCTTGAATCAACAATACATAATGAAATTTCACACAGTGAAGCTTGTGTTCTCCTCTCTCTTCAAAAAGAAAGAGAAAGAGGTAATAATGTGTCCATTGAGGGAACAGAAATGATTCTGAACAAATACTGGCAGTATGTCAAATGTATGCATGCAACATGAGAAAGGTTTGATGCATTAACTGTTGTTAACTGGAGACTCACTCCGAACGAACCATTTGAATGAGTGAGTTATCAACTAGAGACCCGCTCCGAAGAGATCACTTGATTCAGTGAGCTGTCAACTGGAGACTCGCCCCGAAGGGATCACTTGCATTAGTGAGTTGTTAACTGGAGACTCGCTCTGAAAAAATTATTTAATCAGTGAGTTGTTTTAACTAGAGACTCACTCTGAACGGATCATTTGAATTAGCAAGTTGTTAATTGGAGACTCATTCTCAATGAATCATTTAAATCTGTGAGTTGTTAACTGGAGACTCGCTCTGTTTGGATCATTGAAATTAGTGAGTTGCCAATCAAGACTTGCTCCAAACGAATCATTTTAATCAGTAAGCGGTCAACTGGAGACGCATGCTAAACAGTTCATTTGAATCAGCGAGTTGTCAACTGGAGACTCGCTCTGAACGGATCATTTAAATGAGTGAGTTGTCAATCGAGACTTGCTCCAAACGGATCATTTGAATCAATGAGCTGACAACTGGAGACTTGCTCTGAACAGATCATTTGAGTCAGTGAACTGTTATCTTGAGACTCGCTCTAAAGGAATCATTTAATGAGTGAGTTGTCAACTGGAGACTCGCTCTGAACAGATCATTTGAATCAGTGAGTTGTCAACTGGATACTCACTCTGAACAGATCATTTGAATCAGCGAGTTGTCAATCAAGACTTGCCCCGAACGGATCATTTGAATCAATGAGCTGATAACTGGAGACTTGCTCTGAACAGATCATTTGAATCAGCGAGTTGTCAATCAAGACTTGCCCCGAACGCATCATTTGAATCAGTGAGTTGTCAACTGGAGACTCGCTCTGAATGGATCATTTGAATCAGTGAGGTGTCAACTGGAGACTCGCTCTGAACAGATCATTTGAATCAGTGAGTTGTCAACTGGATACTCACTCTGAACAGATCATTTGAATCAGCGAGTTGTCAATCAAGACTTGCCCAGAACGGATCATTTGAATCAATGAGCTGATAACTGGAGACTTGCTCTGAACAGATCATTTGAATCAGCGAGTTGTCAATCAAGACTTGCCCCGAACGCATCATTTGAATCAGTGAGTTGTCAATTGGAAACTCGCTCTGAACGGATCATTTGAATCAGTGAGTTGTTAACTGGAGACTCGCTCTGAACGGATCATTTGAATCAGTGAGTTGTCAACTGGAGACTCACTCTGAATGAATCACTTGAATCAGTGAGTTGTCAACTGGAGACTCGCTCTGAACGGATCACTTGAATCAGTGAGTTGTCAACTGGAGACTCGCTCTGAACAGATCATTTGAATCAGTGAGTTGTCAACTGGAGACTTGCTCCAAACAGATCATTTGAATCAGTGAGTTGTCAATTGGAGACTCGCTCTGAACGGATCATTTGAATCAGTGAGTTGTCAACTGGAGACTCTCTCTGAACGGATCATTTGAATCAGCGAGTTGTCAACTGGAGACTCGCTCTGAACGGATCACTTGAATCAGTGAGTTGTCAACTGGAGACTCGAGTTGAGCAGACGTATCAATTTAGTCCAATTTATAAATAAATTGATCGGCCCAATTTGTAAACCGATTAACTGACAAAATTTAGCTCACTCCCGACTCAAACACCACTAAAGTGTCTCTGACTAGGTGATTATGTCTTCACTTCAAAATCACTCTTTACTCAGCTTCATTTATGACTTGTTTACGAACATTTTAATTTTGAATCGTAATGAAGCAAAAGTAAAAGTTTCCTGAAATAATTATGCTGAGATAATGTACAGATACCTAAAAGTTACTCAAGCACAGTAGTGAAGTAAAAAATGAGTGTTTGAGTGTGTACTACTTTAAATAGGAGAGTAAGATTTTCATGTTTCTTAAAGGTGCAGTAGGTGATCTGCCAAACTGTTAACAGGTAAGCATAATATCTCTGAAACACATTCCCTCCCCTGCCGTCCAAAGCCACGCCTCCTAAAAACACGAACATGCCATTTCAGACTGAATATTCAGAGTAGCATGGTAAACAATATAGAGAGCACGTCACAGGTTGTCATTGTTCAAAAATGAACCAATGTGAATATAAAACCAACTTGACCTCAGTAAAGCAGGCTAGGCGGAAGAGCGCTATTTACTTCTGTTTTGTTGTTAAACTAATCAAAAATCTACATTAGCGATAGGGTTGGGCCGACAGACGATGTCATCGTCCATCGCCGATGGCTGATAAACTTCACGATGCTGAGCCGGCATCGTGATCCATCGCCCCGCCCCACATGTATATTGATATATAACTTATTATTTGCATGTCATCTTAATAGCAATAACGGTATTTTCATGAGCTGTGTTATATTATACTTATAGCTGCTGTTTGCACTGTCAGCATCGTAAGGATTAAATACATCGTGAGGATTATACAGCACCTCTCGCGCTTAAAATGTGTAGATTCAGTGGCAAACGCTGTTACCTGTAAACCCCGTCCCACAGACTTTACAGTGAATGCTTTAGTTATCTTCATAGCGGACTTGAAGCCACTGGAAGTCTTTTATCCACTCTTGGAAAAGTGTAAATGGTGGATTAACATTCAGCACATGATCACTAATAAGATGTGGCATTATTTAACTTTAGGTGGGCTGGAAAAAGTCAGCTACATCTGGCAACACTGCCTGTTCCTGAGCGCTGCGTTTGGCGTCTTTAGGTGCAAAGATGCATTCTGCATAAATGTCTCATAAATCCGCGCACGCTTGTGAGGATTTTGCAGTGAAAACAGGTCGCACGGTAAAAATGTATGTTCTAGCACAAATGCTTTCAAATACATATTTTAGGTCGCATAAAATATCAGGCGCAAGTGTGACCAAGACGGTCGAGCTCTAGCATCTTTACTTGTTATTATGTCCTCATAATAATAATAAAATAAGGAAGTTATCATTAATCACAATAAATTACAGTGAACTCCAAACGAACTCTCGTCTCGTCTCCGCCACCAGCTGTGGGGAAAAGCCATTATAAGGACATAAATCACTCCGCCTGATCATGCCAGAGTCCCGCGGAAAAAAAGTTATTGACAGGTGGTAATTTGTGTATAACTTTATTTATTTTTGGTTTGGTCATGGGTAAAGCGAAGACCATGTGGGTCAGGTAGTGAAAACGATAGGCTACAATTATTAAATTCTTTATGAATTAATTGATATTTTACAACAAAGACCCCCACCCCGCCTACAACGACGATACCATCGTCCATCGCCGATGTTCACATCAGACATCGTACGATGCCAAATTTGCCAACATCGCCCAACCCTAATTAGCGATGCTGTAAAAGGCCCTTCATAAAACTGAAAATAGTCACATCAATCTTTTACCGGAAGATTTCAGTGGCTCAGAATATAAAAAATACATATAAATACATTTAGATCATTTACTTCAATCATTACTATTGGATTGTGAAGAGACTTTCAACCAGCACAACAAAAAATGTTTCTGAAGACAAACACCTACTGCACCTTTAGGGACATTGAGTTGTAAATAACCTACAGTAGCTATTAGGGTTGGGCCGATAGACGATGCCATCGTCCATCGCTGATGGCTGATAAACTTCACGATGCTGAGCCGGCATCGCCCCGCCCCACATTTATATTGATATACAAGTTCTTATTAGCATGTCATCTTAATAACAATAACGGTCTTTTCATGAGCTGTGTTGAATTTTACATATAGCTGCCACTTGCACGGCTGACAGCATCGTGAGGATTAAATGAAGGATTATACAGTACCTCTCGCGCTTAAAATGTGTAGATTCAGTAGCAAACGCCATTACCTGCAAACCCCGTCTCATAGACTTTACAGTGAATGGCTTTAGTTATTTTCATAGCGGACTTGAAGCCACTGGAAGTATTTTATCCACTCTTGGAAAAGTGTAAATGGTGGGTTAACATTCAGCATGATCACTAATAAGATGTGCCATTATTAGTAACTTTAGGTGCTTTCTAAAACAAAATCTGTCAGTGTTATTTTCATTCTCATCTTCAGCGCTTCACATTTTCACGGTTGCAACTCCTGTCATCTGAAGGCATTGACTGAATGATTGACAGCTGATATTAACCAATCGATTCACGTTCAGTTCTACAGCAATGGGTCAATTAGAAGAGCACAAAGGCGGGGCAAGCATTGCAGGCTTTTTTTTACTTCAGCAAGTTCACATAACAACTGTTTTAATCTGTTCCCGAGCGCTGCGTTTGGCGTTTTTAGGTGCAAAGATGCATTTTGCATAAAAGTCTCCTAAATCCGCCCACGCGGTGAGGATTTTGCAGTGAAAACAGGTCACAAGGCAACAATTTATGCACTAGCACAAATGCTTCCAAATATAGTTTTAGGTCGCAAAAAATTTCGAGCGCATATGCGACCAAAATGGTCGAGCCCTAGCATCTTTACTTGTTATTATGTCCTCATAATAATAATGAAATAAGGAAGTTATCATCAATCACAATACAAATTACAGTGAACTCCAAACGAACTCTCGTCTCCTCCACCAGCTGTGGGAAAAAGCCATTATAACCACACAGATCACTCCGCCTATTCATGTCAGAGTCCCGCGGAAAAAGTGATTGACAGGTGGTAATTTGTGTGTAACTATTTATTTATGGTTTGGTTATGGGTAAAGCAAAGACCACGTGGGTCAGGTAGTGAAAACGGTAGGCTACAAATAATTAATTCATTATTAATTAATTGATATTTAACAACAACCACCCCCACCCCCGCCTACGACAACGATGCCATCATCCATCGCGATGTTTCACATTAGATATCGTACGATGGCAAATTGGTCAACATCGCCCAACCCTGGTTGTTATACAATGATAAAATACTGTCAGAACAGAGTAAAAAATGAAATCTAGTAATTATGCAATGATAAAAAGTACAGGCGGAACAGAGTGAGAACTGAAATTACATATGATTTGCTAATTAATGTTGATGATCTGGTTCAGTCTGGTATGTAAACAGACAGGAATGTTTGCAGGAGCGCGTCTCACCGTTTGATCTCCTGCGTGAGGCTTTGTGTCAGCTTTTTGGCAGACTCCAGCTGTCCCTCCAGCGAGTGCACTTGACCCGTTTTGACCTGCAGGTCATGAGACAGACGTTCTCTGGTCCGCACTTCGGCCTGCGCCGCCTCTCGTACTCCTCCCAGCTCCCTCTGAACTGCAGCCAGCTCCACACGCACCTCCTCATGCTGACAGACAGGAAGACGTACATAACATCCCGCACTGTTTGTGCTACAGCTGTGCTCAAACTCTCAGCCAACTTTCCATTTGGTGTCCTTCCAAGCAGTTATTTCTGCATTGCTTAAGTGCTTTTGTTAACCCTAGAAAGTCTACTTGGTCATATATTGGTTTTGCAAACTTCTAAGGCTGATCAAACATTTGCTGATAAAACGTTCTACTACACGACTTCTCTGATGTGTCTTTTAATCAAGGCCTTTAAGAATGAATCTAAAAGTGTCCACGTCATTCTATTAGTGTATTGAAAAGCAATGACAGGAGTTTACAAATACAGTGGTCCCTCGCTATAGCACGGTTCACCTTTCACAGACTCACAATTTCTGGGATTTTTTTTTGTAGTGCAATTAGACATGCTTTTTTTTTTTTTTTTAACAGCGCTTTGTGTTCTGCGTCCTGATTGGCTGCAGACTATAGTCAATTAATCTCCTCTGTGTCTCTTGTACAGTACAAAATGCACTCAGCTTGCCACGTTAACATAAATCTTCGATCACTAGCAGTGCAAGTTTCAACAAGGATGCAAAAAGGGCTGCAACTGTCCGCAGCAGGACCATCGTGAAGGGGGGTGGTCGCAGACCGGATGTGCCGTGCCACGCAGCGCCATGCATTTTAGAATTGTAAACATAGGTTTATATCAAGGTATGCACCGGCGCTGCAAGTTAGCGGCTGTCTGCGGTGTCCAGCTACGACTCAAGACACCGTTAATATTTCTGCCGCGCCACAGAGAGTCATCTGCATAGTTTCATTTTAAATAACATGTGAATGTGTGACTCCAGTGTGCGTTACTTCCAACTATCATGTGCGTGGCATATCCAGGGTGCGACCCTCTTCAAGATAGATTCTGCTTTAGTTTTGTGGGTCAGTGACTGGAGGAAAATGAACATTATGCTGGATGACAACACTACCCGAACAAAAGCTAAAAAGCTTTTGAACCTTTTGCTGACATAGATGAATGTTTGCGTCTTACAAAAGGTTTTGATATTTGGTTTCATTCTATAATACTGGACTTATTTTTCTACTAAAGTTTGAACTTGGAGAGGGTATAAACAAAAGCAGGGTACATGCAGAAATGCTAAAGGAAATTTCAATACCTTTTTAAGACTTTTTAAAGACCTTCTCAGAATATTTTAAGACCTCGTTGCCACTTTAAGTTCTAATCAGTATCAAACCTTTAACTTAATAAACAGTTGCTAATAAACAGTTGTAGTTAAATAAATGAATGGAGCACAACCGTGCAACAGAACTTAGATAAGCTCAGAGGAAGCAAACCTTGAAAGACTAAATTATGCGGTTGTTTTCAGCGACAGGTCTTGCTTAAACCCGTCTTTCTCCAACCAGGAGTATGCAAACTTGCATTATCCCATTTTGCCGTCTGTTTTGCTCTATGGCAGGGCTATTTAATTAGTTTGTAATGAGGGCTAGTTCATGAAAAGCATCCCTAATTAGGGGCCGGAGAGATATGACTTGCAATACAAGTGACGACACAACAGCATATAAGAGCCCATATGTTGTATTTTTGCTCCTTAAGACACCTACGTTGTATTTTTCTACATTAAAATGTTAATATATTGTATTTTGAAACTACATATCACTGCATTTAAATGAACTGTTGTTATCCTCTGCGTTCGTACATACATAATCATTTTAATAATCTGTAATTATTCGTCTAACATATTTTTTTACATTGCACTGAAAGCCACGCACAACTCTCACCACTACGGCATGAGATGTTTTCTACTCGGTGCGACTATAAGGCGAGAACGTGTTGCTCTGCTTGCGTATGCATATAGGCAATAATGAATTTGCGCGCAGAAAAGACGCGATATGTGAATGGCCGGCTGCTATAGTTAATCCAGTGTGTATTAGCCTTGGTGTAGCTATAAGCTCGGAAGTTTAAACTAGCGCACAGGTGGCATAACTTTGTTTAGTTGCAGCAGTTTTATTCCGTGCAACAGAAACGAGGCGTTGAGAAGCCTTTAAACTTAAGTATCCAAATGTTTTCGGCTACTCACACCACTCGCTTAATGTCAGGTGACTCACGCTCTGCACAGCCTTTAACTGCAGCTCGTGCTGTATTGAACAGACGCACTTCATAAACTATAGCGGTCAATTTATTTTTGGGGCCCGCCAATTGAATAGCCCTGCTCTATGGTTTCGCTACATGTGGAGAGCGTCACATCACCTTCCTGCGTTTGTCACAAATTACTTGACATCACCCGAACAGAGGCGCTTGGCCGGATGCAATCGAGGAAAATAAATATATTTATGCTTTTTTGGAGTCAAACACTTTGGACAACACTTGAACAAAATTTAAGACCTCGTAAAAGCAGGATTAAGACTTTTAATGCCTTATAAGGGCCTTAATTTTCTCATAACGGATTTATCAACTTTTAATACTTTTTAAGACCCCGCGGAAACCCTGAAGAGAGAAAAGTGTGAAATGTTAATGCCTGTCTGAGAAAAAGTGTATAAAGTATGTGGGTTATTTTTAGAACGTAACTCTTGCGATTAACGAGAGATGTACTTACTGTACTTATTTTTAGGAAAACAGATATTCATGTATTTAATGCGAGTAGCTTTTTATGATGATCTTAGTACATTAAAAAAACTTTAAATGTAATTTTTTTTTTATTTTGTCTAAAAGTTAGATATAAGTTTCATTTAAAACAAAAACAGCTTTTCAGGCCATTATATAATAGGTCAAGCTTTAAAGGGTTAATAGAAGCATGCATAAGGTCATTTTGGAGTCTGAATCATGTAGGTTTATATAACCTACATAGAAAACACATTACACCCAAATAGAGTGTCTGCTTTAATGCTCCAAGTAACTTCAATGTCCTAAATAACTGAAACTAAACGTCAAAACATTGGTGAAATAATGTTCCTAGTCATTCAGCAACAGATTTGTTAAAATAACAAAACTCTTTCAAACCTCTTTTTCTGACCTTGTTTGTACCAAAATAAATGAAAGATTATTTGATCATATTAATTTTCATTTAAATAATTTAAAACTTTGTTAATTGCAATACTAATGTCTTTAAAAATATCATAAAATTGTTGTTGTTGTTATAAATATGTCTGAAAAGATTTCTTTTGACATGTATAGAAGTCAAACTGAATGACTTTTTAGTGAGTGGTTTCCATAATTCATGGTCTTAACATGTGCCCTAGTTATTGTTTTTGCTCAGAAAAAAATCAGGACACATTCATTTTAACTTGACCCTTTTTGCATTTTGCTTCCATATCTGTTTATTAATTACAAGCTTATATCCAGAGGCAGACAGAATCTGCAGACTATTTCTGCTCAGATTAGTTTTTAAATTTTTACGCATTTACACAGAAGGATTTTCAGACTATAGCAACTAACGTATTAAATTAACTTATGAAAAAGTATAAATAACTTCTATTTAAGGTATAAAATGCAAATCTAATTAGTACCACTTGTTTAGTAAAAGTTACAGTAAGTCTCATATAATACATCAACTAGAAGACAATACATACAAAATATTACAATACATATTGTACATAAATCACCCAAACATTTGCATACTATTCAATAATGCTACTAAAATTAATATATAATTAATACATAAAACTGAAGAAACATACAATAATTCCACATATTTACCTAAATCATTATACAAACAGAATGATGGGACTCAAAAAAAAAAAAGTGCGGAAGTGTGGGTGCAGATTTCATCATCATAAACTGACCTTCTGCTTCTGTTTGTGCAGAGCGACCTCAGAGTTGTCCAGCTGCAGCTGCCTCTGCTGTTTCTCCTTGTTCAGCTTCTCGTTCTGAGCCAGAAGCTGTTTAACCTTCTGCAGGACGTGACCCGTCAGACCCACAGTCCAGTCATCCCCAGCCCAGCTCATCACGGCAAATGATTACAGATCTGTCAGAGAGTTCACAGATTCTTCAGCTGCACATCATCTTCCAGCACTGGACAGAAAAGAGAGTTCATATTAACATTTTCATTGCTTCGGCTTTGTCCCATGTTTATCAGGGGTCGCTACAGCGGAATGAACTGTCAACTATTCCAGCATATGTTTTATGCAGCAGATGCCCTTCCAGCCGCAACCCAGTACTGGGAAACACCCACACACTCTCGGATTCACACCCACACTATGGACAATTTTAGTTCATCCAATTCACCTATGGCGCATGTCTTTGGACTGTGGGGGAAACTGGAGCACCCAGAGCAGTGTTTCCTCTAAGATTTTTTCCAGCTGTGGCGGCAGGCCTTTTGAACTACCTGTGGCGTTATTTCAATGACAAATGTCGTGACGCAGTACTGCAGGTCGAGATTGGATTTGTGTAATACGAGCATGCAGATCTTTTTGCTTGCGCGAGGATTTCCTCCGTTTGTGCACTAAACTTCTTGCACACCCTCAAATATATATGCTGCTCAAGTGCAATTTAGCGCGTTTATGTAGTTAATGTCTCAAACCTTTATTAGATTTGCTAGGAATATTTATGAATGTCTCCAATAGACCCACAGAGCGGCATTAATGCGTCCTGAGGTAAAGGGAAACGGCTATAAACTCAGCAAGATAAAGTCTTTGTTTGTTGTATGCAGAGCCATAGACCTTTATCTATAAATAAAGTATAATTATGGAAACAGTGTTCATCCTAACTGAAAGCTATATGCCGTGTTTGCTGGCCCCACGCACCTGTCAGTCAGTCAGTCAGCCAGCATGTGCCCTTAAAGGGTTAAACAAATAACGCACAGCACTACTACGGTTACAGAAAAGTTAGCGCTGTTATAATTCACTTACCTTTTAATACGTTCTGGTGTGATTATACCACGCTATTAAAAAACGACAATGTTTTGAATGAGAAGCTGTATTATGTAGCCGTGGCGGGATGAATTTTGGTGTGGCGCCCCGCCATGGAAAAATGAATGTAGCGGAAACCTTGCGGAGGAAACCCACGCCAACAAAAGGAAAACATGCGAACGCCACACAGAAACGCCAACTGGTCCAGCCGGGACTCAAACCAGCAACCTTCTTGCTGTGAGGCGACAGTGCTAACCCTTGAGCCACCAAGTCAAATTACATGCAGGCAGTATTTGTTCTCGTGTGGAGCAGCGGTTGCATTTTTTATATGGAGATTGAGAGTTTTAGGGGTTCAGCAAACGTAACGATATTATTTAATCTTATTTCACGCAGTTGTAATTAAAAGCTTCAACAGTATGGTTTTGGAAACATTACGGTTTATTCTAAAAGCCAAGCTTGCACGTTTGGTGAAGACAGCCATGGGAATCATAGAGAATCTTTAGATCTTTAGAATCTTTTTATGAGCAATAATCAGTTCTTGATGAATCTACTAAAATAATATCTGACGGCTCACATCATTTATTTTTAGACTCAGACTTTGAAGTATGTAATTCTCTTATTTGAATGACACTTTTGTGTTGATTTGTTGTTGTTGTTTTTTTGTTCAGTGTACACAAATGCATGTCTAAGGTCCAAGTTCCTTCACTGCGGACAATAAAGTGTAGAAACTAAATTAAATTAACCTATATGGAAACATCTGGCTTCAGCTGTTTTTCATAAGGATCTGTGCTCTGCCTCAGGGGAGACACTCTCAGATGTCTGTACTTGTTTCGGACTAGAAACATCAGTTCACAAACTCATATTTATAACAGCTTGACAAAAGCTAAAATTAATCAGTGTTTCTGCATCTTCATATAAAGAATATCATAGCAATTGTGTGCATGTTTGTCAGAGTGTTATTGGAAACACTCTTGAGGGACTTCTGCTGCCAAAACACCAACTTAAACTGAAAACTGAAGATTCAGTCATTATATAAGTAGGTGTTAGTCTAAACCAGTATAACATCATATTTTCTTCATAACACAAAGAAAGAAATACTGTGCACTGGTTGTTTTTGTCAAGCAATTTCAAAGAATGGGGACTGACAGTTTAACTCAAAAACAAAATATGTCATCCGGTGCATCAATGAATCATTCAGTCTGCCCATTTGTAAATTGGATTAACAAATTCAAATACATTGTTTGTCTGAAAAGAACAATTCATTTACTGTTGGGACATTTACTTCTTTTGTGAACAACACAATGCCAAGACAGGGCGACGGTGAACATTTCTGAATGACTTATTATTTAGGATTATTAAGCTCAAGCTATACTAAAATATATATATTAGTGGTGGGCCGTTATCGGCGTTAACGTGCTGCGTTAACGCGAGACTCTTATCGCACGATAAAACAAAATATATAAGGACTGGTGAGAGTGTTATGGAATTTAATAAAGCATGCCAAATAGAAAGATTTTGCGATGTGTGTATGTGTGCGGTCCTTTACTGACAGCCGCGTCTGGATCTTGTCGGAAAATATGGCAAAAGGTTCTAAAGACCACGGTGTTTACTTCAATAATTCCACTAATATCTGCATACTCCACAACTTAATTCCATTTCTGTTTATTCAGTTATGACTTTAGTCGGATTAAGGTAATCAAAAATCGCTGTTTGGAGCTTATGTAGCCCTACAGTTCAAAATTCATGTTGAATAAACAGTTAGTAAACACACTGAACATAATTTATTTTTATCACCAATTATCATAGTGGAACAGTTTCTTAAGCAGTTTGTGATGCAGTTTGGAAAATGCACATCAGCCCCTGGTCTAATGCGCCACCTGGCTTGAGAAACCCATTCTCAATGATTTATTATTCGGGTAGCAGACATATTCTGAATGCCTTCGGCAGAATTCAAATGAGCCATTTTAATCTAGATTACAAATTTGTATCTATGCCCACCTATTTTATATATATATATATATATATATATATATATATATATATATATATATATATATATATATATATATATATATATATATATATATATATATATGTATATATATATATGTATATATATATGTATATATATATATATATATATATATATATATATATATATATATATATATATATATATATATATATATATATATATATATATATAAAGGGAGTGCAGAATTATTAGGCAAGTCGTATTTTTGAGGATTAATTTTATTATTGAACAACAACTATGTTCTTCTCAATGAACCCAAAAAACTCATTAATATCAAAGCTTAATATTTTTGGAAGTAGTTTTTAGTTTGTTTTTAGTTTTAGCTATTTTAGGAGGATATCTGTGTGTGCAGGTGACTATGAATGTGCATAATTATTAGGCAACTTAACAAAAAACAATAATATACCCATTTCAATGATTTATTTTCACCAGTGAAACCAATATAACATCTCAACATTCACAAATACACATTTCTGACATTCAAAAACAAAACAAAAACAAATCAGTGACTAATATAGCCACCTTTCTTTGCAAGGACACTCAAAAGCCTGCCATCCATGGATTCTGTCAGTGTTTTGATCTGTTCACCATCAACATTGCGTGCAGCAGCAACCACAGCCTCCCAGACACTGTTCAGAGAGGTGTACTGTTTTCCCTCCTTGTAAATCTCACATTTGATGATGGACCACAGGTTCTCTATGGGGTTCAGATCAGGTGAACAAAAACGCCATGTCATTAGTTTTTCTTCTTTTAGACACTTTCTTGCCAGCCACGCAGTGGAGTACTTGGACGTGTGTGATGGAGCATTGTCCTGCATGAAAATCATGTTTTTCTTGAAGGATGCAGACTTCTTCCTGTACCACTGCTTGAAGGTGTCTTCCAGAAACTGGCAGTAGGACTGGGAGTTGAGCTTGACTCCATCCTCAACCGGAAAAGGCCCCACAAGCTCATCTTTGATGATACCAGCCCAAACCAATACTCCACCTCCACCTTGCTGGCGTCTGAGTCGGACTGGAGCTCTCTGCCCTTTACCGATCCAGCCACGGGCCCATCAAGACTCACTCTCATTTCATCAGTCCATAAAACCTTAGAAAAATCAGTCTTGAGATATTTCTTGGCCCAGTCTTGACGTTTCAGCTTGTGTGTCTTGTTCAGTTGTGGTTGTTTTTCAGCCTTTCTTACCTTGGCCATGTCTCTGAGTATTGCACACCTTGTGCTTTTGGGCACTCCAGTGATGTTGCAGCTCTGAAATATGGCAAAACTGGTGGCAAGTGTCATCTTGGCAGCTGCACGCTTGACTTTTCTCAGTTAATGGGCAGTTATTTTGCGCCTTGGTTTTTGGTTTGGTTTTTCCACACACTTCTTGCGACCCTGTTGACTATTTTGAATGAAACGCTTGATTGTTCGATGATCACGCTTCAGAAGCTTGGCAATTTTAAGAGTGCTGCATCCCTCTGCAAGATATCTCACTATTTTTGACTTTTCGAGCCTGTCAAGTTCTTCTTTGACCCATTTGCCAAAGGAAAGGAAGTTGCCTAATAATTATGCACACCTGATATAGGGTGTTGATGTCATTAGACCACACCCTTCTCATTACAGAGATGCACATCACCTAATATGCTTAATTGGCAGTAGGCTTTCGAGCCTATACAGCTTAGAGTAAGACAACATGCATAAAGATGATGATGTGGTCAAAATACTAACTTGCCTAATAATTCTGCACTCCCTGTATATATATATATATATATATATATATATATATATATATATATATATATATATATATTAGGGCTGGGCGATTTTTTCGATTTTTTTGATTAATTCGAATTTACGTTTTAAGACGATTTTATTTTTTATAAAATCGAAAAATCGCGATTTTTTTATAAAAATATTAAAGCCACTTTCCCACTATCGTGCCAAACCGTTCTAAACTGTTAGACAACCGTGCTGAATTGTGCTGATTCTGTGTGTTGACGTCGCGGCTCTGTTGATGAGCTACCAGCTGATTTAGCGGAAGCGCGCCAGGGCGGACTTGCTATTGGGAACACCGGGACATTTTCCCGCTAGAGCATAAACAGCTCCACAGCCAACCAGCTTCGCTTATGTTTTCACGCGCGTCGTGCTGTTGTTCGCGTCCCCGCAGCCGTCTTTCTTTCTGTCTCTCTCTCTCTCTCTGTCTCTCTCTCTCTCTCTCTCTCTCTCTCTCCCGCGCGAGCTACGAGACGGGCTCGACAGGTGGAGTCACTTTTAGTCACTTATGCCCGCGCACCCATCGCTCCACACACACACACACACACACAAGGAAATAATTGCACCTAGTTCAAAGCCCAGATGGCTGGTTTTGCATATTATACCCGCGCACCACCTGAAGGACGGTACTGTATGAATTAAATCATAACCCATATATGCACAAATAAACAAGTAAAATGAATGAATGAATAAAATAAATATGGATTCTTAAATGTCGGCAGTTTTTACTCCAAAAATATCAATACATATCGACAAAGGTTTTATAAAAATAAATTAAGCAATTTCCAACATTTCAGCTATAGGCCATTACACGATTCAGTTAAATATAAGATAGACATTTAAATATAGATAGAAATGTAACAGGTTTTTTTTTTCACGGTGATCTTTAATATATACTGGGTGGTGGAGCACAAATATTTTCTAAAACGTCAAGCAGATATTTGTCTACAGCTCGTTAGTTATTTATGAAGACAAAAAATAATTAAAATAACAAAAGCTGCACAACATATGACCTGCTGTGACTTCTATTGTAGCTATGTTTAGCATCCCTATATGAGAGAGTGCCATAACCGCGTTTAGTCACACTATTGCTTTTCTTTTACAAGTGAGCATGAAAAAAACTAGTTTCGGCATTTATTTAAATTTAAATGAACAAGGTAAGCTGGTAAGGTAGTTACACAGTAATATTTTTTTATAAAAAAATAAATAAAAAAATCGAAATCGTGAATCGGTCAAACTTTATGAAAAAAAAAAAAAAAAAAAAAAAAAAAAAAAAAAAAAAAAATCGAGATTTTTTTTTTTGCCATATCGCCCAGCCCTAATATATATATATATATATATATATATATATATATATATATATATATATATATATATATATATATACATATATATATATATATATATATATATATACATACACACACATATACACACACACACACACACACACACACACATTTCAATTCAATTTTTGTTTATTTCTATAGCGCTTTTACAATGTAGAGCGTGTCAAAGCAGCTTAACATAGAAGTTCTAGTGAACTAAAACTGTGTCAGTCCAGTTTTCAGAGCTGAAGTTCAGAGTTCAGTTTAGTTCAGTTCAGTGTGGTTTAATTTTCACTGCTGAAAGTTCAAACACTAAAGAGCAAATCCATTGATGTGCAGCTCCACAAGTCCCAAACCAAGCAAGCTAGTGGCGACAGTGCGGGAAACAAAACTTCACCAATTGACAAAAGTGAAGGAAAAAAACCTCGATAGAAACCAGGCTTAGTTGAGCACGACCATTTCTCCTCTGGTATGCATGCATGCATGTATGTGTGTGTGTGTGTGTGTGTTTTTTTTTTTACAAATATTTGGAAAAACTATAATCTAAAGTACAAATAAATTTACAAGAGGAAACAAAAAGTAAATAAAACTTAATTAAAAAATTACATTTTCACAATATTTCAAAAATATAATTTATCAACAAAAATTGCAAATACTGTAGATAATCATTTATTTTATGCAAAACAAAAAAGCTTATTTGTATCCTAATACTTAACACTTTTTTATTGTGTTTTGCTACTGACCAATTTTGGTGTTGTTTAAAATCAATAAAACTTGATAAATAAATAAAACACTTTTAATGTAATTGTAAAATGTAGCCACAGTAAATGCACTGTTCAAATACAAAGTAAAAATGTAATCAATGGGCTCTATGCACAGCCAGAGTGTTAAAGCCAACGATAAACTTCCGGTGAAAGCTAAATGTGACTATTTTCAACTTCACAAGTTGTTTTAACAGCATCGATGTTGTAATGTAATTACAGTACATTCAGTTAAATAGACTTAAGCGTTCATTTAGTCGTTCAAGCGTAAAACGAGATGAAAGACCGTTGTAACCACTAACGCCGTCAGTAGCAACAGGCTAGAGCAGAAATTCCATAGAAAATACTGGGGTAAAATAAACTGTCATATTTTAAAGACATGGCGGGGGGAAATGGAGTTTAATGCAGTGCTTCTTGTCTGATCTGAGACCCACTTCATATTGCAGTGTTTCCTCTAGGATTTTTTCCAGCAGTGGCGGCAGGACTTTTTTTTTTTTACACAGATCTGCCAACTATTTCAAAGACCAATATTAAACGCATTATTGCAAGGCGAGATAGCATTCATGTAATACGAGCATGCGAATCTCTTTGCTTGCGCGCCGATTTCCTCTTCGTGCACAGAACTTCTTGCACGCACTCAAATTTACACGTTCAAGTGCAGATCTTCTCGTGCGCTCTCCAGTAAGCGCTGCTGAAGCGCGATTTAGTGTGTTTTTGTGCGTTTTCCGACATTAACGCGTCCTGAAGTAAAGTGAAACGGCATTAAACTCCAGCAAGATAAAGTCATTGTATGCAGAGCCATTGACATTTATCAATAAAATATACTTATGGAAACTGTGTTCATCTTAAACTGAAAGCTACGCGGTGTTTGCTGGACTCACGCACCTGTCAGTCAGTCTGTCAGAGAGCCAGCATGTCACCTTAAAGGGTTGAACAAATAGCGCACAGCACTACTACGGTTGCAGAAAAGTTTGCGCTGTTTACCTCTAATATGTTTTAGTGCGATTATAATCCGCTATACAAAACACGACTAAATGTTTAATGAGAAGTTGTAATGTAGCCGTGGCGGGATGAATTTTGGCGTGGCGGCCCGCCACGGATGAATGAATGTAGCGGAAACCTTGTATTGTATATCTAACAGGCAGCGAAGATTGCTGATTTTTAAAGAAATTAGACCTTAAATGTGACAATTTTGTAATGGAAAGACAGTTCACCGGAAGCCTTTGGGCTGCCTGGCTGAAAATTAAAAGTCTGTGTACATATAGCCCATTTAGATACATAAAAGTTAAATGCTAAATTATTAGCCCTCCAGTGATTTTTTTTCATTCTTTTCAAATATTTTCAAAGTTCTGTTTAATGGAGAGATTTTTTTCAACACATTTTTGCACATAATAGTTTTAATAACTAATTTCTAATATAAGAGTTTTCTTTTGTCTTTGCATACAATTTAACAACTAATATTTTACTAGTATGCAGCGTATTTTATATATACATTTAGAATTTAATACTGCTTTGCTGTTAAAGCCCATTGTGTCAATTTTCTTTATCTTTTTAATATAATAATGTTTTATTATGTGTAATTGTTTCTGTACTAAATTTGATTCAGAGAGGAGGAATGTGTAGACTAATTTTGTTTTCTAATAAAAGATGGGAACAATTGAATATTCATATCATTGTCTTACTGATTCCTTATTTGATACTGTAACTCTCTGACTGATATGCATCAATAAAAAACAGAGTTGAACAAAATTTTAAACTGCTTGTATTTCAACCAAACTACAAATACAAGACTTTTTCCAGAAGAAAAAAAAATATTACAGAAAAACTGAAAATGTACTAGCTCTTTAGGGAATTTAGGGAAATATTGTGTTTAATAATGTGCTTGGGTGAACTATTTTTTCAAGAAAACAGAAATGGACAGTGAAATTGAAACTAAAATGAACAGTCCAGCACGTTTGCTATTCTTGTGGGGACTTCCCATACACTCAAAAAAAGAAAGTTTTTTGCTGTTTGCTCAAACTACTTATTTAAAATGAGCTGAAACAACAATTCTTGAGATACTTTGTGGGACAACTTAACTGTTTTTGGTTCAATTCACTTAAATTTGTTAAGTTAACTTAATCGATATGTGTTGGTACAACATGAATGAACTGTGTGGAACCCAAGCGCCAACAAACCGCTTTCCCTCGTGAAGCAAATACGGAAGTAACTGAATTCATTGAAATTCCACTAGTCCTGGCTCCATAATAGAGCAAATATCTATTGAGCCCAACTTTACAGCACAAAAAAAGGTGTTTACAGCCTGGTACAAAGAACAATTAGGTTCATATAGCTAATATTACCCTTGATGACAACTGTGAAGGGGTGATTTTTTTTTTTATAACTCATCCGTTTCATTTATATTAAGTCTGCATAATTAATGGCGTGGCCACTTGAGTGACAGCTAGGTCTCGCTGGTCGCAGTCACTTCACCTCAGCTGATTCCAGCTGATTTAGCCGCTGAGCTCAGCATATTCATTGTATTTTTGTTTTGTTGTATGTGGCTTTACACATCAGTTGCTTTTTGGAATTATTTCTTACAATTATCAGATGATATGGCATGCTGTGTGCACTTAATTGTGCTCATAAACCATTCAAGTGGCCTCCATTTCCCAGGTGAGTGAAATTATATACTTATATATCATCTCTATAAATGTATTTGTTTTATTTAATATCATTTATTATGTTCTTTAGAGCTTGAATGCACTCCAGAATCTGACAGATTGATTAGCTGTAGGCTATTGAACAGTCATCGTAAATGTTGTCATACAGTGTTATGCCTGGATTTCATCAATAGCCTTGCATTTACTAACACAGACTATATTTTAAGTATTTGGAAGTAATTCCTGTTTTCCTCATATAGAAAAACGTCATAAGAACAATGCTTAGTGGCTCAATGTATTACAACAGTGTTTTTAAAAAACACTTTATTGATATAGTGTACAACCAAGCACATGTGGTCAGAACAGAAACGAGTCACAGGTAATGATGTATTAAGCCTTTCTCCCAAAGAAAAGCCCGTCTAAGCAAAATGCTAGCAGTTGTTTGTAGCTCCACCTCTTTGCCCTTGTTTGGTATCCTGCGGTCAGTGCTATGACGCACGAACAAAATGTCGACCGTTGGCCACGCCTACTTGTAGCTTCTTTTGCGTTCTTCAGAAACCTATGGGTGACGTAACGGATACTAAGTCCATATCTTTTACAGTCTATGGTGGAACTCTGTATTTTATTCCGTGCAGACAGAATGGTTTTTATACTGTACAGATTCTGGGGCAGATTTATTGATTAATCTTAATGAAATCTCTACATTTTAAATAATTAGTTTCCTCAAAATGAATTCACAACAAAAAAGTAATAAACAAACTATTTTGCTTTTAAAAACTAAATCTTTAGCTGATTTGACCAAGTAGGTATCGCTGCAGCCCGGAGACCTCCAAGTGGAAGGGTTTATGAGGTGTAGGTGGAGCAGATATCAATAAAACACATTAGGTTACTGTGAGGTTGGTTTTGGGTGGGTGTAGACATTCATAAAGCACAGTATTGGACTCCATGTCATAGGGGTATATCTCGTTGCATCAACGATGCTTTTCATACTTAATTAGATTTTTTCTTCTCAACACAATTTTTTTTTTTATTAAAATCTATAAATATATTAATATTTATATATTATTTGTAATACAATTGTCTCTTATTACAGGCAGTAAGATATATGAACTGTACCTTTAATTTGACCTGCTAAAAGAAAACACTCCTTTTGAATGTATCAAACAAAACTCCAATACATGCACAGAAGACAGCATGAGCACTTACAGCAAATAAACTAATTTAAATGTCATGTACAAGACATTAAATTAAATAAAAACTCCAAGTTTGTACAGCCCACTTGGAGCTTGAAGGTCCACCCACTTGGAGCTGGCTCCGACCTCCATTTATAGCTTTCTCGATTTGACTGCTAGATGCTCCAGGATTGGGGGTGGGGGACAAATTTGCACAGACATAATAATAACATTAAAATGTTAGGATTTGTTTGACCCTCATGTTACAAAATGACAGAAAACGATGTCATATATAAATTATAGGTATATTTTACACTTCTAGGTATTTATTGGGGGGCCCCAGATTTCAGGGGGCCCTAAGCAGCCGTTTACCTAGCTTATAGGTTAAATCCACCCCTGTGCAGACTGTATATTACCCAGCTACCCCTCACAGAAGGCATTCTGCAGTTTTAAATTTTCAAAATACTTCATTCTGGATGATTTATTAGCTTGTTTACCATGGTGACCCTACAGTGATACAAGTCCAAATGAGTCTGTGTGGATTCAGGTTTAAGTCCCCAAGGGATATAAAAACAGGACCTCACACACACACATTTGAAGAGTACATTTACACTATCACCCAACCTACCGTGTTTTGTTTCTCTTTTCAGGCAATAACAGAAGAGGACTACACTGCTGAGAGAGGAATGAGGAAAATCCGGCCCACGAGCTGTGAAACTGTGAACACCCTGATCAGATCTCCAAGCACCTTCATTTCCATGACAAAGCACCAAAGATGTACTTTCAAACACAGCTGACGCCAGCCTGAGGTAATAACAACCATGTTTCCAACTGAGATGATTATACACGTTCCTGCCTCAAGTTTAGTCTCCACTCTAAGCTACATTCACGAAAACAAACCTCAGCGAATTTATGAATCCTACTACGGTAAGGTGGTGGCTCATGAATATTCATTAGGCTAAAGTGAACAGAAGCTGTGAGAAATATTACTAATTAATATTCATGAGATAAACCTTCTCCTTAGTAGGATTGGAAAATTCGGCTGGAGTGTTTACAGTAAACTAAAAGTCAGGAGTGTGCTGAGGGTGCGTTTTAAATTGTTTTTCTACTAGGAAAAACGAATGAAAAACAATATTCGCACAGATTAAATAAAATATCAAAAATCAAACAACGTGGCATCACTTACCGGTTGTTGATCTCTCTGAAGCGCGGAGATTGTGATGTGTAAATCCGCGTTCGCGAGGGTTTTACTGAAATAAAGGCGATATGTATTTGTGTTGAAGATGAGAAGTTTGACCGTTGGAGGGTTCCAGATTGTCGTTATTTTTTCCCCAGTCAAACTGAGCACACGCGGTCGCAGATTCTCCTGCCCCTCACAACTAGCGAAGTTGATTTGACGCTAGCCGCGAGGGTCCGTGACGTGACGGAGTAGGCGGGGATTTGAGAGGTGAGCTGAAGTGCAGTGGCGCCCACAGCCTTTTGTTTACATTTTAATTTAATATATTTCAAATAAAGTGACACAGCACTCAAATATGTACATCAAATATTGAACAAGGAATATTATATTTGTATGTTGCTTACAAAGTTTCTCAAACATTTCATTATATTTATTTTAATTATTTAAAATTAACCAGCGTTGAAGGCAGAGTATAATGAATGAACGGATTAAATTGATGTTTTATTAATTACATTCATTTATTAATTGCATCACATGTATTTGTTTAATTTTTCATTACGTGTAATTTGTTTATGTCGTAAATAAATGTAAATAAATGAATAGCGAAACGAATGCACGAAAAATTAAATAAATAAATAAGTAATAAATTAATAAATAATTAACTAATAGCAAAAAATAAGAAATGAACGAATGAATAATATGCAATGAAGGAAAAGTGAATTAATGGATGAATGAATATCCAATCGAATTAATAAATAAATTGGGAACAAACAAATTAAGTTTGAAAAGTCATGAACATTTTTGAAGTGAATTGTAATAATTTATTATTTTTTTACTGTGCCCAATTAGGAATGCCATGAAAGCTTTTTTAATGTTAACTTGAGGTCAAGAAACATATAAATGTGTGTATATGCGTGTATATACAGTTGGTCAGAATTAATAACCCCCTGAATTATTACCCCCCCCCCCCCCTGTTTATTTTTTCCCCTAATTTCTGTTTAACTGAGAGAAGATTTTTTTCAACACATTTCTAATCATAATAGTTTTAATAACTCATTTCTAATAACTGATATACTTTATCTTTGCCATGATGACAGTAAATATTATTTTACATATTTTTCAAGACACTTCTATACAGCTTAAAGTGACAATTAAAGGCTTAACTAGGTTAATTAGGTTAACTAGGCAGATTAGGGTAATTAGGCAAGTTATTGTATAACAATGGTTTGTTCTGTAGACAATCGAAAAAAAATATAGCTTAAAGGGGCTAATAATTTTGACCTTAAAATGTTTTTTAAAAAATTAATAACTGCTTTTATTCTGGCCAAAATAAAACAAATAAGACTTTCTCCAGAAGAAAAAAGCATTATCATACATACTGTGAGAATTTCCTTGCTCTGTTAAACATCATTTGGGAAATATTTAAATAAAGAAAAAAAAATTCAAAGGGGGTTTAATAATCCCGATTTAAACTGTGTGTGTGTATATATATATACACATATATACACACACACAATAATTACATTTATATGTATATATGTATATACATATATACACACACACACACACACACACACACACACACACACACACACACACACACACACACACACAATAATTGCATTTCATTTCAAGCACACACACCCACCCACAATATTGTATAAGGAGAAAAACGATATCAGTGTATTTGTGAACTATCAAACTCTTGATATCTTAAACAAAAATATTACTTCTTGATTCAGACTGAATAAACAACGTTCATAGCTGATCATGTGACTTCTTGACATTTGTTATTGAACTTCAGCAAAATCAATTGTTTATTAAATATATAATGAATAAGAGTGACCCCTGCTGGTGTTGTGTCTTAATAACCTTTACGTTTGACGCCAAACAGTCAAAGAAACCTTGACACGCTGAAGATGTGTCTACATGACATCATTGTTTCCGAAGCAAAGGGAATAATTAATAGAGTTTTTTTTTCAGGTAAGGTAGCCTACACTGTATGTCCATCTAGTCCCTGTTTTTTTTAAGTCAACTAAATTGCAGTTATTCTCAGTGGCTTTGGTGCATTTCTCACAACACTATTTACATTTGCACAACAGTTAATGCATTTCTCAAAACAATTAGTACAAACTGCAAACCCTGAAAATGGAGAGCTCATTCCTCAAAAGCAAGTATGTCAATGAAAGTGTCATCAAGATGAAAAGTCCTGACTCCATTGTTTATGAACAAGACAGTCAATGTTTTCATTATGACACTTTACTCTGTACATTTTTTCCAATGCAAAAAAGTCAGATTTTGGTGACACGTCCTAAAAATGCTCAAGACAGCACTATATACTATTTGCACAGACATTTGAAAACTACAGTAAAGTTCGACATCACTGCATTTAGTGAGGTATCTGAGTACAAGACACTGAATTTGTCTGTTTCACAGTTTTACTGCATTTGCTCTTTGCAATTCTAATTTATTCACAGCATTGTGCAAAAGAATAAACACACCCTTATTTACAACAAACATAAACTTCCTTTGGGTAGAGCTGTGCACAACTGTAAACAATATTGCAGTACATATTGGAACTGAACCTACAACATACACACTGTAGGCAGGGCCGGAGCAAGCCGAACTGCCGCTAGGCAAAGGACTTTCACGCCGCCCTCAACCCGAAAGTGAAAACTTAAGGAGACCCGGAAGGGACGTGATGGTGGAAAAAAACTGAGTGGGAGAAAAAATAATGGGTGGGAGAAAAAAAAAACAGTGATAGGATTTTTTTTTTAATTTTTAAAAGTTTTTGCGTTCCCTCGCAAAACTGTTTTTCCACAAACACTTCCTGTTCACTTCAAAACCCAGCCGTTTTTGCCTGGATTAGGCTATCCCGTATTTTACAATTCTATCCTGCTATCATCATATCATTCAGTATATGAAGTTGTGCAAATGTAAATAGTGCTGTGAGAAATGCACCAAAGGGACTGAGAAAAACTGTAAACTTTCAACAATTAGGCCTACTTTTGCTGAAGGCACACATTTTGTGTTGCACACGAGCCTAAAGTGTTAATGGTAAAACTTTACAATAACAGTACATGAACAATGATGTTTTAATATGTAAACTGAACATGACTTATTATGGGCTAATGTTAAGTTAATGCATGCGCTAATCATGAACTAACTTTAACTACAACATGAGTCACAAGAGTTCATGTGTGAATAAGGGCTACGTTATTACTTGTTAGTACATGATTGTTTGTTAATTAATGTATTAATTACCACATTAGTTTATGATTGATTAAACCATCATGATTTGATGAGGAGTTAAGGATGAGTTAATGTGATGTGCCCCTCCAAGTAGTCATGACATAATTATACATTAACAGCTCATGAGTTCATATTGGTTACATTTAGCTTAAATGTACTAACAAGTAATTAAGGTAACCATTATTTACTGATGAACTCTTGTGACTCATGTTGTAGTTAAAGTTAGTTCATGATTAGTGCATACATTAACTCAACATTAATTCATAATAAAGTAATGTTTCGTTCACATATTAATACACCACTATTCATGTACTGTTATTGTAAAGTGTTGCCATGTTAACTTAATAACATAATTAGCATTAGCAAAGATCCATTTCTAAAATTGCAAAATAAGTTGTACAGTACATTCACTGCAAATAAACAAATACTTAGAATATATAGTATTCTTTTTATGTAATGTAACAAGAAATATTTAAATAGATATATATATATATACAGTTGAAGTCAGAATTATTAGCCCCCCTTTAATTTTTTATTCTTTTTTTAAATATTTCCCAAATTATGTTTAACAGAGAAAGGAAATTTTCACAGTATGCCTGATAATATTTTTTCTTCTGGAGAAAGTCTTATTTGTTTTATTTCGGCTAGAGTAAAAGTTGTTTTTAATTTTTAAAATGGCTCCTGGCCATAGGGAGCACTAGGACATTTCCCTTGGCGGTATTCTACAGTAATCAATGTAATCAAGTACTCCTACTGTAGTTGAAGACAAAAATGAGAACGTTAATTCAAAAATTAATCACTTGTTTGGAATTTATTAAATTTAATAGTAAATACTAAAAATAAAGGTTTTGTACTGCTGAAGTGTAAATAAATTACAGTAAATAAATAAGTAAATAAAGTACTGTAAAATTGTTATACTGTAAAATAAAAATGTGGTCAAGGGCATTTTACCATAAAAAGAAGTTGCGGTAAGGCTATTTTACTGCAAAATGAAATTGTGTTAGGGCCCTGCTACTGTAAAACACAATTACAGGTAAGTTACTGTAAAGGGGCAGTTGCAATAACTTGCTGGCAACAGTACTGCCAGTAAGTTACTGCAAAAATACAACAATATGTCTAACAGTGTATATGGTATTAGTTAGATTACCACTCCAGTATGCTAGTTATGTATAGGTTTCAAAATGTCCAGTGTTGTGTTTGTTGCAACATAGGCTCGTTCTGAAAACGTACCTCTATAAACATTTCTGGTAGTGGTGTAACGGATCACAAATTTGCAGTTTAGATCACACTACGGTTTTTTAGTCACGGATCGGACCATTTTTCAGATCAGCAAAAAAGGGAGGAGACCAATGTCATTTGCTTTCCATTTATACAAAAATATTACTGCAAAAGCATTGCTTTTAACAAACAGAACTTAGAACCTGTAATTTTAATAAAAAACAATAACCAAGAAAGAACCAGCTGAAAAAAGAAAAGTATTCAATATGAAATATGATCTCTGCTACTGTTGCTGATAATGCTAAATATAAAAATCTAACATCTTGTACAACAGATCATATTTATCTTCAATTATTGATTCAACAATTCACACATAAAACTTCATGTTACATTATTGGAGTTTTATTTTTGAAAACCCATTCAGTGACATAATTTTGATGGTTGTTTGTCGCCATCTGTTGGTTACACAATGTAATTGCTTTCACCAGCGTCAAATTCACCAGCATCATGTTTCATTAAACTGTGATTTTAATCTTTACCATAAACATCAGTGCTTATATCTTAACTATAAACTATTCTCCCAGTACTTCTGTGTTATTGAATTGTTTATAACAAACTGAAAAGTGTAAAAACTGAATCGCTCTCGATGCAGATTTGAATGCAGCGCTTTGAAGGGTTAATAAACATATTTAAATCATTATCATTTATCGTTCATGCTGCGTGGGTTTGAACTGAGATCACAATCTTTTAATGTTTAATTGTGCAGCTTTACACTGAATGCATTAATGCAGGCTAAACAAACAGTGACAGAAAACACCTTAAATTAATAGCCTAAGAAAGCATTTAGGTAGGTCCCTCCACAACTTTTTCCATCATCATTATATCTTACAGGGAAGCCAAAATGCTTTCATACACGTGATTTGAATGATGCGGGAGGCGATCTCTCTGCTATTGTTATGTTGGATTAACCTACAAGTTCAAAAAAGTTATTAATCCGTGGGTCACGTGCGTTCCGAACCGTACAGATCAACAGTGATCCGTTACACCCCTAATTTCTGGAGATCGCAAATTATGTAGCCAGAGGTACGCACGGCTGCATTTTGTCTTTAAAATGAACGCCACAGGGCGGTATGACGCTGTTTCTTTTCACGCTTAAAATTAAAAGGGCAGGGGCTCAAGCACCCAAAGCCCCCACCTCCGCACGTGCCTGCTAGTTTGTCCAGTAGATGAAGAACAGTTCCAGAAAGTGGGTAAGACAAAAACAGAAGCCAAAAAATAAAATAAACAACTAAGTAACAGGGTGAGAATGGGGTAAAATCTGAAAACATGGTAAAATCAAGCTGCCGCGAGGGCTTTTCTTTTTCTACATTGCTTTTTAAAACTGTTGGTTGGGTTTAGGGAAGTGGGTGAGCGAGTCAATCGGTGCTTGTTGAAAACACTATTGGTTGGGTTTAGGAAAGGAGAAGGTTGGGTCAGTCAGTCGACAGCGGCCTCTGGTAGATTTACGAGAACGGTTTCAGTAAGTAAATAACAGGGTGAGAATGTGGTAAAATCTGAAAACGTGGTAAAAATCAGGTGAGGGCTTTCCTTTTTCTGGATTGCTTTTTAAAACTGTTGGCTGGGTTTAGGGAAGTGGGTGGGTGGGCGCGTCAATTGGTACTTTTGAAAACATTATCGGTTGGGTTTAGGGAAGGAGGATGGTGGGTCAGTCAATCGGTCAGTCAGTCAGTCAACATCGGCCTCTGGTGGATTTACAGGAGAAAATCAGGCGCGAATGGCACTCGCGAGAGAAATTTGAGATCTCAAAAAGCATACACAGCAGCCTCTGGTGGATTAGTGAAAACAAAAACTGCCAAAAAAATACCTCCTGGGATGTATTTGGTGCTCTCCAGCAATATATATATATATATCGGTACGTTTTCAGAATGAGCCTGGGTTGGTTTATATTTATGAATATTATGTTTATTTATGTAGTGCAGTGGTCCAACGAGACCATTCCGTTCCACTTCACGTCCACACATGTAGTTGAATGGATAAAATAAACCTCAACTTGATTGTTCCTGATTTCCTTTTGAGAAATCTGCTCGCCTTATTCTGAAAGTACAGCACAAGAGGAGCGAGGCGCATCATGTTGGTACATCAATATAACATTATAGCATTACATAAGAGCAGTGTCACTCTGACTGCTTTACTACACCTGCACAAACACTGACTAATCAGATTATCTCCACCCCCAGCGCTCTGCTTCTGAGAAGGACTGCGGTGTAATCCATGATCACACACACACACACACAGATTAAAGCTCTGAAGTGCTGAATAGAGTGGAAAGCCTCGGTTCTGTTCCTCTCCGTTGTTCGGTGTTCAGACACAGACAGTGTGTGCGACATTACATAACTCCATAAGCACCTCTGAGTAACTCATCTCACCATCTGAAGGAAAGACACTGCAGGAGAAAAGACAAGTTCATTAATAGTTATCACCATACTGGCCTAGGTTGGTTGATTATGTGCTCACACTTTACAATGAGGTTTTAGTTGTTGATGTATTTATTAAAAGTATCAAATTAATTTACTTAAAAACCGCATAATTTTCCAAGCACACCGACTCTTGAAACGCTACACACTGTTTATATACACATAAATTTGACCTTTGGAGCTGTTGGTGTTGTCGCTTTTCCATATATATTTGCATACTTTTTGTTTGAGATTGATGTGCATGCTTTTGTTCAATTATTTTTAATGTATTTACTAACAATAATGAATAATACTAGTACAGCATTTATTAGTCATAGTTTGACATTAGCTAATAAATGATTCAAATAAAAAAATGTGTTTGTTTATTTTAGGTAATATACTGTGAGTTAACTAGGCCTAAAAATGAACAACCTTATTTTAATTAACTATGAAAGATGAATAAAAACTGTAATAAATGTATTGTTTATTATTTGTTAATGTTGGCAAATGCAACCTTATTGTAAAGTACTACGAATTAGGTTATGAATTGCAAACAATAAATAATAATATATAATGTAATATATATATATATATATATATATATATATATATATATATATATATATATATATATATATATATATATATATATATATATAAATAAAAGAATGGATTACTTTACTTGTTACTTAGAAAAGTAATATTATAACTCGCTTTACTAGTTCTCAGATAACATTATCCTAAAATATTATTTTTTGATGTGTTTTTAAAGGTAAATAAAGGTTATACAGTGTGTTGTTAATTGCAGAACTCCTCTATTAAAAGAAAAAAACAAAACAAGTTCTGAAAGAGATCAAGCCTTAGCCAGGTAATAGAAAGTAACGCAAAAGTAACATAACACATTACTTACCATAAAAAGTAACTAAGTAATAAAACTAGTTACTTTTTTAGGGAGTAACTCAGTATTGTAATGCATTACTTTCAAAAGTGTGTGTGTGTACATACAGTTGAAGTCAGAATTATTCGCCACTGTTTATTTTTTTTCCCAATTTCTGTTTAACGGAGAGAAGATTTTTTTCAACACACTTCTAAACATAATAGTTTTAATAACTCATTTCTAATAACTGATTGATTTTATCTTTGTCATGATGACAGTAAATAATATTTGACTAGATATTTTTCAAGACACTTCTATACAGCTTAAAGTGACATTTAAAGGCTTAACTAGGTTAATTAGGTTAACAAGGCAGGTTAGGGTAATTAGGCAAGTTATTGTATATTGATGGTTTGTCCTGCAGACTAAGGAAAAAAAATATAGCTGAAAGGGGCTAAATAGTTTGACCTTAAAATGGCTTTTAAAAAAATAAAAACTGCTTTTATTCTAGCTGAAATAAAACAAATAAGACTTTCTCCAAAAGAACAAATATTATCAGACATACTGTGAAAATTTCCTTGCTCTGTTAAACATCATTTGGGAAATATTTAAAAAAAGAAAAAAATCAAAGGGGGTTTAATAAAATATTATCAAACATACTGTTTGATACATACAAAATTCCTTGCTCTGTTAAACATAATTTGGGAAATGTTTAATAAAAAAAAAAAATTCAAAGGGGGGCTAATAATTCTGGCTTCAACTGTACAGTATATATATATATACGTACACATACAATATACACTGGATTGGATGATTTCTGAAATGTTGTTTACATATGCAAATGAGACATTGAGTATTTTGCATATATGTCTAGGGCAGAATTCCATGCATTGGATCAAGGCTCTAAATATAATATATTAGATTTAAAGATTTATATATATAAGATATAAACAAATTGTATTTCTCTTTCAATCATGTCATTATTCAGAAAATACTGCAACATGCAGTCCAATTTTTCATTATATATTTTTAATAACAGTAATACTGTAAAAAAATGAACATGATTTCAACTGTCAAAAACTGTAAAAATGCTACAGTAAAATTTGTAACCTGGTTAACATTGTTTCCTTAATATATACAGTGAATAATCGTAAACTGACTTTTCATGTATCTTTTTTAACATAAACATATGGTTGTGTTTTTGTCTGTGTAACAAAGTATGTGATGTGTAGATGTTAGTGCTTCAAAACATTGGGTGTATTAACATTATAAATGAACAAAATACGGTTGTTTACTGTAAAAAATGGAAATGTATTTTATGGTTTATACCATATACGCATTTTAAACGGTAAAATACTGGCAACCACAGCTGCCCTTTTTTATTTACTGTAAATGTTATGAATTTTTTTCAAACAGTGTAATCAGATAAATAATATGTATATAATCAAGTGGATAATGTGTGAACATATCCCAGTAAGCAGGGGTAAAAAGATGTCTAATATACATCTAAACATAAAAATACCTTCTGCTTTAATTTTTAAAATCATTTCAACTCACATCAACTAAACTCGCTTAAAACCTCAATTTAAATTTATATAACTGAGAACTGATTAAAATAACTTAAAGTAGCCTAAAATCATACGTTGTCACGACTTTTTGATTTTCATCTTTTTTTAGTGAAGAAGTCTTGGCTAAAACAATTAGGCAAAATTTGGCCTCTCAGTGAAAGTCTAATAGATGTCTAACAATAGTCCAAAGTTAGACTAGTCATCAAATAGACAGATTAGACAGACTTCACATGTGTCGTCATTCATTCCTAGTCTGTTGTTAGACGTCTATTAGATTGTCACTGACAGCCTATATTTAGCTTTGTTTGAGCCAAGACTTCTTCACTAAAAAAAGATGAAAATCAAAAAGTCGTGACAACATATGATTTTAGGCTACTTTAAGTTATTTTAATCAGTTCTCTACAAGTTATACAAATTTAAATTTGTATTAGACGTCTATGTTTAGATGTCTATTAGACGTCTATTAAACATAACATTGCTTAGTAGGATCAATCAGTAAAACCCTTCAGAATACTGATATTGGATTACATACGTATTCTTGAAGTGATTTATAGCTAAGAGCAAAAGAAAAACTCATTTTGAGAAAATATGTACTGTAATTTACAAACACACACTGATAAAGTGTGATAAAAGAAACACTTGTGTGTTTTGGATGTTTTCTTCACATCAGAGTGTGAAAACTATACAGAAAAGCTAAAAAAGCCTAAAAAAGTTAAGTAACAAGTGAAAAAAAACTTGATCTGATCTTTTCTATTAATAAGTATTACAAATAAACACTTTTATTGATGAATTTTTCCTGAAAATTTGCAAAGAAAATTTTCACTTTTCATTTTCACTGCATTATTTTGCCTGAAGAACGTGTTAAAAACTTTTTAAAAACATATATCACTATAGTCAAAAAATAATGCATGATGCAGTCATACAGTATTGTTTGTATATGCATCAGTTACAGTAATATATATTACTATATATGCATATATATATAATATCAATACACACCCGCTGTTCACGAGGAGATAATGTGCAATCAGCTCTCAAGGATGAGCAGCTCATAACGTATGCAAGGTGCGTGTTTATGGAGCTAATCAGCCGGCTAAATACCAGCTTGCATATTTATACAGGATTACAAACACACACATTTTACAGCACAGCAAAGGAGAGCGTCTCATCTGGAGTGCTCACACTGGAAAACAAACCTCAATTTAGGTTTTTTGCTCTCTGAATCCAATTTGGAGGTGTCGGACGTTAAAACAGGAGTATTTTGTCAACTTCTGAAAACTCAACATTATCTGAAAGGTAACGTCTTTTTCTGCAACTATTTCTTTTTTAAAGTGTATATGGTAGATGCTATTTGCACATCAGTGTAAAAAAATTATATATTGTTTGCATTAGATAAAGGCGTTGCGTGAAGAGCAAATACTGTTCTGTTTAATTGTAATCTTTGTGATCATGTGTGGATAATTATCAAAATTAGAGTACATTAGAATAATTAAAAATTCCATATATTTTGTAAAAACTACTATAATCCATAATAACTACATAATTATTACCAACACTACTATATATATATATATATATATATATATATATATATATATATATATATATATATATATATATATATATATATATATATATGAACAGTTTAGATGCAAAACCTCTAAAAGCCATTTGATATTTACGCATGTATGTAGGCTCAGTAAATTTACTTTTATAGTGACGAAAAAGTTCTTTTCATTGCCTTTAAAGTGAAATAACTGAACATAAACACAGGAGGCTGAGAAAAATACTCATTTTAGGAGAACATTTCAGACGGCATTAGAGGTTTTTGCATCTGAACTCTTCATATATATATATATATATATATATCGTCACCTTGGAATTAAAAGGTTATATCTGCGTTCTGAATGATTTTAAGATATTGAGCTTCAAAGTTTTTGCATTCCATATAGCAAACAATATGTGTGTAACATTTGTTTTTTAAATAAAAAGTCTTAAAATGTAAACAACTTATAAAAAAACATCCCATAATATAAATAAGTTGTCATTTAATAAGATTATGTTAATAACTCAATTTTGACAAAAATGTCAGATAACACCTTTTAATGCTAAGGTGACGAGATATATATACAGTTGAAGTCAGAATTATTAGCCCCCCTTTGATTTTTTTCTTCTTTTTTAAATATTTCCCAAATGATGTTTAACAGAGCAACGAAATTTTCACAGTATGTCTGATAATATTTTTTCTTCTGGAGAAAGTCTTATTTGTTTCATTTCGGCTAGAGTAAAAGTTGTTTTTAATTTTTAAAATGGCTCCTGGCCATAGGGAGCACTAGGACATTTCCCTTGGCGGTATTCTACAGTAATCAATGTAATCAAGTACTCCTACTGTAGTTGAAGACAAAAATGAGAACGTTAATTCAAAAATTAATCACTTGTTTTGGAATTTATTAAATTTAATAGTAAATACTAAAAATATTTGTTTTATTTCGGCTAGAATAAAAGCAGTTTTTAATTTTTTTAAAAACCATTTCAATATATTTTTTCTATAGTCTACAGAACAAACCATCGTTAACAACTTGCCTAATTACCCTAACCTGCCTAGTTAACCTAATTAACCTAGTTAAGCCTTTGAATGTCACTTTAAGTTGTATAGAAGTGTCTTGAAAAATATCTAGTCAAATATTATTTACTGTCATCATGGCAAAGATAAAATAAATCAGTTATTATAAATGAGTTATTAAAACTATTATGTTTAATCTTCTCTCCGTTAAACAGAAATTGGGGAAAAAATTAACAGGGGGGCTAATAATTCTGACCTCAACTGTATATATATATATATATATATATATATATATATATATATATATATATATATATATATATATATATATATATATACACACACACACCACACACACACACACACACACACACACACACACACACACATGATTATTATTAATATTGTTGTTGTTGTAAATATTGTTATTATTATTATTATAGTGTTAGGATGAGCAATTATATTAAATCATTCATTTTCTTTTCGGCTTAGTCCCTTTATTAATCTGGGGTCGCCACAGCGGAATGAACCGCCAACTTATCCAGCACATTTTCTACGCAGCGGATGCCCTTCCAGCCGCAACCCATCTCTGGGAAACATCCATACACGCTCATACACTACGGACAATTTAGCCTACCCAATTCACCTGTAGCGCATGTCTTTGGACTGTGGGGGAAACCGGAGCACCCGGAAAAAACCCACGCGAACACAGGGAGAACATGCAAACTCCACACATAAACGCCAACTGACCCAGCCGAGGCTCGAACCAGCGACCTTCCTGCTGTGAGGCGACAGCACTACCTACTGCGCCACTGCATCGCCTATATTAAATCATTTTAACAATTATAATTTAAAAAGTGGGGAGACACGGTGGCTCAGTGGTTAGCACTGTCACCTCACAGCAAGAAGGTCGCTGGTTCAAGTCCTTGCTGGGCCAGTTGGCATTTCTGTGTGGAGTTTGCATGTTCTCCCTGTGTTTGCGTGAGTTTCCTCCGGGTGCTCCAGTTTCCCCCACAGTGCAAAGACATGCGCTACAGGTGAATTGAAGAAACTAAATTGTCCGTAGTGTATGTGTGTGAATGTGAGAGTGTATGGGTGTTTCCCAGTACTGGGTTGCAGTTGGGAGGGCATCCGCTGCGTAAAACATGGGTTGGATAAGTTGGTGGTTCATTCCGCTGTGGCGACCCCAGATTAATCAAGGGACTAAGCTGAAGGAAATTAATGAATGAATGAATGAATGATTCAAAAAGCAGTATTTATGTAAACAGCAAGACAGTTAGTTCAAGTTTCACAGTATTGGTGCATCAAAACTAGTTTGTTTCCATGATTTCCAGATTATGCCACTGGTGAACATCAAAACATCTCCTGCAATGTGTACAGCAGTACAAAAAAAAGTGCGTTGGCAAAAACACATAACTGAAAATCTGCATGCCGTTTCCCTCTCAGATGTTCCCATGGTCAGTGGTGTTTTCTCTGGAGCCGAAAGTTCCCGGTCAGCGCACTCCAGAAGAGCTGGTGACCAACACTCTGATGCTGGAGCTGGGGGCGATGGTGAAGCGGACTGAGCGCATCCAGCTGGAGAAAGCAGCCGAGAACCGCAGACGTCGCAACTCGTCCTCTGCAGACTACAGCTGGCTGGCGGGACCACAGCCGCGCGCCCCCTATGAGCTCCTGCCTGGAGATGTCCTGGAGCTGCAGGAGCTCTGCGCTCAGATCCCTCCACAGCAGTGCGGACCCGTCATTGTCAGGTAGAAGCACAGTATTCACCAGACACTTCCAGACAGAGCTGCTAAAATAGGAAGAAAGTATCAATAACAGTAACAATCGAATGAGTCTAATGCAAATATAAATATATACAGTTGAAGTCAGAATTATTAGCCCCCCTGTTTTTTTTTTCCAATTTCTGTTGTACGTAAAACACATTTGTAAACATAATAGTTTTAATAATTCATTTCTAATAACTGATTTCTTTATGTTTGCCATGATGACAGCACATAATATTTTACTAGATATTTTTCAAGTATTCAGCTTAAAGTGACATTTAAAGGCTTAACTAGGTTAATTAGGCATGCCATTGTATAACAGTGGTTTGTTCTGTAGACCAGTGGTTCTCAAAGTGGGGGTCGGGACCCCCCGAGGGGTCGCGGGACAATGAGGGGGGGGGGGGGGGGGGGGGGGTCGCCTGGTCATTTCCAAAAATCTATTTATTTTTATAAAACCATAAGAATTACCATATTTTATCCATAACCTACAGAAAAAAATAGTCGTTTATAGTTACTATATACTATATAGTTACTAGTTCTATTGGATTGCGACCCCTGGGGGAATTACATTATATTAAAAGAACAGCAATAGCGTCAGATGCAGCAGATTTTATAACACCAGGTTAAACTTTCTGGCACATTTACAGCACTGACATACATTAAAAAATATAAACGAAGAATAGACTTGGGTCTATTGGTGTGTGTGTGCCATTGCATGCAAGTTTTCTGTATTTATAACCACCTCAGAGGATATTGGGGGTCGCGAGTCACTGGCATTGTTATTTTGGGGGTCGCAGGC
This sequence comes from Danio kyathit, assembly GCA_903798195.1. Classification (NCBI taxonomy): domain Eukaryota; kingdom Metazoa; phylum Chordata; class Actinopteri; order Cypriniformes; family Danionidae; genus Danio; species Danio kyathit. Next base: position 11,780,660 of record LR812532.1, on the reverse strand, counting down.
TGAAAAGTTTGAGAACCCCTGCTGTAGACAATCCAAAAAAATATTGCTTAAGGGGGCTAATAATATTGACCTTAAAATGTTTTTTTTTTTTATTTAAAACAGGTTTTACTCTAGCCAAAATAAAACAAATGAGACTTTCTCTGGAAGAAAAAATATTATAACATCATTTGTGTAATATTTGAAAAAGAAAAAAAATCCAGAGGAATGCAAATTATTTTGATTTGAACTGTATACAGTATATTAGGCTAATGATTCTATCCAATTGCTTGATTAATCACTGAAGCTTTCATTGTAGTATACGGTATTATAATGAAATTGACCTACGTTGCACAAAAGGTTACTTTAACAGGTATAATAACAAAACAAATACTAGCGTACTGCTTTATTGCTTACAAATATTCAGAGTAAACAAATGTTTCAATCAACTTAAATTGCTAAAGGGTGATAAAGTACAATCATTAGTAAATATTAGTAAATGAATGGATTAAAATCGACGGTGAGAAAATGGCAGATTTATTACCGTTACTATGTTAATATTAGTTTTTTAAAAATAGCAGCATTTTAGTAGTTATTAATGAACATAATAAAATTATTACGACTCTTAATCAGATTACGACCACAATTTTAACACGTTATTAGTCATTAACATCACCTAAGATTCATTCATTTTCCTTCGGCTTAGTCTCTATTTTAGAGGTCGCCACAGCGGAATGAACCGCCAACTATTCTGGCATGTTTTACACAGCGGATCTCCTTCCAGCAGCAAACCCAGCATTGGGAAACACCCATACACACTCGTTCGCACACAGTCATACACTACGGATAACTTGGCTTACCCAATGGGCTATATGTACACAGACTTTTAATTTTCAGCCAGGCAGGCCAAGGGCTTCCGATGAACTGTGTTTTCATTACAAAACTGTCACGTTTAAGATCTGATTTCTTTAAAAATCAGCGATCTTCACTGCCTGTTAGATATACGATATGAAGTGGGTCTCAGATCGGACAAGAAGCACTGCATTAAATTTCATTCCCCCCCGGCATGTCTTTAAAATATTTTCAATGGAATTTCTGCACTAGCCTGTTGCTATTACGGTTTTTCATCTCGATTTACGCTTCAACAACTAAATGAACGCTAAAGTCTACTTAACTGAATGTACTGTAATTACATTACAACATCAATGCTGTAAAAACAACCTTGTGAAATTGAAAATAGTCACATTAAGCTTTCACTGGAAGTTTATTGTTGGCTTTAACACTCTAGTTGTGCATAGAACCCATTCACCTATAGCGCATGTCTTTGGACTGTGGGGGAAACTGTAGCACCCAGTGGAAACACACGCGAACACAGGGAGAACATGCTAAACTCCACACAGAAATGCCAAGTGGTCCAGCCGGGACTTGAACTAGCGACCTTTTCGGTGTGAGTGCTAACCACTGAGCCACCATGTCGCCCTCACTTAAGATTAATAAAAGCCTTGTTGCTATATAAATAGTCACAGAATTTTCAATCAATATTTCAGCATGTGGTAGGCCAGAATAACATACGAGAATGTTCATGCTTGAACTACATTTACATTACATTTAGTCATTGAGCTGATGCTTTTGTCCAAAGTGACTTACTAATGAGGCCATTCACAGAAAAGTGCTAATTATACAAAGAAACTGTTAGTGTTTAGCAGTGGTGGAAAGAGTACTGAAAAATCATACTCAAGTAAAAGTACTATTACTTGCCTAAAAATGTAGTGTAAGTAGAGTAAAAGTATCTGTTGTAAATATTACTCAAAGTATGAGTAAAAAGTAGCCCTTTTAAAAGTACTCAAGAGTAGTGAGTAGTGAGTATTATGTTGTCAAAAGCTGATATGTTTACATGTGATTTGTGCATGTTTGTGTAAACGTAACATTCTGTAGTGCATTTAGTTATTGCCCTGAAGGCACACAACATCATGAGACATTAATATTAGGTTAGATTTAGGTTGTAATGTCAGGTGACCAAAATCAATTGTCAAGCCAGCATCTAAGAATAATGTTATTTTGATGTCCAATAATGACGTCAAATGAGGTTGATATTTGGTCGATTTTAGGTTGTAAGAAAGTGACCAAAATCCAACGTCAAGCCAACATCTTAAACCAACGTCATATATGACGTCAAATACTGACATTTATTCGTCGGGTACGGCAACTAAAATCCAACGTCTGATAGATGTCATAGGGGTAACGTTCACACAATGTCAAGCTGTAACATCATTAGACGTTATATTTGGTTGGTTTTAGGTTGGACATTGGATATTGATGTTGGCCTGACGTTGAGTTCTGACGTCAACACGATTTTCATTTCCAAACAAAATGCAAAGTCCCTATGACGTTAGGGTTCAACGTCAATCAGACATCATGTTGATGTCCTGTGCCTGCTGGGTGTTTAAGCCCATTTCGGTCATCATACAGTAAACATCCGTCATCTTCTCATCAGTGACATGCATCTAAACAGTCTCTGGGTCAATGCGCGTAAAGATTTTGAACATCTTCATGGACACTTTTAATACTTCCAAACAGTTTGCTGCAATTATAAAGTGCACATGTCTTGAGGTAGTTCATTATGATGCGATTTACCTTCTACGGTATGTGCGATTTGATTGGACAGGAATCTCAGGACTGATTTGGACAAGAAAAAATAAAGGACAAGATGGACAAGAAAAAATAAAGTAGTGACTGCAGGTTGAAGTTAAGTAGTGGAGTAAAAGTACAGATACAGCACTAAAAATGTACTCAAGCAAAAGTAAAAGTACACATTTTTGAAACTACTCAGTAAATTACAATTCCTGAGAAAAACTACTCAATTACAGTAATTTGAGTATTTGTAATTAGTTACTTTACACCACTGGTCTTTAGAGAATTAAGATAGGAGTAACCATTATGCTAACCAAGTTTCCACTGTTATGAGGACTGCAAATACAATGTGAATATTTGTTTAAAACACACAAAAATTTCATATTCACAGTACTTTAAGGTGTCCACACTAATAATAGTATGTAAACCACAATATTTATGTAAAATGTGTTACTCGTGATAAAACTAAATAAAAAATTGGCAGTATATATATATATATATATATATATAAATTTAGTTCTGTATTGTGGTTTAGATACTAATATTTACATATAGTTAAAAAATAAAAATGCTTGTGAACCTTTGGTTTTTAATAATGTGTGTTCACCTGGATGATGATCTACAACAGTTTTTTGGCACTGTGGTTGTTGTTCATGAGCAGGCTTGGGAAGTAATGGAACGCATGTAACGGCGTTACATCATCAGGATACAAAACTCCAGTTAAGTGTAATTTGTTGCAGTTATGTCAGAAAAACGGAGTAATCAGATTCCAGTACCATTTTGAAAAAACAAAAAAGGAAATACTATCAGGATTACAACCGTGAATTTTAAAAAGTATATTGGCACTGTAATAACTATATTAAGTGCTGCTACTCGATGATTAAAGTCATTAATTCAGTTGTAATATTTCAGTTGCCAGTGATGACTGTCGTGAGCCACCTGCTGGCACATGCGCAAATAACGCAACTCTCCTCAGACAATCTCCGGCGGGTATTATCTAATGTCCTGTTGAAGAAACATTTCTGTTTTAAAATTCCTGTTTCATATTAGCAGAGCATTTAGCTGAATCGTTTACAACTAGATGGCATTAACAGGCTAATATGTCTTGTTTCTTGAGTTATATATATACTTATATATATGAGACTTAAGAATCCAAAAGAAATCTGATTACATTACTTTTGTATTACCTTATATATTTTGGTGCTCAGATTAAGCTATTGAATACCTTTTTAATCAAGTCATTTGTAACTGTATTGGAATACATTTTTTAAAGTAAACCTGCCAAGCCTCTTCATGATTTTCGAGTATTCTTCAGTTTTCCTGCATGTTTTTGCATAGGCTATTTGACCCCTTGCCAGCAGTGATTATGATTTCGAGGAAAATTGAGGCACAACGATTAAAAAAGTTTCAAATGTTCAGAAGGAAACACAATGCATTAATAGCCAAGGGGTGAAAACGTTTAAACAAGATGAAGATCTTTGTTGATATATATTCCTTAAAGTTTTAGTACTGCCCTTCGAAAAAATCTGAAGATACTTGCATGTGTCCCAGAAGACAAATTAAGAATAATTTAGCTCTATCTTCAAAAAGTTCCAGGTTAAAGATGGACAGAGCAAGAGAACCATCTAAATAAATGTAGGCTACTGAATTTTCGATAGATAGATAGATAGATAGATAGATAGATAGATAGATAGATAGATAGATAGATAGATAGATAGATAGATAGATAGATAGATAGATAGATAGATAGATAGATAGATAGATAGATAGAACGATATAATGATATATAGATAGATAGATAGATAGATGATAGAGATAGATAGATAGATGGATAGATAGATAGATAGATAGATAGATAGATAGATAGATAGATAGATAGATAGATAGATAGATAGATAGATAGATAGATAGATAGATAGATAGATAGAACGAGAGATAGATCGAACGATATATACATAAATAGATAGATAGATAGATAGATAGAATGATATATAGAATGATAGAACGATAGAACGATAGATAGATAGATAGATAGATAGATAGATAGATAGATAGATAGATAGATAGATAGATAGATAGATAGATAGATAGATAGAACGATAGATATCTAGATAGATAGAACAATGGATGGATGGATGGATGGATGTAAGGAGAGAGAATGACACTTAAGTATTTATAAACTGTGTTTGTTGTTGTGAAGGTTCCGGAAGCTGGTGTCAGAGATCGAGCCAGAGGTGCCCGAGGTACCCAAACTTTTCCGGAGCGTGCTGAGAAACTGCCTGGAGGAGCTTCAGGGAGACGCGGAGCTCCAGGACCGAGTGAACCGCTGGGAAAAGCAGCGCAGCAAGAGCCTCTCCTTCGTCACCTTCAGATCCAAGTTCCGCACCTTGAACCGCGGCAAGGGGAGCTTCGGGGGATCCCGAAACAACCTGCAGGAGGAAAACACATGGTCTGATGAAGAGGAAGAGGAAGCGGCCGAACAGGTGGCAAAAGCCATCCGCACTCGGAAAGGACGGAGCCTCAGCATGCCGGAGATCACCCCGCTGGAGCAGGCGGCGCAGAGCTGAACACCTCAAACACAAAGGAGAGAAGATACAGGAGAAATGTACAATGGCAACGGAGAGAGAAAAGAGAAAAGGAAACATCTAAAAGACTTAAGATTGTGCTTTCAGACTGTATGACTAAATTATTCATACCAAAGAACACAGTGTATAGGCATATGGAAGATGCCTGCCTAGTCCTTTTTTAAACTTTCCAATATGTGCTTCAATAATTTGAATATTTAGATATGAATATTTGGCATAAATGTAAATATTTTTTGTAAGGATGAAGCGCACATAACCAAAGGCATGTTCAGGTCATGTTTTACCCCAAAATCAAAAGAATGTACAATGCGTTTGTAAATACTTGGAATATTCATATATTCACAAGCACAGGATTATGTTGCACATTTAAATTAAGGGAAAAAATTCAGTATTGTTTTTAAAAAATGCACAAGTGTTGATTATACTGCAAATAAAAATATACATTTTATTCAGTATTTTATTCTCATTATTTCACCAAATTAACTGCATTCTTAAAACAAAGGTAAAAATATATATTTTCAAATATTAAAGCGCACGCATGAACACAAGATTAATTTTACTGCATATTTTTATTTTACCCTTTTGAAAATTTAATTTTCCCTAAAAAAGGAAAATAACTATAATAAAAAAAATGAATAAAAACCTGTATATTTTACTTTTAAATTACAGGGAGTGCAGAATTATTAGGCAAGTTGTATTTTTGAGGATTAATTTTATTATTGAACAACAACCATGTTCTCAATGAACCCAAAAAACTCATTAATATCAAAGCTAAATATTTTTGGAAGTAGTTTTTAGTTTGTTTTTAGTTTGAGCTATTTTAGGAGGATATCTGTGTGTGCAGGTGACTATTACTGTGCAGAATTATTAGGCAACTTAACAAAAAACAAATATATACCCATTTCAATGATTTATTTTCACCAGTGAAACCAATATAACATCTCAACATTCACAAATATACATTTCTGACATTCAAAAACAAAACAAAAACAAATCAGTGACCAATATAGCCACCTTTCTATGCAAGGACACTCAAAAGCCTGCCATCCATGGTGAACAGATCAAAACACTGACAGAATCCATCAACATTGTGTGCAGCAGCAACCACAGCCTCCCAGACACTGTTCAGAGAGGTGTACTGTTTTCCCTCCTTGTAAATCTCACATTTGATGATGGACCACAGGTTCTCTACGGGGTTCAGTCAGGTGAACAAGGAAGCAGTCAATTGTTTTTCTTCTTTTAGACCCTTTCTTGCCAGCCACGCTGTGGAGTACTTGGACGCGTGTAATGGAGAATTGTCCTGCATGAAAATCATGTTTTTCTTGAAGGATGCAGACTTCTTCCTGTACCACTGCTTGAAGAAAGTGTCTTCCAGAAACTGGCAGTAGGACTGGGAGTTGAGCTTGACTCCATCCTCAACCCGAAAAGGCCCCACAAGCTCATCTTTAATGATACCAGCCCAAACCAGTACTCCACCTCCACCTTGCTGGCGTCTGAGTCGGACTGGAGCTCTCTGCCCTTTACCGATCCAGCCACCGGCCCATCAAGACTCACTCTCATTTCATCAGTCCATAAAACCTTAGAAAAATCAGTCTTGAGATATTTCTTGGCCCAGTCTTGACATTTAAGCTTGTGTGTCTTGTTCAGTGGTGGTGGTTTTTCAGCCTTTCTTACCTTGGCCATGTCTCTGAGTATTGCACACCTTGTGCTTTTGGGCACTCCAGTGATGTTGCAGCTCTGAAATATGGCAAAACTGGCGGCAAGTGGCATCTTGGCAGCTGCACGCTTGACTTTTCTCAGTTCATGGGCAGTTATTTTGCGCCTTGGTTTTTCCACACGCTTCTTGCGACCCTGTTGACTATTTTAAAATGAAACACTTGATTGTTCGATGATCACGCTTCAGAAGCTTGGCAATTTTAAAAGTGCTGCATCTCTCTGCAAGATATCTCACTATTTTTGACTTTTCGGAGCCTGTCAAGTCCTTCTTTTGACCCATTTTGCCAAAGGAAAGGAAGTTGCCTAATAATTATGCACACCTGATATAGGGTGTTGATGTCATTAGACCACACCCCTTCTCATTACAGAGATGCACATCACCTAATATGCTTAATTGGTAGTATAGGCTTTCGAGCCTATACAGCTTGGAGTAAGACAACATGCATAAAGAGGATGATGCGGTCAAAATACTCATTTGCCAAATAATTCTGCACTGCCTGTATATCCATTATATATGCACACAGACTCTTAATTTCAGTAAGCCAGCCCCAGGGCTTCCAGTGAAATTTCATCCCACACAAAATTGCAGCGTTTAAGATCTGATTTCTTAAAAAAAAACAGCGGTCTTCACTGCCTGGCTGAGATGCGATATAAAGTGGCTATTAGACCAAACAAGAAGCACAAAATTAAATTATATTTTTTCACACCATGTCTTTACAATATCCTCCTAGGGCCCGAGTGTCCACATATGTGGACAGAACCTTTTTAGCTCTTAAGTGGCTATTTAAAATACTTTGAATGTTTTATATTTTGTTACAGACATACAGTGTCATCCTGCAACTGTTTTGCCGCATATGAAATGTCCCAAACCCTATTTTTAACTGTCCAAAATGGGAAAAAAATGTTTTTACTCTCTGATAGTCAAAGCAAGTAAAAAAAAAAAAAATTGTATGTTAAATATGCATAAAAGAAAATTCGGGAAAAAGTGTTTTATGTAAATTCGGACCACGAGTCCACATATATGGACATCATTTTTCTCTAAAAGAACATCATATCAAAAGATGATACTTAGATTTTTATTCTAATTAGGTTCCAATAAGCCCAAATAGCAAAGAGAAATAAAAAATGCATGTAAAAAACACCTTGGGCCTTAAGAGGTTAAGGAAATTAATTTTACCCCATTATTTTCAATGGAGTTTCTGCACTAGCCTGTTGCTAATGACAGCACCTGCGTTTAAACGATCTTTCTCTTTTTATGCTTTAACAACTAAATGGAAGGTAACTGATTATATTTGAATTACATTACAACATTGAAGCTGTTAAAGGAACCTTATGAAATTAAAAAGTCACATAAAGCTTTCACCGGAAGTCCATCATTGGCTGAAAAACACTAGCTGTGCACATAGCCCATTATACTATGCATTAAAAAAAGAAATCACATTTTATATACTATTTCACCATTAGAAACATATTTGTTTATGGAGAAGGAAAATTTTGTGTGTACATAAATACAATTAATTTTGTTACATTAAAAAGGCATTACTTTTCTTTACAAAAAATATTTAGATATTAAAGTTGTTACATAACCAGTTGGTTAACTGTACAGCACCAAATGTGAAAATTACATGCAATATTTTATTTTTATCATTTCCCAATATTAAATAAAAACAGCCTCTAAAGCTGAAATGTGTACACTACCTGACAAAAGTTTTGTCGTCAATCCCAGTTGTAGGAGCAACAAATAATAATTTGACTTAGTTGATCATTTGGAAAAGTGGCAGAAGGTAGATTTTTCCAATGAATCATTTGTTGAACTGATACCAATCAACACAAATACGTTTCTCACAGAAATCAGTCAAGTTTGGTGAAGGAAAAATCATGGTTTGGGGTTACATTCACTATGGGGGCGTGCAAGAGATCTGCAGAGTGGATGGCAACATCAACAGCCTGAGGTATCAAGACATTTGTGCTGCCCATTACATTACAAACCACAGGAGAGGGCAAATTCTTCAGCAGGATAGCGCTCCTTCTCATACTTCAGCCTCCACATCAAAGTTCCTGAAAACAAAGAAGGTCAAGGTGCTCCAGGACTGGCCAGCCCAGTCACCAGACATGAACATTATTGAGGATGTCTGAGGTAAGATGGAGGAGGCATTGAAGATGAATCCAAATAATCTTGGTGAACTCTTGGAATCCTGCAAGAACGCTCTCTTTAACATTCCAGATTTCTTAAGCTATTTGAGTCACTGCAGAGATGTATGCAGTCCTCCAAGCTCATGAGAGTCATACACAATATTAATTCTCTTTTCACTGCACCATGACTTTATATTCTATACTGTACATTATTTCTGTTATGTGACGACTTTTGTCTAAGCAAAGTCAGACCTTACTGTCCTAATTAAATAATTAAAAATCAAGGCATGATCATATTTTATTTAGGTAAAATGAGTGTAATCTAGAGGCCTTTGCCTTTCATATAAGCCACTTCTAAAGCCAAATGATCAACTAGAAGTCAAGTTATTTGTTGTTCCTAAAACTTGGATAGGCGACAAGACTTTTGTCAGGTAGTGTGTGTGTGTGTGTGTGTGTGTGTGTGTGTATATATATATATATATATATATATATATATATAAAATTTTATTTTCTGATATTTTCTCCATGTCTTGAGTCACAGCAACAAAAGCAACGTTAGCCGCAATCAATTTCTCAGCAGTGTTTTAATATGTACTGTTTGTTCTTACATTACAACAGTGTTGAGTTCATACAAGAGATGCAGACCATTCAGCTAAAAAAAAGCCTGGAAACAGGGGTCTTCATAAAAAGTGCTCATTAAATAATACACTGTACATCGTTCATGAGTTTGAATTGAGTGTGTGTGTGGAAGTCTGTGATTTACCAAATTAAAAAGTTTGACCAATGGCTTCATCTTTTACACATCCTCCAGTTTTATTCTTCACAGCATCGCAGCACGTAGGAGTAGATCTTCCCATATTTCTCCAAAGCTGCTCCTCCGAAATAAAGGATACACACAAACACACACTGCTCACCGATTACAGTACAGATCTCATTCATTACCTGACCTTCAGCTCCACAATATAAAACACACCACGTGGCTTTTTTTGCACTGACCTGGAATGAAACCCATCCTGAAGTGATGAAATGAGCAGCTTGAACCATCTGGAGTCTCTTTAACCCGCAGTGTGTTGTTTCAAAGTACTGTATAAAAAAGCTGGTCTTCATTTGCTCATTCCTGCGCAGAGCAAAATCATAAAACCAGGCAAGAACTCCTCGTGTATTTGGCAGAATCAAACTCAAATAATACAAAAATAAAGAAACCGAAAGTCTTAGTATGGTATGTCATATTATAGCCCATATTTACAGGGATTTAAAGGCACAGTTCACCCCAAAAATGAAAAGTTACTCACTATTTACTTTTACCTGAAGTGGTTCCTAACCTTTAGGAGTTTCTGTCTTCTGTTGAACACAAATAAGATATTTTAAAGAATGTTAGAAAGCGGTAACCATTGACATCCATAGTAGAAAATCAAACACTATGGAAGTCAATAGTTACAGGTTTTCAGCATTCTTCAAAACATCTTCTTGCTTGTTTAACAGAAGAAAGACACTCTTAAAGGTTTGAAACATGTAAATGGTGAGTAAATAAATGACAGAACTTTCATTTTTGGGTGAACTATCCCTTTAACACTTGAAGGGAGAAACTGTAAGGAAGGTTCAGATTCATATTTCACTCCTCCACCCCCCAAAAAAATAAAATTAAATATATTTAATGACCACTAATATCTATTAATTTATGCCCCAATTCCCCCCCAAAACCCTATATTTTACATATTTATCTGTACAAATGTATTTGCACATTTATGAAGTAAATATTTATCATTGTAGCAATAGTTGTAATGAAGTTTTGCTGTTAAAACTTAATATACATTTTTACATGACGTGAGATACAAGAAGGTAAATTACATTCATGTACTTTTTTCACATTAAAGGGATGGTTCGCTCAAAAAAGATAATTTAAGGGTAAATAAATATTATATAGTTTTCTTTCTTTTTTTGTGAACTGTCCCTTTAATTTCATGAAAAAGTGCTGTAACAGTCTTGAAATAGACATCATTTTTATGTATCAAAAATATATATACATAAAACCAATTAACAATTAATCTCCTTCCAATCTTGGGGGGTAAAATATGATTCTGATACTTTAAGATTTACCCTTAAGTGTCAAATAATCACCTGTTTTTTGATATAAAAACTGATTAATTTAAATTAATTACCAGGAGTATTATTAATATCATCAGGAATATCTAATAAAGAGAATCAGATCTCACTAAATTCACCGTAAAAAAATGTTACCGTCCGATTACGAATAACACTGTCCGAGAGAAAACAAAAACTAAACCAGTTTGGAGAATCAAACCACTTGGGAAAAAAAGCCTTCTCGTTTAATATGTGATGATTAATAAGAAACGAAGGCTCAAGTATTAATGCAGATGAAGCTTAAAGAGAACAGAGTGAAATCAAACACTCTCCTCTCCATCTAAATACACAGTAAATCTCAGTTCCACCTTCATCATTATCATCATCATCCAGACTGGGACAACTGACTCCAGTCATTTGGACTAAAAGCATTTCTATTAATGAGCATCGTTACCCAATCACAGCCCACCCCCCCCCCCCCCCCCCCCCTTCCCGAGAGCCAGAGTCTCTGTGGCCCGGTCCACTTGAGTTTGTGTTTTTTGCACATTCGCCCGTAAGTCCATCGCCTGCTCCTTCCCTCCTTCAAACCCTTTGGCTCTGTTTGCAGCCCTTCTTACAGTCGGGGTCATTCCACCTCAAGCGAGGAAGACCACAAAGATGACGAAGAAGACGATGAGTACCAGGAATATCTTGATCATGAGCCAGCGGTTGGAGGAGACTGACTGGAAGTACTTGAGGATCTCGCCGTGGGCCATTTCCACGTTCAGCTCTGTGTCGTCCACGTTAGCGTCGATCCTGTAGATGAATAATGAATGCATCATGATTTTTACAGCATCTGACAACAATTCCACAGCAATATCCCTGTCATGATATCTATTTTTTTGTTGTACGATATATTGCACCAAAATACATAGCAATAAATTATATTATTGTCATTTTAATACCATTTTATGCCACTTATTATATGACCATGTGACATTAATTGCATGTGTGAACTTTGTATACAGAAATAGTTTGGAGATATTTTCGAGTGACCAAGAGTCTGCATTTTAGAGGGCCATAAAACCCTCCCGTCTCAGCAGGGTGTTTTCACACCTCTAGTTTGGAAAAAGTCAGGAAAGTGGGTGTGTCCAGCTCTCTTTAGGTGGGAGTGTTGGGGGAGGGAAAGAGGGAAGGATTTGCAAATATGGGAGTTTCCGTTTGGGCACGCAGACGCAGAGGAGAAAGACAGTGACTGTTTACATGGACATCAGTAATCAAATTACTTGCCAAATTACTAATTTGTCGACTTTAACTGCAGTTTGGCACTTTCACTTTTTATTCAGGAGCATTTCCTGCATGTCGCCCGTGACAAACGAGATATTGAAAGCGAGGAACTGCTAGACAGTGGAGTTTTAATGTAATGTTTAATACTGCACTGCGAATGGGAGAAAAAAATCCTCTGCATTTCTCATTAAGATGCACTCGGTAGGTAGCGTCAGAAAGCCGTGTCTGTATAGACTATCCTGTCACAAAATGCGGCGAAAATCCTACACGACGGTCAATATTTGATTGCCGTGTTTACACTCGGAGAGCAGCATTTACAGCGGATCTTTCAGTCTATAATATTGCAGTGATATTAACATACTGTAAACTTAGTAACTAAATCATTTTGACTAAGGTATGTCTTTAAAAACTGAAAGAGCACTGCTGACGATACGAACTAACTTTGCCATCTGAATGAACAAACAAAGGGCACTGATTGCACACTTACCAAATCTGTAGCGACAGGACAATCAAACTTTAACTGTGTCTTTTTTTTTTAAAAGGAGACGAGCAGCAAATCCGGATTTCATAATTTCCAGACGCGAAAAGCTCTTGGGTTAAAATGTTCCTTACAAACGCATTCTGTCGCGTGCACTGTAATCCACATGTGAGTCCAGCTGCGCTCTCACAGCTAGAAAATGAAAACAAAACCTTCGTTGCAGCACATTAATAAACGCAGCACACTAACAAATGCAACATTGACGACCCGTGTCTCGAAATTCTTGTTGGCAACACAACGTGGCGTCTCTCTGTCGACTGAACACTGTAACAGGTAAAACAGTCTCCGAAGCTATCATGCATATTAATGAAGTGGCGCCGAATACACAATAGAGCGCGCTATTTGGTTTTAACAAAGTCTTTCTCATGAATTAATGCCGCACACTCAGAGACGTCACAATGTTCTCGCATGTACAGACAGTCACTCTCCAGGCTGGATTTACACGCAAGTATCTCATGGCCGTGACGCAGCTTCAAAAATTAGTTTCAAACCGGAAGAACGAATTTGCTCAAAATAACGCAAAAACGACCAATTTTCACTTTTTAGTGAGATATATGTGCCCAAATAGTGTTTATAGCAGCGTGGGACACATATATGACTGTCAACAGCTCCAAAAATGTGTTTTGGTGTTTTGTGACCCTTTAAACATTAAATAGCGTCACATGGAAATAACGATTATGTCCACTACGAAGAATGAAGATTCCGCTTGTTGTCATGTCTGCTTCGGACATCAAAAGGCAAATCCTCAGCAAAAAGGAGAGCTGACATGACCAAGTGGAAGGACAGAGTAAGGAAGGCTTTGAGGTATGCTGGGAAACCATATTTGAATCGAAAAGGAGAACAAAAACCAGGAAAAATCCACCGAAAGAGGTGAGTGGAAGAACTGTATACGTGATCTCTCTCTCTCTCTCTCTCTCTCTCTCTCTCTCTCTCTCTCTCTCTCTCTCTCTCTCTCTCTCTCTCTCTCTCTCTCTCTCTCTCTCTCTCTCTCTCTCTCTCAAGGGGCTGAAGAGCGCTAAACACCACAAAAACAGTTAACCTATCAAAATAAGCCACATATCATATATAATAAAGCTGTATCAATGCATATTTCCCACCAGTCCAGTGAAAACTACGGCAAGCAGAGTTCATTTGTTTATATATTTATATCGTAAGATGGCGGAGCGCGAGAACAGTTTCAAGCAGTATATACACAGGTGGATGTACTTTCTAAATAAAGACAATTAGCTATGATGTATATCTGCATTTTATGTATTTATTGTTGTATTTATTTATAATAATTGATTTTTATTGCCTGTACTGTAAGAAGGTCTATGTATTGTACATTCTTCATACTGTATTTTATGTTTTTAAATAATAATAAAAAAAATAATAATAAACTTGAAAGAAATGCTTAATATTAACCTGAAGTTTCTGTTACTGCATTAAAACTAAGATAAAGGAATCAGATCTTTAGTGGTTTAAAGTGATACGATGAATTGGAGTTATACTGTTATTCCACACTAACTGGACATATATCGTTCTTCCACATTTGAGAAATATAATTCACAATAACTTTAGATTTTTAAAACTGACACTGAAAAATGTTTTCTCCTTAAAATTGAAAAGCTTTTGTCGGCGCAATAGCCTAGTGGTTAGCGTGTCGACATACAGTGCAGTAGCACGTCAGGGCGTTCCGAGTTCAAATCCCGGCTCGAGGACATTTCCCTACCCTACCCCCCCTTTCTCGTAAGAATATTTTATTTAAATACAGTAATTTTAACAATTTAATAATCAGGCATTGGAATCAGCATGTGAAAACGCTTATCCTAAATAAATAACAAATGTTAACAAAAAAGTGCAAAGTAAAACATAACAGAGGCTGCGATATCTGCTACCAGATCTATTTTTCAGTTGTCAGACATCCACATGAAAACATACTAGGGTTGTCACGATACTGAAATTCAATACCAATCAATACTGAAATTTCAAAAACGTCCATTTCCCGCTAACATTTGAGCGCTGTTGAGCATGTTCTTAAACAGCGCTGATTTGTGTTCACGCGCAAAACTGGAAAAGGTCATCAGTTCACTGAACTCACCACTTTTTACTGAGTGTAACCACAGATACAGGGACACTGGAGTGTTTTAAAGTCATGTCGATCAGCTGGTTTGTCTATAAGCTGACATACAAGCGATCTGCTGATGAATCGCAGTTTTTTTTAAATCTTGATTTTTTTTCAAACCGCAGTAAACCTTGAAATGGGTTACTGTTCCATGCTATTCACAATTAATGTTTTGTAACCAATTCTCTGATGAGGGAGGGTCTGCTTTTAATCGAAAACTACAAAAACTAAAACACATATGCTAACATTTGACAGGTTCAGTATGAAATAGGCATTAAACTAAGTTTCAAGTTTAAACTAGGGATGCTCCGATCAGGATTTTTGCAGCTGATACAGTGTACCGATTCCTTGTCACGGTGACAAAAAATAAATAAAAATAAAATAAAAAAATGAACACAACCATACCTAAAGTATTGCGAGAACCACTGACAGTTCACATAACATGGGGGTAGGGGGGGATCCTAATTCTCACAAGAACTTTGATATTTCCCATGCCATGGTGGAGGGGAAAATCATATTCTTGCGAGAACTTTGATATTGCCTGTGTTTTTTTGTGGGAGGGGAAAACATAATTCACATGGTGTATAGGGCATGCGCAAAGCTATTAAAGCTTGCAAAGAATCTTTTAAACCATTTCTCTTTGTGCTCTCTCTTTAAGCTCTCTCAACTGAAAATGGCCTCCAAGCAAAGGTTTTCTGTCAGTGAGATTTTGTCACAGGTTTTTGACAGTGAAAGTGACAGAGGAGAATGTGTCTGAGACAGGATAATCTGGAGGAGGACCCTGATTATGGGACATCCTCCTCAAATGAAAATGACACTTCGAGCGTTGACCCTCCTGTTGTCTCTCAACCACCAGCAGACACATTACCTTCCAAAAATGGAAAATTATTATGGTCCCGCTCCTCACTTGAACGACAGGGTAGACTTAGTGCTGCTAATGTTATGTAAATGGTTCCAGGGCCCACCAGATATGCTGTCAGTCATGTTCAAGACATAAAATCAGCATTTCATTACACCATCAATTGAAAATGATATACTTGAAATGACAAACTTGGAGGGGAGAAGGGTCTATGGGGACAGCTGGAAAAACTTTGATTTGAAAGACTACATTAAGTTGCTCATTTTGGCAGGAGTGTACAAGTCCAAAGGAGAAGCAAAGGCAAGCCTTTGGAATGCTGACACTGTAAGGTCAATATTTCCAACCACCATGTCTCTGAAGACATTCCATGTTTTCTCCCATATAATACGCTTTGATGACAAAAAAAATAAGGCAGGGCAGATGAGACTGTCACAAAATCAGAGCAATATGGGATGTATGGGACAAGTGGGTCCAGTGATAGCCCTTTCTTTACAATCCAGGCCCCCACATCACTGTGGATAAATGTCTGGTTCCATTTCGTGGCCGCTGTCCCTTTAGACCAGAGGTGGGCAAACTACGGCCCGTGGGCCATATGCGCCCCGCTAAACTCTTTCATCCGGCTCACGAGGTAGTTTTTAAAATGCTGCTTCTGAGTAACGGTTTGGTTTCAGAATTAGTAAATTAATGATGCAATACAAGTGAACGCCATTTGATGGCAGTATTGCACGCGGTACAGTTAGCACAACCAGTAAAATTAGAACGAACACACTCTCGGATATTAAAACGCACTCGATCGTTAATGACTGAAAATGTGTCAGGCAAAAAAAAAGAAAAATTGACTCTGAATGTCGTGTGTTTAAGGAAGAATGGACAACAAAATACTTCTTCACCAATATTGGATAGAAATCGGTATGCCTAATATGCCAAGAAAGTATTGTTGTTTTTAAAGACTAAAACCTAAGTCGGCATTTTTCACGCAAACATTCAAATTATTTTTAATGTGTTAATATGAGATTTTTTCTATCAGACAATATCTTTTCTATTCTCCACTGTAACCATCATTACATTATTTTTATTATATTTTATAAGGGATTATTTTATTGTTTTATGATGATTGATAAGTAAATATAAATAGCAGTGCAAATTAATTTGACTTGTAAATATGACTCAATAATAACTTTTAAAAAAATGTGCGTTAATGTGAAACGTTTCTGTCCGATATTACATGTTCCATGCATACTGGCACTATAAATAAAAGATTTTTTTTGAAGGATTTCATGTGGCCCTTCACTTGGTTTGCAAAACTTGATGTGGCCCTCGGGTCTAAAAAGTTTGCCCACCACTGCTTTAGACAATACATGCCCAGCAAACCATGTTTGTTTTTCTTGGTGTCAAATTGACATACATAATTGTGTTCCAGTTAGTAGTGCAATAAGTAATCTGAATGTATAAAGGGCATTAAGTGGGGGGTTTGGAGTTGGGGGGCGGGGGGGATGGGGTATTTCAGAGTGTTGTTAAGTAGTCGACAAAGACATCAATTACCTGACACTAACCTTTTGGCAAAAAAAAAGAAAATAATCATATTTTGGAGGTTTTAAAATGCTGGGGTCCAGTGGAACAAAGGTGTTAGGAGGTGATTTTAGGAGGGTTAAAAAGCTTGTTTTAATTCAATAAACATGACTCAGATTGCTCAGAATTGTAAAGCTACATTTTGCTGTAATGTGGACTGCTTGTGTGTGTGTGTGTGTGTGTGTGTGTCTGACCTCTGAATCGTCTCCTCCTGCTCTTTGACCATGTGTGCCAGCTGCTGAAAGATGGAGCCCAACTCCACGATTGTGCTCTCAATGTTCTGCATGGTGTCCGCTCGGCTCTGGATATACGAGTCCTGCACAAAAACAACAAAGGGAAATTTGACAATGAAATCAGACATGGGACATTTATCATACATGCAAACCCTAGTCTGCAATCCAGACTAACTCCAACTGCACTTGATCTAAGAGACAGAAACCTGTTCATCGATGAGCTGCAGCTGTAGAGGGTTTGCTCTCGAGTCCATGTCGATGGCCACTTCTGCTCCCAGACTCCTGGACTCATCCTGCATCAGAACTGAGCTGTCTGGAAGAGCCACAACCATAAATGATTTAATGTAATGACAGATGAGAGAGGAAAAAGGCAAAATAAGAACATTTGCAAGAATTTTCTGCTGGTGACAAAGTATTCATTCATTCATTTCCTTTTCGGCTTAGTCCCTTTATTAATCTGACGTCGCCAGTGGAATGAACCGCCAACTTATCCAGCATATGTTTAACGCAGCGGATGCCTTTCCAGCTGCAACCCATCACTGGGAAACATCTATACCATGGGTGCTCAACCCTATTCCTGGCGATCGACCTTCCTGCAGTTTTCAGTTGCAGCCCTTATCAAACACACCTGCCTGTAATTATCAAGTGCTCCTCACGTTCTAAATAATTGGTTCAGGTGTGTTTGATCAGGGTTGGAGCTGAAATCAGCTGGAAGGTCGATCGCCAGGAACAGGGTTGAGCACCCCTGATCTATACACACTCATTCACACACATACACTACGGACAATTTAGCCTATCCAATTCACCTATAGCACGTGTCTTTGGACTTGTGGGGGAAACCGGAGCACCAAGAGGAAACCCACACGAACACGGGGAGAACTTGCACACGGAAACTCCACACAGAAATGCCAACTGACCCAGCCGAGGCTCAAACCAGCGTTCTTCTTGCTGTGAGGCGAGCGTGCTACCCACTGCGCCACCGTGACGCCCCCAAAGAAAGTATTTAGACAAAAATATTAACTAACAAGGCACCTGCTTTAGCCATGGTGCAGCAGTAAAGTTCCTTGATTATCAGGCAGAAGATAGTTCCTATACTCCTTATCGGCCTAGAAAATAGCAACCTTTAATTTTTCGTTGGTCGTGGTACACGATCTAACGACTAATAGTCTAATCTGATTCAATAAGCTAAGCTAAAAGTGCTCCTGCCAGACACAGATCAGCAGAATCGCTTAAAATAATAGTAAAATTCAACTGTGTAACTCTTTGGGCCATATTATACGCCTGGCGCAATAAGGTCCAAGACGTGACTGGTACTATTTTCAGACCAGCACACTCTTAAATTTTACGTTTTGCACCACATTGTTTAAATAGCAAATCCATTTGCATCACTTTATGGACTCAATATTGTGCTGGCCTAAAAAGGGGGTGTGTTAAGGCGCATTGTTGGCGAGTTGCTATTTGACTGAAATAGACTGTGCCATTGACCAACTAAAAGCTGGTCTAAAATCCAGAGCAGAGATATTTAGTTATGAAAAAAAATTAAAGGATTAAAATGTAGAAAAAATATTACTTTCTACATAAATATAAAAACTGCTACCTCCATGTCTTCATTCCTTTTTCAGTTTATTTATGACAATTTGCATTTGTATAACGTTATTATTATTATTAGTATTTATTATATGCGTATTTATATTTTATTAAATAAAAACAAGTTTAGACTTGTTCATCTGTCAGGTTTTGGAGACGTATGCATCACCATATGGGGCATAAGAACAGGATGCGTGTTTGGATATAACTCAGTTTTTTACCACACTTCATTATTATTGTTCATTTATTCATTTGCTGAATATTAGAACTGAATTTAGAAATGGTTTTGAAAGGAATCTGTGTTTAAAAAAATTAAATTAAATATGTAGGGTAATGGATGTCTTCAGTGGAGTGCGTACAACACTGTTTTCTTATCCACTAAAGTAAAAAGTAAAGTAAAGTGAAAGTAAAGAGGCAAAACAGAGGAGGCTTGTTTTTTATCCTCACTGCAGACGGTCTGTTTAGCGAAGCGTTCAGTTTTTCCACTTACAAAGTTCGCCATGTAAATAGCACATGCGCCATGGCGCGACGCAACTGACTCTTAAAGGTATGTGGCAGATGAAACTCTGATTGGTTTAAGGCAAATTGTGCTCAAAACACACCCATAACTTATTAAGAGAATAAGCACAACTTTGTTAGACCATGCGCCGGGGCGCAGAACATATTTTTCCGCCCTTAAAATAGCAAAAGTGGATTCGGACACATCCTTAATGCTTTTGGACCATGCGCTTTAGACTTTGTGCTTAGATCATCAAAATAGAGCCCTAGGAGAGTTGCAAAATGAGCTTATGTTCAAAAAAATGGAGTGTTCTTTTAAATCTGAACTAACAGAAATTAAAAAAAAAAAAACTAAAAAGGTGGAACCTAATAAGTACAGAAAAAAGATGAGCATGACAGTACTGAGGAAAAGACGTACTGAAGTTATTGGTGAGTAGAGGAGAGGCAGAGACAGGAGCCTGGGAGAAATGCTCTCTTCTGCTGCGCTGCTGCTTCAGATTCTGAACAAGAAGAAAAAAAAATATTATAATAATTCACCTATTACATTCAAGTAGTTTACAATAGAATACAAATCAATAAGACAAAAGAAGATTTTTTTTTTTTTTTTTTTTTTTTAGGCAGTCTGCCCATTTTTGCTTTTTATTGTTTTTGGCATCTTTGCATTGATCATAATTAAAGTGCAGTGGTTGCTTCCAATTTGAAATCTAAAAGTTCATTGTGAAAAAGCAAATAAACATCCAGTTCGTGAACTCATGTTCCCTATTAATCTTTTATTGCATTAAAAATGCTTTTCAAAAATGGAAATAAGAAATATCAAAACTAACCATAAGGCTTTTCACACACTGTGCTTCACCCTGGTTATCATCATTCTAAACACCACTTTTAACTCCTGGGGACTGCATTATGAAGCTAGATTAACTGGATAGCCAATTACGCTTCAGTTGAATTACACCAATAAGGTAACAAAGGTAGCTCAGCTCAGCTGCTCCATAAGACCAAAGAGTTATTAAAGTCAAGCTGCCTTTATGTTACCTTAAAAACTGGTGCAAATCAAACTGAAACTCAACTGGCTAGCAAGCTAACCCATCATTATGGTAAAGGCCTCAGGCTCAAGTCACAGCAAAAACAAGAAATGCACATCATGTAAACAGCAGTCAGTGAGAAAAAAGTAAGAAATATGAAAAGATTGAAAGTGTATAAACTGGAGTGATCTGGTGATACTTTGCACCTTGTTTTCATTCACTTACACTTTAGTCTTTGTTTTAAAATTAAAACACGTTACATTTTTATAACTGATAAGATGCGGAAATGCTTTGTAAAAAGGTTACTTGTTGTTCGTCCAATCAGCAACATTGACAATGCAAATAAAAACACTGACTCTTTTTAGCAATGTATAGTGTGAAATGTCTGTTAATGAATACCCAAGATTATTCATTAACGCCAGGCATATTAAGAGCAGTGTGAAACGTGATTACAGATAACCCAGGATTCAGTTTATCCAGAGTGTAGGATGACTACAGGTTAACAATTTCAAGTGTGAAAAGCCGTATAGATGCACTGTAAACACACTTGTGTGTTGTGTAACTAAAACACAGAATAAACATAAAAAAAAACATTGTCACAGAACTGATGACATTATTAAATTATTAAGTGCTACAATTGCCTTATAGCGATGGACCCTTTTCACAAGGATGTTCTGACGCAAATAACGGTCATTATAATCTTAAAACCAGGAATATTTTGACTTAAAAAAACAAAAAACGAAAGTACATTTATATGCATTTACACATATACACTACCTGACAAAAGTCTTGTCGCCTATCCAAGTTTTAGGAACAACAAATAATAACTTGACTTCTAGTTGATCATTTGGTATGAGAAGTGGCTTATATGAAAGGCAAACGCCTCTAGATTACGCTTATTTCACCAAAATAAAATATAATCATGCCTTGATTTACAATTATTTAATCAGGACAGTAAGGTCTGACTTTGCTTAGACAAAAGTCTTGTCACTTAACAGAAATAATGTACAGTATAGAATATACTGCATGAATATAGTCATGGTGCAGTGGAAAAATATTGTGTTTGACTCCCATGAGCTTGGAGGACTGCATCCAAACATCTCTGCAGTGACTCAAATAACTAATTAATAAAGTCATCTGAAATGGCAAAGAAAGCGTTCTTGCAGGACTCCCAGAGTTCATCAAGATTCTTTTGATTTATCTTCAATGCCGCCGCCTCCATCTAACCCCAGACATACTAAATATTGTTCATGTCTGGTGAATAGGCTGGCCAATCCTGGAGCACCTTGACCTTCTTTGCTTTTACGAACTTTGATGTGGAGGCTGAAGTATGAGAAGGAGCGCTATCCTGCTGAAGAATTTGCCCTCTCCTGTGGTTTGTAATGTAATGGGCAGCACAAATGTCTTGATACCTCAGGCTGTTGATGTTGCCATCCACTCTGCAGATCTCTCGTACGCCCCCATACTGAATGTAACCCCAAACCATGATTTTTCCTTCACCAAACCTGACTGATTTCTATGAGAATCTTGGGTCCATGCGGGTTCCAATAGGTCTTCTGCAGTATTTGTGATGATTGGGATGCAGTTCAACAGATGATTCATCAGAAAAATCTGCCGTCTGCCTCTTTTCCAAATGATCAACTAGAAGTCAAGTTATTATTTGGTGCTCTTACAACTGGGATCAATGACAAGGCTTTTGTCTTAAAATAATTATTGCTTGTACGAGGCGTTTGTAATGCAGAGTGTATGAGCAGAACATTAAATTTGACGTTGTTCTCTCACTGTTATCACTCTCTCACACTTTTTGTTTTCCTTTTTCTGAAAGTCTTGATAACTCCATCATTGAGCTTTTCTTTTATTATTTCAGCAAATAGGATCATAAAAGAATTATTTGTTGTACTTTCCCATAACTGAGCTCTAGGTTTACCCAAATATGGGGACTTTCGCTACTGAGAAACCCAGAAATATGAAACGGGTCCATAAAACAAAATTATAAATACATAAAACTCACCTCTGTTCTCACTTCCAGAACTGACTTGAAATCATTGGACATTGATGCCAGCTTAGACTGCAACACAAACATTCCCAGATAAGACTGTTTACATGGTGAACTATATTGCGGCAGAAAAATGAAAGGTGTGGCGGCTTGTCAAGTCATCTGATGTCAAGCGAAACGAGATCAACCACCCCTACTGTCTACAGCACGGGATATGTTAGATAAACGTAGAAAGAGTGGAATGTCAGATAGAAAAGTGTACCTGCAATGAGACGACAATTGTGTTGGAATGTGTCTGGATGTGGCGGCCATTTTGCCCACTGCGGGATCGCACAAGGTCTTGCAGCTGTGCTATCTGCTTATTCAGACTGTTGATATCCTGATGCGAGAGACAGACAGATAGAAAGAAACGGCATATCAGATCATTGCTAGAGGCTTGATCTTATACAGGATTCTGGTAAGCAAAAATATCAACACTTGGCATCTTTAACATAAATGTAAGGAAAAGCAGGTACTGAGATGTTTTTCATTACACTGTATATGGAGAATGACAATGGTCTTTACTAACCTGTTTAATGATGTATGTTAGCTCCTCAATCTCCACTGCTTTATCATCAAACAAAGACTTCCTTTTGGCCACTAAGAATGAATGGAGAATAAAAAATGACATTGACAGCAGACACAAACGATGCAATATCTAACAGTTACAACAATATCTGGTTATTACATACGGCGGTTTTAAAGTCAATATGGAAAAAAAACATTAAAAGATTGCATTTTTTTTATTAATATGCAGGGCTTAATTTAGAACACGCTGGATTCGGCACCTCTAAAATCTGATCCGGCACCTTATTTTACCAATCCCCCTCCTCAACCACCCTCCTACCCAGTCCGCTGTTCACTTTCACTTTCTTCCGTCCTTGTTCACCTAATCTGAACCTCATAGAGAACCTGTGGTCCATCATCAAATGTGAGATTTACAAGGAGGGAAAACAGTACACCTCTCTGAACAGTGTCTGGGAGGCTGTGGTTGCTGCTGCACGCAATGTTGATGGTAAACAGATCAAAACACTGACATAATCCATGGATGGCAGGCTTTTGAGTGTCCTTGCCAAGAAAGGTGGCTATATTGGTCACTGATTTGTTTTTGTTTTGTTTTTGAATGTCAGAAATGTATATTTGTGAATGTTGAGATGTTATATTGGTTTCACTGGTGAAAATAAATAATTGAAATGGGTATATATTTGTTTTTTGTTAAGTTGCATAATAATTCTGCACAGTAATAGTCACCTGCACACACAGATATCCTCCTAAAATAGCTAAAACTAAAAACAAACTAAAAACTACTTCCAAAAATATTCAGCTTTGATATTAATGAGTTTTTGGGTTCATTGAGAACATGGTTGTTGTTCAATAATAAAATTAATCCTCAAAAATACACCTTGCCTAATAATTCTGTACTCACTGTATAATATATATATATATATATATATATATATATATATATATATATATATATACACACACACACACAATCCCTTTTCAAACTTTCTATTCAGTATTATGAATACTGAAAAAGTTTCCACAAAAATCTGTTTTCAACATTGATCACAAATGTTATTTTTCAGCAAATCAGTACGTAAGAATAATTTCTGTAGGTGCTAAAGTAATAGCTTTGCCTAATGTAATGTAATGTAATGTGTATTTATATAGCGCATTTATTGTGTATGGCCGTACACCCAAAGCGCTTCACAGTCATGAGGGGAGTCTCTCCACACCAGCACCAGTGTGTAGCATCCACTTGGATGATGCGACGGCAGCCACAGGACAACGGCGCCAGTGCGCTCACCACACACCAGCTATTGGTGGAGTGAAGAGACAGTGATAGAGCCAATTCGGTGGATGGGGATAATTAGGAGGCCATGATCTGTAAGGGCCGATTGAGGGACTTTGGCCAGGACACCGGGGTTGCACCACTACTCTTTACGAGAAGTGCCTGGGATTTTTAATGACCACAGACAGTCAGGACCTCAGTTTAACGTCCCATCCGAAAGACGGAAAAAAAATTTTCCTAAAAAAATTTTTTTCAATCAGATAACACCACCTTTACACAAAGAGCTAAATATTGTACATTTGACTGTTTTTTAAATGAAATAAATACTATCTTGGAGAGCGTAAAAAAATTGACATTTAGTCAGTTGCATATGAATCAAAATAGGGATTTGATATACAATTATCTGATCTGTTAAAATACCAATTTCTAATACGTTAAGCACAAAGTATTCTTTATATACTTTTTAATGCTATTTTATTCTTTTTGTCAAAACACATGTGCGGCTTGTAGATTATTAAAAAAAAAAAAATAAGGAAGTACACACACAGCATGTGTGCTGTGGTAATTCATTTCACAAACTACACTGTACACTTTTTTTACTGATATGTTACTTACAGATTGTAAGCTTTTCAAGCTTGGCAAATGTGTTGCTCAAGTCTTTCCCAATTCTCCTGTTACAAAGAAACAACACAAGATGTCAGGGGGTCAAAGATTCAAGCAGGACAAGATGCAGTTGAAGTGAAGTAAAAACACACTGGGCAAAATCCAAAGAGAAACATTGATCTGAATGTCTCTTACTTGGCCATGAGAGTGAAGTCACTGCGCTGTTTAAGGGCATTAATGGCAGGTTTAGAGTGAGTTCCATTCTGAAAAGACAGAAAAACGAATTAAGACAAGTTATGCCAGCAAATGTAGTACGACATAAATGTTTAAAGAGGACCCATTATGCAAAAATCCCTTTTATAAGGGGTTTGAACACAGTTGTGTGGGGACAGTCTATGAATATAACAAGTTTCTAATGGTAAATTTTTTTATTTTTTTTTATAATCACACCTTATAAAAACAGTCTGCAGAAACATGACTGAAATTCTACCTTTGTACAGGCAGAGGGGGGAACCCCTGCCCATTAGTGTCTTGTTTTTGAATCTGCCACTATGCTGACACATGTAGCTCCGCCAAATTTTGAAAACAGGGCAGGGAGCACAATCTCATTTGAATTTAAAGTGACAGTCACCAAAACATCACAATTAGGACCAAAGCCTAAAAGGAGCAGTTTCAAAGAGTTATAAAACATTATGTGTGGGGTAATTTGAGCTAAAACTTCAAATACACACTCTAGGGATGTCAGAGACTTCTTTTATTAAAAGGACTTTTAATGCCAAAACTTCAAATATCTACATTTTTAAAAAACAATATATAATCCTCTTTTAATATTGTTGTATATTTAGATCTCTTTAGTGCTGCCAAGTTTTTCATTTGAACAAAAAAAAAAAAATAAATAAATAAAAAAAAAAAAAAAAAAAACAAATCTAAAGAAATTAGAAAGTCCCCCATAAGGGGACACCAGCTGTTGTGTACTTGGACTGAACTGTTACCCACCGTAAATCTGATCTCAGTCATTATTATTAATAAAGCAGATCTTAAACAGTGACTATATATAGTCAATTAATGTCTATCACAGGTCATATGTGTTAAACGTGTATGAAAAGTTCTATTATATTTTCTATAAATAATAATTTATAGAATTATATAATAATTATAATAATAATTTGTTGATTTATTATTCATCATAATTATTCTTCATAATTAATATGAATGTACCTTTCACCATATTCATATTACTAGCTTATGCTACTTATAATTTTGATATTATTTTATTATCTTTATATTTTTCCATAGACACATGGTGCTTTTCTAATGTGTAATATACAATTGAAGTCAGAATTATTAGCCCCCCTGATTTATTAGCTCCCCTGTTTATTTCTGTTTAACGGTGAGAAGATTTTTTTCAACACATTTCTAAACATAATAGTTTTAATAACTCATTTCTAATAACTGATTTATTTGATCTTTGCCATGATGACAGTACATAATATTTTACTATACATTATTGAAGACACTTCTATACAGCTTAAAGTGACATTTAAAGGCTTAACTAGGTTAATTAGGTTAACTAGGCAGGTTAGGGTAATTAGGCAAGTTATTGTATAATGATGGTTTGTTCTGTAGACTATTGAAAAAAAAATATAGCTTAAAGGGGCTAAAAATTTTGTCCTTAAAATTGTGTTAAAAAAAATTAATAACTGCTTCTATTTTAGCCGAAATAAAACAAATAAGACTTTCTATAGAAGGAAAAATATTATCAGACATACAGTGAAAATTTCCTTGCTCTGTTAAACATCATTTGGGAAATATAAAAAAAAAATGTAAAAAAAATTAAAAGGGGGGCTAATAATTATGACTTCAACTGTATGTATAATATGTTAAATGTTATGATAAAAAGTTATATTCATTATACGTTATATAGATTTTTTTTTTCCAAAAGCTGGTATTTTTCTGCTTTTGCTCAAAGCGTGTAATAACCACAACTCATATCTTCTCTAAATTGATCAGATTTCACCTTTTCCGCTTCAGGTGGAGGGAACATATTTTAAGATGTATATTACTGACATAATGAATAGGTTTTTTAACCTTTACTGACCAGCATAAACACCTGGTGCTGACATAGAGAGATAAAAAGTTAAGAAATGCACAGGCTGCATTTTCTTGCCTGATTCGGATTTCCGTTTTTGGTAAGTGTGACCTGCCGATAACGATACTGATATATGAAGAGTCAGATTTTCTTTCTAAAACTATTTTTAGTATAATAAATATAACAACAATAAAAATAAATCAATTAATAACTCAAAGCATATGCATTACACTTTCCCCCAAATGAATTGACAGCACTAACTAAAATTGTCTTTTCCCACAGTCTACAACTAAACCTTTTATTTCTCATTTCACAAAAGTTCACAAAGATTAGCATATGTTTATATTATATCGTTCTAATATATTTTATGTAATAATTGGCTTTGTTATAGTTCCATAGGTGCTTTCTTTTTTTTGATTTTGTTTTTATCTTTTTCTTTTGTTTTCAGACAACTTCAATATGCTGTTATTATGACTGATATGTCAATGAGAATAGTTTGAAAGAAAAATATTTACCATAAATCATTTAACCGATTGCATTAATTGGTCAAAATTCTTTCAGTCGGTCAAAATGAGCATCCGATACATGGAGCAGAGAGGTCGGCTTGAGAGAGCAGGAAAATGATCTGTTGATCAGTGCTTACAACTTGGGTAACACGGCATCAGAAATGACCCACCTAACGCTAATGTGAATAGAGTGTTTGTGTTGTGAATTGAGTGTTTGTGGTGGCCATTGCAAATCACAAAAAAAGTGCCACTTTCACACTGTGGAAAAAAGTTCTGTGCCGATGAAGTTATTTGTGGCTGTCAGTGTGATCACAAGCGCCTCTATGACGACACTGCATGCAAAACCATTAACAGAACAAACTGGCTTAGGCCTCATTTACACTAATACGTTTTAGTTTTAAAACGCATAAGTTTTGCTATGCTTACAGCTTCTGTCCACAATACTCCAGAGGTTTCGAGCGCTGAAAACAGAGTTTTGAAAATGCTGGAGAGGCCGTTTTTGTTTTAAAACGCTGCTGCTGCGTGTCAGTGTGGATGAGGGAAAACTGAGACATCTGAAAACAGAGGCGTGGCTACAGACATTCGCCTCTCTGATTGGGGCTTTTTCCTCAATATTAAGTGCACAAAGTTCAGTCTTGTATGTTCAGACTTCGCAAGCTTGATATGGAAAACAAACTCCCGAGGACACGTCGGGTAAATCTTCAAAGGGAAAAGTGTACTTTATAACGTCATTCGCATCACCCTGGATATGTTGTTTTACTTTCCTAACAATAAAATGAAAACACGATATAAGGAACTGCCTATTTTTATCTTGATATTAGCAACTTAACAGATACTAAAAATGTTAAGGCATCATGTAGCTACATATTTATACGAGCGTCATCTTCACTGTATGCATATTTATAACAAAACAGAGCCTATAACATAACTGCCTCCTTTTATTTTCTTCGAAAAATATGAAGCATACCCTCTCTTTTGCTGAATATCAGTTTTAATAATCAATAATGGCCATTATAAGGGTGCTTTCACACTAGCACTTTTGGTCCGCACCCAGGTTCGTTTGACATCATAGTACAGTACGTTTAGCTAGTGTGAACGTGTCTTCTGAACTCAAGTGCGCACCCGTGAACCGTACCTGAGTCCGCCTGAAAGAGGTGGTCTGGGGTACGGTTCAATAAAGGAAGTGAACCGCCAACTGTACAACAAACTATCGTTTTCATAACATTCATTCGGTGTGTGTGTGTGCGCGTCACGTATTTTACCTTGATGACAAGGTGAACTGAGCCAGGGCAAACACAGTGATACACAGTGATGTCTGCTTGTCTCCTCCAAAAACAGCTTCTGCAGACACTGTGTGATGTTCTGAATGTTTATAATATTTTTGCGGCAGACAGACGCGAGTCGCTTTCTGTATGTCCAAAACTAAAAGATTAAGCAAAAGCAAATCGACCGCGATGTGCGGAAGTCTTTCCATTTTGGTGCTTTTCTTGCTTTCGTGACTGTCACCTAGCAAAAACTGCAGCACAAAACAGCAGCTCGATGACGCAAGCGTACCGAGGTTCAGAAGGAAAGAAGACAGTGTGGGCAAGGGGGGACAATCGAACTTGGGTACGGTCCAGGCAATTGAACCAAGTGTGAAAGCACCCTAAAAGTATAACGTACATTAAGTTTATACAATATAAGAGATAAAGGCAAGCAATCAGTCAAATGTGCAGAATCAGTGTACGTCGTTACATTAATTAATATATTAACTTATCTTTGCGCTCAGCCAAAACACGAGAACAAGTAATACTAGATTCAAAAGACCGAAGAATCATTAGATATAGATAAGAAGAATTAAATATCTCGTTTAACAACTATAGTGAGATGTGATCCAGCGGAAGATCCTTGATTAACTGCCAGTGTGGACGTGGATCGTTTTCATTCTAAAACGCTGTTTTATTTCAATCCCTAGGCAGTTGACCAGTGCATCTCTAGATGCAAGTTCTCTTTCTTATAAAACTTCTTCTCTGGAAATTTCTCTTGCTCTTAGTTGACCTAAAACTGATAACTGTCATAATTACTCACCCTTGTTTCAAACCTATAAGAGTTTTTATTATTTGTTAAACACAAAAGAAGGTATTTTGAAAAATGCTAGAAACCTCTAACAATTGACTTCCATAGTGTTTGTTTTTCCTATTATTGAAGTCAATGGTTACTGGATTTCAGCTTTCTTCAAAATATCTTCTTTAGTCATAATGAAAACTCATAATGGTTTGAAACCACTTGAGGGTGAGTAAATAGTGAGTAAAGTTAAATATTTGGGTGAACTATCCCTTTCAGCACATGCTGCCAAGGCCTCTGTCTTTATTTTAGATAAGCTTGTTAAACTTAGATATCAGAACTTAAATCTTAGAATACTTGTATATTTAATTTCATCACCTAAATTTAATTTCATATTCATCACCTATGACATGTGGAAAAGAGAAGCTCACACTGATTCTACCTAATATAGTTTGTGGTTAATTACAGAACGAAAAGGGCCAGTGAATGGTGAACCATTTCAAAGCATAATTCAATTTCTCCACAAAGATGCTGCGTGTGAAAACCCCTGTGAAAACCCCATTTCTCTCAATCAAGAACCATTATAAACCACAGAACATGTTGTGTAAAATGGTCATACCTGTAACTGTCTCCCCTGCAGGGACTTACAAGCCGACTGGAACTCTAGTGTGCGGTCCCGACACGTCATGATAATGCTGTAGAACTGTTTTTCCGCTCAAAGATATCAGGATGTGGCAGTGAAAAAATCTAAAGTGGTCCTGCTGCTGTGAAACTCTCCGCTGGTGTCTTTATGACTTCAGGTGTTACTAAGAGCTTGCCAGGGCTGACAGTCCTTCAGCGACTCCACACACCATCTGAGGATCACAGAATGATTTAATCAGTCACCTACATCTTAATTGTCCATTCTGAAATGTGGCTAAACGGTGTTTATTAGGGCTAGCATGCAATATACTGAAACAATCAAAACATCACAAATGTGAATACTGCAATATACAAACAGTTATGGTTTGATGTAAATGAGCGATTTGATACAAGAGCATTTTTATATGCAATGTAGTTACATGTCAACACACTTCTCTGAAACCAAGCAGAGTGGACATGCTGGTTTTCTCGTCCATAATTTTGTAATATGTTAGTGTGGATGCTGAAATATGACCAAGCAATCAAGTCATGTTCAGAAATCAATAAGACTCCACTCCCCTCTTTCAAGTGTTTGTGTTTTCCTGATCGTTCTACATGATTACTGGTTGATTTATTTCTATACCAGTTGAGCAATAAAATGGATGAACTATGTCGTCACCTTGTAGGCTAATCGGCTGCTAGCATAAAACTGGTTCCCTCGATAAATTCCCTATAAGATTTTCCCATAGGCTTTTCGAAGATTGCAAATAATAAGCTCTGTGTTCAAACACTGTTCATTACACTTACACATTTTGTCCAGCCGGATAACCCTCACACGAAAATATAACTCTTAGCACTTTTGAATCTTAAATGCAAACGCAAGAACTGAAAAGCTAACATTAGGCTATAAACGGACTACAGTGCTTTCGGGGCGCTCGCCTGTGACGTCAGCACCACCATGCTAAAGACAACTCTTCAAGCTTATTTTTAGAAACACGATCCATGACAAAAATTTACTCTCTTTATTATTATATTATTTTATATTATATTATAATCCACACTATATATTATAAACAAATAAATACACAAAAACACATATACCTGCGTGCCTTTTGGATAGTTTTTACGTGGGAAATACATTTTGTTTTGCTTTACGGTTGTTGTAAAAGTTTTAAAGCTGTATGTATAAATGTGCCTACATAGTATTATCATAAGACATGTTTAAATAAGTGTAATCGCTCGCGTGCATACAGCCTGCTTACCGGACAGGCTGCACTGGTAAGCAGTATCCCCATCGTTTAATTAAAATAAATGATCAACAAATGAATCTGTCTTGACAGTCTTTACAAGTGAAGGTATTATATACACACAATATGAATTCCCAATTAGAAAAATACTACAAACTATAATATACTATTCATGAAAATACTTAAATAACAGACAAATCCAAACCTAACATTAAATGCGCCAAGATATCGAATTGAACTGAATCGATGACATGATAATCGTAATCGAACCAAATCGTGGGACCAGTGTACATTCACACCCCTACCAAATGGCTATATATATATATATGTATGAATGTTTATATAATACACAAGTTTATATAATAATAAACATTTTCTCATGGGTTAATAATTATTGAACCATTTATCACGACAATGTATTTTAATCAATTACAAAAAGTGGTTGAAGAGATTCAGTGTTGCCCTCTTAATAACTATTTTCATGATTTACAAATAACAGCATTTTAAATATAGTCAAAACCTATGTTAATTACATTTTAAAGATAATTGTGTTGTCAGGAGACCAGCACTTTTTAAAAAAAAATCTTTTATAGCATGTTACATGCTGTGTTGAATACATGTAGTGTCAAACATTTTTCCATTAGAAAGAAAGAAAAAGAAGCTGAAGTGTGTTTTGATTGTGATCACAATATTGTGCACATCCATTACCAAAACATACTGAATTATTAAATACTGACACATGCAAATGCTGCTAATGCTAAATCATCCAAAGATATGACACAACCTCAGGTTGACCGTGACCTTTTCATATAACAAAACAAATGTTTAGCTTAAGTGTAAGATGACTCAGTCCATTTATTAGGTTGCAATTAATGCGCCCAAAACAAATAATAAAAATAGCACAGTAATATAAGTCTTAAGCCTCATTCACACTATGAGCGACTCGTAGCGGCAAGGCGACTGTTAATTTCAACGAAGAGTGAGCGACTTTTGGCAACCTCCATCTACACGAGCGACAGTGACCATTGGCGACCAGGTGGGCGGGTCGAGCAACGTGACAAATTTGAGAATCCTTCAACTTTACGCAAATGAAAAGTGACTTTCTTGAGCAACAGCCAATAGGAGCACCAGTAGAGCTCACGTGATCTTCTCTCAGCTCGCTTAGAGGCCAGTTGTATTCTCTGATCCGTAGACCTACACAGACCTGGGTTTGCAGCAGGTCGCCACCCAGAGCGACAGGCAGCTACAGTCGCTGCTAGAGTGAATGAGGCATTACAAGACATCAATAGCTACATTTATCTGAAATCGCATCCAAGTATGACTTCAAAACAACATTAGCACTATTTGATTGACTTTGACAGTCATTGGCTGCTAATATGATTTCCCTATTTAGGGTTTGCAAGAATACTTTTCTGAGCTTATAATATTAAGGAGAATGTCCGAATGTGCGAATAAAACCAACTTTACTAGAGCTGCACAATGTATCATTTCAGCATCGATATCGCAATGCGTGAATCTACAATGTTGAGTTGACTTTGCAGTGTAATTTTTACATTTACATATACAAAACCATAATGCATGCATCATTTATTTCACTTTTATATTTTATTTATTTGATGCATTTATCAACGCTTGTAGCTTGTTTATTACATGTTATGGATGATTCACTCCCTTACAGAATCATCCCAGTCAACGAAAATTAATACATTTGGTTACACTTTAGGGACCAATTCTCACTATTAACTAGTTGCTTATTAGGATGCATGTTAGAGATAGAAGCTGCTTATTAGCATTTTAGATTAGATTAGATTCAACTTTATTGTCATTACACATGTACAAGTACAAGGAAACAAAATGCAGTTTAGGTTTAACCAGGAGTGCAATAGCAGCAAGTGCAGGATACAGGTATAAGTTATAAAGTGCAGTTATAGAAAAACTATGGTGATATTTACAGATGGATGTACTATGAACATTATATACAGGTTGTATTAGCTATGAACAGAGATTTACAACAGGAAAGAAAACTCTCTTTATAAAGCGCGTATGATTTTATTCTACATCCCTAATCCTACCCAACAGCTAAACTAGCATAATAACTATTAATAATGAGCAATTACTAGTTGCTATAAAGTGTGACCAAAAATTCTTTCCAAGTATAACACAGTATATTGCAATATCACGGCTCGCTAAATTTTAAAATTCCTGGTAGCCCTCGGGCAGGCACTCTTTAGTTTTTGGTAGCCCAAATATAAATTTATGTAGCCCAAAGACAAAATACATTATTCATTGAATTAAAACAAAAACATACATTTACAAAAAAAAATTTAAATAAAAAGATGCCATTAGCTGTATTCTATCTTTCATAACCACTTGTGTCTGATCTGCTTCAGCACACGCTTTTCACGGAGACATGCACACACGTATCATTTAAGCACTTTATTTGAACAGTTATTTGTTTAGTCTGACCGACTAACTAACGCATCTAGATCTGAATATTGAGTAATTGCAAAAAGATATGATATTTTAGATTTCGCATAGCTTGGACAGGCCTCATGATGTGAACATGATGATGTGAAACTGTTTGTTTACGAACCAAAGAAAGACATGTCCTGTTAAACTCTACAGTTCTGAAGTAAAAGTTTAATGTATGATTGTTAATTTTTTAAATGAATGTTTTAAAAGTCATTAATTGGTGCGGAGGAAATTAAACATCTGTGCCGGATGTTAAGTTTATGCTGTTATAGACACGTTAAAGTGATTTTAAGTATAAAACGTATGACTACTAATTTTTAAACTTAGCTCAGGGTATTTCTGTATCTCAATCTTTGTGTCAGTGTGATCTCTGTGTGAGTGACGAGTGTTTGTGTGCTTCAGTAGCGCGCATTGATTAAAACACTGTGTTATTTGAGAGGCAATTGTTTATATTGTGGCTTTTCTCAAGTAAAAATGTGGATTTATTGCTGCCGTATTAGCAGCACAGCACATAATTATCAAATTTTTGAGTAAATGTAAAGGCATTGAAATACATTTTTACTTTCACTTAGGCACGGGACTATAACCGTTTTCAAGGTATACCGCGGTGTAGAAATGTCAAGGTTTTAAAACAGTCAAAATATTCAGTTATACCGTTCCTAAGGTATGTGTACGATTTTTGTTGTTGTTGTTGTTTTTTGCTTTTTAGGACAACAGTATCTTCAGCAGAAAAGATATCCAAAGATGCTGTTTTAAATAGTAAAAAAAATAACTGTTTTTGAAACAAAGGAAAACAGCAGAAGTCAATAATTAATTTAGCCTGACATGTTTAATGGTCCAAAATATTTTAAATGTTTCTCAAAATAGGATATATTGTGTTTAAAAGGGAAAATTTGTTTTAGTTTTATACCCAGACATTTAAAAAGAACATTTTTTTGAGCAGTAATCACAATACCGTGATACTGTGAAACCGTGATAATTTTATTCAAGGTTATCATACCGTCAGAATCTTATACCGGCCCATGCCTACTTTCACTAGCCATTCGGGCAGAAGATAGATTTTGACATCCCGGGGCTTTGCTTTTTCCAGTCGGGCTACTGGATTTTGCGAGCCCTGAATATATATTGCAGAAAAACAAAATATCACAATGTCAGATTTTTCCAATATCGTGCAGCTTTAAACTGTACCCCAATTAGCCTTAAAGGGATAGTTCACCCAAAAATGACACTTGTCATCATTTACTCTCCCTTAACTTCTTCCAAACCTTTATGAGTTTTCTTCTTTTTATAACAAATGAGAAACTTGTAACCATTGAGCTACATATTATTTGCTTTTCCTACTATGGAAGTCAATGGTTACAGGTTTTCAGCTTACTTCAAAATATTTTCTTTTGTGTTCAAAAGAAACTCATAAAGGTTTAAAACAATTTAAGGGTGACTAAATAGTGAATACATTTTCATTTTTGGGCAAACTACCCCTTTTACATAGTTTTCACAGGTAATTTAAGTAGGCAAACACTTCTATATGGACGTCACTCCCACATCCAGAACTACTTGACAGAGAGATCTGCTGACATGCTGTTCTCTATATTATATGACAACACCACATGTTGCTTTTTTGTATGAAATTAATAAATAAACTCAATAGACGACGTCGACAAATAACCAGAGCATTAAACTCAACTCACATGTTATCGGATTATAGGCCACCTAGAATATTCTGGCTTCACAGGCAGACGTAGAATAACGCCAATCAAAAATTCGTTATACTCGATCTATGACATACCTTTATATTATAAAGACTAGATGTCTCTCTGAAGGCTTGTTTATGTCTGTATAGTAACTGATACCGTCTTCAGTCAAGCAGTACGCAGTTCTCTGAGCGCTAGTTGGGCCAAAACTCGACAATATCTGTCCTAAATTAAACTGTAATGACGCGAAATGAACATTGACCACTGGGTAACACATTCCCGACATCGGTTATAAGCGTGTACTCACGGTTATTGTGTCATTTCGTCGTTTTTTCCAGTATTCCCGGCTAGTCGATATTACGGAGGTCGGGGTTTCACTTCCAGTCCTGACCGCTTCCGGTGTGCGCGACGTCACTGCCACGTCCACGAACGCGCACGCTCACTGCCACTTTTCGAAAGTGTGACTTGTGACGCAGAATGATGAATTATGTTAAAATACTTTATATTAATATATATTTAAGGTAATATAAGCTAATTTACTTCTGTTGATAAAAGCTGAATATTTCATCACCGCCACACAGTGTCACTTGGTGTTTTAGATGATTTGGTGCTTTTATTATTGTCAGTTTTGAAAAAAGAAGTAGCGAGAGTCTTCAAATTTTAAGCTATATGTTTACTTTTTATGTAATATATCAGTACAATGTATTTTACATTTTACTAAACTTAGACGACCAACAAACAAAAATCTTCATCCGTCGTCATCATCTGTTCATCACTGGTCACTGGTAATCTTTGTTTAATGTTTAATAAATGCTAGAAACTAAAATAATAATTTGGAATTTGATACATTAGCTAAGATGCGTAATAAACACACAGTTTATGGATCTTTATAATAATTTGATTATATTTAATGACGGTTACATTTTAACGCGCTACACCACCAGCAGATGTCGCCAAATGGATTACAAAATAAGCTGCACGTGTCCAAAAGGAAGCCACGGAATGACTCATTTGGGGGTGAGTAAGATTTTAGTGCTCAAAAATCAAGTACACTGACTAAAACTGAAATCAGTTGCGAACATAACAAACCAAATTACCTGAAGCTGCTTTGGAAACAACCCTTTCAAATAGCAAAACAGAATTTTACATTTGTGGCCTGGACCACGAAGCAGATAGCATAAATGTCAAATTGTTAGCTTTATAAATAAACAGGCTTTCGCTTTTCATTGATATATACTTTCTTAGGATTGGACATTATTTAGCAGTGATACAACTATAAGAAAATCTGAGGTTCAAAAAAATCTAAATACTGTAAAAATCGCCTTTAAAGATGTCTATTATAAGTGAAGCTCTTAATGCACATTACGACACTATACAATACAAATTCACATTACTACTAATATTAACGAAAATGTTTTTATGTTTACAGTACATAATTGACAACTGAGTGTGATATTTACTCAATATTCTAATGGTTTTTGGGATGAATGAACAGTCATTTTAATTTTGACCCATACAATATATTTTGCCTATATACATTTTTGTAACATAAGACAGTTTTATGGTCTTTAAGGGTTACATTTGTGTTCATGGCTAATACATTTCACTGAAATTTGCTTTTATTCTTATCTGATATTTTTGAGGTTACAATCAAACTGAGGCGTCATGGTGGCATAGTGGGTAGCATGATCGCCTCACAGCAAGAAGGTCGCTGGTTCGAGCCTAACGCATATAGTTAACTATTTATGTGATGTGGGTAAATGGTGTTTCAATCCGGCTACCACTGCAAGTATGTTTCAAACCTGTTGGAAGCACTGCTAGTATTGTATTTGTATGCTAATGTTTATTATTTAAGTTTTTGACATGTTAGGGGTAACTTTAATCATATAATAAAACAGTTTATTAAATTCTATATTCCATTTTTTTACTCGCATGCATAATTTTTTTTTCACGATACATTTTTTAAAAAAAAGAAGAATTAAGTTAGACAAAACAAGAAACCATTTCAGACCATGGATCTCAAAATCTGTCTGTAACGTATGTGTGAAATGGGATATATATAATATCTGGAATCTAAAGGTTCCAAATTGCCTTTAGAGTTTATTCTTAACAATGCATATTACTAATCAAAACATTTTTTGTTGGAGTTATTGAAATGTACAAAATGTCTTTGGAGAAGATGCAAATATTTTACACAGCATACGCCCTTCCAGCTGCAACACATCACTGGGAAACATCCATACACACTCATGCACACACATACACTACGGACAGTTTAGCTTACCCAATTCACCTGTACCACATGTCTTTGGACTTGTGGGGGAAACCGGAGCACCCGGAGGAAACCCACGCGAACACGGAGAGAACATGCAAACTCCACACAGAAATACCAACTGACCTAGCCGGGACTCGAACCAGCGACATTCTTGCTGTGAGGTGATTGTGCTACCCACTGCGCCAACGTGCTGCTACAATATATTTTGCCTATATACATTTTTGTAACGTAAGACTGTTTTGTTGTCTATAAGGGTTACATTTGTGTTCATGGCTGATACATTTCACTGAAATTTGCTTTTATTCTGATCTGATATTTTTGAGGTTACAGTCAAACTCAGGCATCATGGCATTTCTGGGTGGAGTTTGCATGTTCTCCCCGTGTTGGCGTGGGTTTCCTCCGGGTGCTCCGGTTTCCCCCACAGTCCAAAGACATGCGCTATTTGTGAATTGAATAAACTAAATTGGCCGTAGTGTATGTGTGTGAATGCAAGAGTGTATGAGTGTTTCCCAGTGTTGGGTTGCAGCTGGAAGGGCATCCGCTGTGTAGAACATATGCTGGATAAGTTGGCGGTTCATTCCGCTGTGGCGACCCCAGATTAATAATGGGACTAAGCTGAAAAGAAAATGAATGAATGAATTATAGTGATCCACGTAGTCCAAAAGAAATTCTGATTGTTTTTTAATCAAATAATGTACATATAGTTTGGTCAACATTTTGGCCAGTCACCATCCTTTGGCAAAATGCTATAGTTTTAGGCTCCGCACAGGCATATTCCCTACAATTCAACATGAAGCGACAAGTAAACTGTTTGATGTCCTCTCAGCATAAGAGCTTTTTGTACTCCTTATCTCTATAGTGCCGATCAGCCCGACTCACATTGAATCCAGAAAACCCTTCAACTTATCTCAGGATCTGCATTATTTTGAGCGTTTTTGGACTTGAGATCGATGACACAGCTCTTTTCAGCCCATATGAGACAGGATTAAATTGCATCTGTGTTTTCCCCACAGTACAAATGCTCATAAAAACACATTCAAAAACACAATTAATGACTAAAACACGACAGTTTACATTTTTCTCTCACAAACACATAGATACTCAGACAATGTTGTCGCCTATGCCCGATAACATCACAACACACACATATTCATGTTGTCCAGATAGCATCCAGGCCTGCTAGAACACAGCTGCTTCAACAAAGAGACGCAAGCAAAACACCACTGATGTTTTATCATTAGTGCCACTTTGAGCGCACACACACATGGCAGGGCAGGAAAAACAACATGGGACTTTGTGATTTTAGCTTGAAATGAAAAAAGAGGTGAGTCTGACAGAGGAAGAGGGAGGGTCTGGAAAATATCATTTCAATAATTCCTACAAGAAGAAAGAGAGGGAGGTAGGGAGCGAAAGACGGCACAGAAATGTATTCTATCTTCTGGACGGATGAGTCACTCTCTGTCTTTCTCCCTCTCCGTTTTTCGTAATCTTGCAGGCGGCTGCTAAATTTAGTTCTGGCGCTGAGCCCTGACAGACAGGTAGGCCAGCATCAGCCTCAAAATGAGTCTGCACACACTGTACCAAACAGGGCCACAACCATCATAAAACACAAAGAGTTAGAAATGGCCAGACTGTCTCCCTGAAACTTGAAATTGTTGCTATTACACAAAGTTGCCCTAATAAGGTTGATAAGAAGGTTTAAAATCAGTATTTTAAGCTCTGGCTCAGCCTTCCAAGTGCACTCGTCAATGTCAAAATGACTGAGATGACCAATCAAAAACCATCAATTCTCGTGCAGGAAAATCTGCTAAAACAGGTAAAACAGTTAATTGAAGTTGAAAACACTGAAATAATGAAATGACAGCACGGAGTCCTGATGAAAACCTGACTGGAAATATCTGGGAAATCCTTGGTGAGCAGAGCAATGCGAGACAAGTGATGTCCTGTGAGAGACTATTTATATCTGTGAGAGACTAGTGATGTCTCTGAGAGACTAGTGAGAGACTATTGACATCTGTGAGAGAATAGTTACATCTGTGAAAGAGAGACCTATGCTGAGTTCAAACTGCATGATTTTCAAAGTTGTCGTGTCACGGATGTTTTCACACTGCATGACTATCTGGGTTAGCATTCTGTTGGTGCTGTGTTTACGTTGTAGGATGGATCGGTGACAGGGGGGGTTCATACTGCCTGACTTTAAAATTAAAAGATTCGCAGACAACTTTGTCCAAAATACATCTTGCAACCAAACAAACGTGAGAAGTGACATGGAAACAATGCAATATATATATCACGTAATATATCTTTCGTTATTTACTACATAATGGAAAAAGAAGGCTTTAGCTTTAGAAAATGTACTTAGTTTGCTCACCTGGCTTTTGAAAAGAATTAGCAATTTCTCCTCAACTTTTTTAAATTTATTTTTCGAGCAGGTTGTGGTATTGCTCAGATGACACGTCAAACAGACACTGTGCTCCTGCCAAATTTACTCTAGTTTTTCCTTCATTTCTTGGGTCCATATAAACTGAAAATGAAAGCTTTTAACTTTAACTTGGCCTGAAAGTACCCATACCTGTGGATGCTGTTCTCTCATGGCTGTAGGTAATCGCAGATGTTATTTTCAATCAGATCACATTTCACACTGCATGATTTGAATCGCCGACAGCTCCAGATATTTAGCATGCCAAATATCTCACGGGTGTCGACGACTCATCAACGAGTCTCTCAAATCACGTCCTTGATAGTTCATATTCTGGAATTGCACCAATTTGCCTGTGATTTCAGGCATTTGTCTGCGATTTCTCAAAACCTGTTGGCGAGTCCAAATCGGGGCTAAAATCATGCTGTCTGAACTCGGCATAATTATGTCTGTGACAGACTAGTCATATCTGTGAGAGACTAGTGATATCCTGAGAGACTTAGGCAAGAAACATCTCAAGGATCTACTGGGACACATCCTCAGTGATGTATCCTGGGTCTCGCAACATCATACGCTCTCACCCAGGCAACCCAGCCAGGGATCCACAGATCAGCCCTCTTAAACCAAAGCCACCTTGTGGCCTTCTCTACAACTTTGCTTGCCGATCGAATGGCCCTTTTCTTGCCACCCCTGTTACATCCAAACGGCTGAGAACTTTGCAAAAGTGAACGTCTTGCAAAGCCTCTACAGCCAACTTCTATGGGCATAGAAGATTCTCCAGCCTCTCTTCCTGCACTCCTCACAGGTTCCTAGTATTTACCACATTTCCTCTCATTGGCTTCCTCAATATGTTCCACAGGTTTCTCTCCAACTTTATTGAAGTGGACTGTTTTCTTTGGAGCATGATGG
This sequence comes from Danio kyathit, assembly GCA_903798195.1. Lineage (NCBI taxonomy): Eukaryota > Metazoa > Chordata > Actinopteri > Cypriniformes > Danionidae > Danio > Danio kyathit. The sequence continues at coordinate 11,739,156 of LR812532.1, read as the reverse complement.
TACTTACTTGATAGCGACCATCAGGCAGAGCCTTTGGGGAGCTGTTGAAAAGGGGTTCTAAAGAGCCGCTTCTAGAGCAAAGAAGGCAGGAAGGTGTCTCACTCTTTCCCCCAGACATGGTGGTTTGATGAGGTTGGCAGGACGTCATAGACAGCTTGCACCAGGAAACAGACCTGATGGAAATCTGCATGCAAGATGTTTGCCTAGGTGATCCTGCACTGCAGTGTATTCTCCCACCTAGGGTACGCTCCCTGCTGCTGGAGTCCCACTGCCCTGCTCACTCGCTCTTCCTCTATGCCTGCTCGAAACTTTTCCTGGAGTAGATTATGTCTTTCCTTGCCATGGACCTGTTTAACCAAGGTCTGAATCTTTCTGAAGCATAGCTGAAGATGATGGTAGTCATTGTTTTGAGTCGGCTGTCAGCATCCCCTTTGGCTGTGGCTTGGATGATGTTGGACGCATCCTCATCAAACGGCAGCCACTCAATCCGTTTGCTGGCTCAGGGCCACCTAATTTGCTGGTGAACTACTCTGCTGGGATTTGGAGACTCTGGTACATGTAAGGACTTAGCTCTGTGAGTTACCTCATGCCCGGCCTCCTCCTGCATCTCACAAGGTTCAGGACCTGTGTGTTGCACCTCACACTTCTGCTCCAAACATTTCATTCTGGCCTAATGGATTTTTAGACCATGATGATTCTTACACAGCTTTCCACAAATGCATGTCACATTTGTTACATTCATTATCTGTCCAATTGTATAGGTTGTTAACCTTTTCAGACACTCTGATTAGTTTCTCGAAAACAAGGGTTATCTACAAAGGTAGATATATGTTACTCTGTATGACAAGGAGGCTAATAAGCTTCTAACGCTGAGATGGTTATTTTATCTTTATTTAACTCTAGAATTTCAACACTTTACTCTGAATTACCGCAACACTCAAAATTTAACACTAATGAATTTGCAGTGTAGTGATGTCTATGAGATACTAGTGAGAGACTAGTGATGTTGGTGAGAGACTAGTGATGTCTGAGAGACTAGTGATGTCTTTGAGTGACTAGTGAGAGACAAGTGATGTCTGAGTGACTAGTGAGAGACTAGTGATATCTGTGAGAGACTAGTGATGTCTGTAAGAGACTAGTGATGCATGTGAGAGACTAGTGAGAGACTAGTGATGTCTATGAGATACTAGTGAGAGACTAGTGATGTTGGTGAGAGACTAGTGATGTCTGAGTGACTAGTGAGAGACTAGTGATGTCTTTGAGAGACTAGTGATGTCTTTGAGTGACTAGTGAGAGACAATTGATGTTTGAGTGACTAGTGAGAGACTAGTGATGTCTATGAGATACTAGTGAGAGACTAGTGATGTTGGTGAGAGACTAGTGATGTCTGAGAGACTAGTGATGTCTTTGAGTGACTAGTGAGAGACAAGTGATGTCTGAGTGACTAGTGAGAGACTAGTGATATCTGTGAGAGACTAGTGATGTCTGTAAGAGACTAGTGATGCATGTGAGAGACTAGTGAGAGACTAGTGATGTCTATGAGATACTAGTGAGAGACTAGTGATGTTGGTGAAAGACTAGTGATGTCTGAGTGACTAGTGAGAGACTAGTGATGTCTTTGAGAGACTAGTGATGTCTTTGAGTGACTAGTGAGAGACAAGTGATGTCTGAGTGACTAGTGAGAGACTAGTGATGTCTATGAGTGACTAGTGAAAGACTAGTGATGTCTTTGAGTGACTAGTGAAAGACTAGTGATGTCTTTGAATTACTAGTGAGAGACTAGTTATGTCTTTGAATGACTAGTGAGAAACTAGTGATGTCTGAGTGACTAGTGAGAGACAAGTGATATCTGTGAGAGACTAGTGAAAGACTAGTGATATATGTGAGAGACTAGTGATGTCTTTGAGTGACTAGTAAAAGACTAGTGATGTCTTTAAATTACTAGCGAGAGACTAGGGATGTCTTTGAGTGACTATTAAGAAACTAGTGATGTCTGTGAAAGACTAGTGATGTCTTTGAATGACAAGTGAGTTACAAGTGATGTCTGAGTGACTAGTGAGAGACTAGTGATCAGAGATGGGAAGTAAAGAAGTACAAATACTTTGTTACTGTACTTAAGTAGTATTTTTCTGGTATCAGTACTTTACTCCACTACTTATTTTTTTGACAACTTTTTAGAGACTAGTGATGTCTTTGAGTGACTCGTGAAAGACTATTGATGTTTGTGAGAGACCAGTGATGTCTTTGAATGACTATTAAGAGACTAGTGATGTCTGTGAGAGACTAGTGATGTCTTTGAATGACTATTAAGAGACTAGTGATGTATTTGAGTTACTAGTAAGAGACTAGTAAGGTCTGTGAGAAACTAGTGATGTCTTTGAGTGACTAGTGAGAGACTAGCGATGTCTGTGAGAAACTAGTGAGAGACTAGTGATGTCTGTGAGAGACTAGTGATGTTTTTGAGTGACTAGTGAGAGACTAGTGATGTCTGTGAGAGACTAGTGATGTTTTTGAATGACTATTAAGAGACTAGTGATGTCTTTGAGTGACTAGTGAGAGACTAGCAATGTCTGTGAGAAACTAGTGATGTCTTTGAGTGACTAGTGAGAGACTAGCGATGTCTGTGAGAGACTAGTGATGTTTTTGAGTGACTAGTGAGAGACTAGCGATGTCTGTGAGAGACTAGTGATGTTTTTGAGTGACTAGTGAGAGACTAGTGATGTTTGTGGGAGACTAGTGATGTCTGTAAGAGAATAGTGATGTCTTTAATGACTAGTGAGAAACTAGCGATGTGTCTGAGACACTAGTGATGTCTGTGAAAGACTAGTGAGAGACAAGTGATGTCTGTGAGAGACTAGTGAGGTCTGTGAGAGACTAGTAATGTCTGTGAGAAACTAGTGATGTCTTTGAGGGACTAGTGAGAGACTAGTGGCGTTTGTGGTAGACTAGTGAGAGACTATTGATGTTTGTGGGAGACTAGTGAGAGACTAGTGATGTTTGTGGGAGACTAGTGAGAGACTAGTGATGTTTGTGGGAGACTAGTGAGAGACTAGTGATGTCTGTGGGAGACTAGTGAGAGACTAGTGATGTTTGTGGGAGACTAGTGAGAGACTAGTGATGTTTGTGGGAGACTAGTGATGTCTGTGGGAGACTAGTGAGAGACTAGTGATGTCTGTGGGAGACTAGTGAGAGACTAGTGATGTCTGTGAGAGACTAGTGTTGTCTGTGGGAGACTAGTGAGAGACTAGTGATGTCTGTGGGAGACTAGTGAGAGACTAGTGATGTCTGTGGGAGACTAGTGATGTTTGTGGGAGACTAGTGAGAGACTAGTGATGTTTGTGGGAGACTAGTGATGTCTGTGGGAGACTAGTGAGAGACTAGTGATGTCTGTGGGAGACTAGTGAGAGACTAGTGATGTTTGTGGGAGACTAGTGATGTCTGTGGGAGACTAGTGATGTCTGTGGGAGCCTAGTGAGAGACTAGTGATGTCTGTGAGAGAATAGTGATGTCTTTAATGACTAGTGAGAAACTAGCGATGTGTCTGAGAGACTAGTGATGTCTGTGAAAGACTAGTGAGAGACAAGTGATGTCTGTGAGAGACTAGTGAGGTCTGTGAGAGACTAGTTATGTCTTTGAGAAACTAGTGATGTCTTTGAGTGACTAGTGATGTTTTTTAGTGACTAGTTGTAGATTAGTGATGTTTGTGGAAGACTAGTGATGTCTGTGGGAGACTAGTGATGTCTTTAATGACTAGTGAGAGATTAGCAATGTCTTTAAGAGACTAGTGATGTCTGTGAGAGACTAATGAGAGACAAGTGATGTCTGTGAGAGACTAGTGATGTCTGTGAGAGACTAGTTATTTCTTTTATAGACTAGTGGTGTCTGTGAAAGACTAGTGATGTCTGTGAGAGACTAGTTATTTCTTTTATAGACTAGTGGTGTCTGTGAGAGACTAGTGAGAAACTAGTGATGTCTGAGTGACTAGTGAGAGACTAGTGATATCTGTGAGAGACTAGTGAAAGACTTGAGATATCTGTGAGAGGCTAGTGATGTATTTGAGTGACTAGTGAAGGACTAGTGATGTCTGTGAAAGACTAGTGAGAGACAATTGATGTCTGTTGGAGACTAGTGAGGTCTGTGAGAGACTAGTAATGTCTTTGAGAAACTAGTGATGTCTTTGAGGGACTAGTGAGAGACTAGGTATGTCTGTGAGTGACTAGTGAGAGACAAGTGATGTTTGTGGGAGACTAGTGATGTCTGTGGGAGACTAGTGGTGTCTTTAATGACTAGTGAGAGACTAGCAATATCTTTAAGAGACTGGTGATGTCTGTGAGAGACTAGTGAAGTCTGTGAGAGACTCGTTATTTCTTTTAGAGACAAGTGGTGACACACACACACACACACACACACACACACACACACACACACACACACACACACACACACACACACACACACACACACACACACACACACAGCTTCTAGCACTGAAACATGCTATGAAATATTTATATGAGAACGGTCTGTGCAGCGGCTCTGGCTCTTCTCTGCAGGTGAAGCGTTGTTGAAGGATTTTGCAGTTTTAATAATGTCACTGTAATCTGATGTCTGGATCTCTATTAATGCAGAATCCCATTTGAGAGCAATGAGGAGAGCAGACAGTGAATAAAAGCACCGCTGTCGCACAGCATGATAAAATCTGACCTTTACAAAACTGTCAGCAAGCACAGGACAGTAAAAACCTCTTGTTTCAGTCTATAATATTACAGAACATGCTGGGTATTAGGTAAAATAATTCACTCAAAGAGTCTCATGAAAAGACTCCAGACCTGATCACATAATTTAAAATAAGTATATGTATGTGTGTGTGTCTGTGTGTGTGTGTGTGTGTGTATATATATATATATATATATATATATATATATATATATATATATATATATATATATATATATATATATATATATATACAGTTGAAGTCAGAATTATTAGCCCCCTTTTGATTTTTTTTTTCTTTTTTAAATATTTCCCAAATGATGTTTAACAGAGCAAGGAAATTTTCACAGTATGCCTGATAATGTTTTTTTCTTCTGGAGAAAGTCTTGTTTGTTTTATTTTGGCTAGAATAAAAGCAGTTTTTATTTTTTTAAAAGCCATTTTAAGGACAAAATTATTAGCCCCTTTAAGCAAATTTGTTTTCGATAGTCTACAGAACAAACCATCGTTATAAAATAACTTGTCTAATTACCCTAACCTGCCTAGTTAGCCTAACTAACCTAGTTAAGCCTTTAAATGTCACTTTAAGCTGTATAGAAGTGTCTTGAAAAATATCTAGTCAAATATTATTTACTGTCATCATGGCAAAGATAAAATAAATCAGTTATTAGAAATGAGTTATTAAAACTATTATGTTTGGAAATGTGTTGAAAAAATCTTCTCTTAAATAAATAAATAAATATATATAATGTTTAATTGTCATTAAATTTAAGAATTTAATAATATATAAGGTATATATATTATATATATATAAGGTAATAAAATAAGTATATAATATAAATATAGTATAGTACAGTATAATATAATATAGTACAAAGGTAGGGCGACACAGTGGCACAGAAGGTAGTGCTGTCGCCTCACAGCAAGAGGGTCGCTGGTTCGAGCCTCGGCTGAGTCAGTTGGCGTTTCTTTGTGGAGTTTGCATATTCTCCCTGCGTTCGCGTGGGTTTCCTCCGGGTGCTCCGGTTTCCCCCACAGTCCAAAGACATGCGGTACAGGTGAATTGAGTAGGCTAAAATTGTCTGTAGTGGATGAGTGTGTGTGGATGTTTCCCAGAGATGGGTTGCGGCTGGAAGGGCATCCGCTGTGTAAAAACATGCTGGATAAGTTGGCGGTTCATTACGCTGTGGCGACCCCGGATTAATAAAGGGACTAAGCCGAAAAGAAAATGAATGAATGAATACAAAGGTAATAAATTAATATATTATGTTTAATTGTCATTACATTCAAGCATTTAATAATAATAATAATAATGATAATAATAATAATAAAATATATTTTAAAAAGGTAATAAAATAAGCTTCAGTTTTACACACAAAATATTTCTACTTATTTGCAATTTTATACATTTTATTTATTCTAGATCATATTTCACTCCAAACTATATTAAACTAAATCTAACTATGATTTTAAAATTATTATGCATATTTTAGAATTTGATGTATTCTTAAATATAATAGGTATAATATATATAATATCATAATCAGTGTCATTATCATGATCAAAAGTAGATTTAAAATCTAAATATATCATATTAAATATTTCAGATGAATAAAACTAAATTCAGTAATAGTAATAGTCATATTTTTTAAACATTATATTGCCTATATGCCATACAATAACAACAATAATAAAATAATTATTCAAATTGATTAAAAAGTTAAATTAAAATAGATTAAAATTAAAAATCCTAATTTTCCAAGAAAAAATTGACTTTTCATGTCCAATTGCTCATTAATGCAAATTTCTAATCAGCCAATCACATAGCAGAAACTCAATGCATTTAGGCATGTAGACATGGTCAAGATGATCTGCTGCAGTTCAAACCGAGCATCAGAATGAGGAAGAAAGGTGATTTAAGTGACTTTGAACGTGGCATGGTTGTTGGTGCTGGTCTGAGTATTTCAGAAACTGCTGATCTACTGGGATTTACACGCACAATGCCCATCTCTGGGGTTTATAGAGAATGGTCAGACAGTTCTGTGGGCACAAATGCCTTGTCGATGCCAGAGGTCAGAGGAGAATGGCCAGACTGCTTCCACTTGATAGAAAGGCAGTAGTAACTCAAATAAACAATCATTACAATTGAGGTATGCAGAACAGCATCTCGGAAGGCAAAACACATTGAACCTTGAGGCGGATGGGCTACAGCAGCAGAAGACCACACCGGATGCCACTCCTGTCAGCTAAGAACAGGAAACTGAGGGTGCTTTCTCACCTGTAGATTGATTCTTTTGTTCTAAAACAGGGATTCAAATGGTTACAATGTTGCTCTTTGTTCTTAGTGCAGTTCGCTTTCACACGGCAAAGTTTCTACATGGACCAAAATAGCTAAAACAAGTCACATGCAAGTAAACTTTCGTCACATTGGTCAGTGTTTCAGAGTTTATTTTGCAGATTCCGCTTAACTGTCATGCCTCCTTATTTTAATTTATGGCAATGAGCAATAAAGCCTGGTTTATACTTCTGCGTCAAGTGATCGCCGTAACCCACGGCGCAAGCCTCACGCTTAGCCGTGCACTTCTGCGCGCTGTTTCTGTTTCTTTGCAATACACTTCCGAAACGCTAGCTGGCAGTAGGTGTTTATGTTTCTCTGTGTCGAGTTTCTTCGCTGGTGTTTTGTTTTTTTTCTGAACACTTCCTTAATGTACAAGTGGCTCAAACTCGCTCATTTTGAGGCGGGAACCGTCGGACGTGGAACAACTTTAATCATGAGGTAAACACAAAACAACAGTCTCCACCCGGAGCTCCTTCACGGGACTCCACACTTGTAAACACTCGCTGCATCGGGCGCGCGGCTCTCACCTCCGCCCACACTCGTCAGTGCTACCAAGCCGACCAATCACAGAGCTTGCGCTACGCGTACGCGTTACATTTTTTGAGAGGTGCACGTCAACGACGCTGACGGCCACGGCGAGGGGCTATGCGTCCATGCGTAGGCTGTGCCGTAGAATACGCGTGCGCTTGACGCAGAAGTATAAATCGGCCTTAAGACGATACAACAATACAAACAAATATATATGTCTAAAGCCTGGTTTATACTTCTGCGTCAAGTGATCGGCGTAACCCACGGCGCAAGCCTCGCACGTAGCAGTGCATTTATACTTGTGCGCTCCGTTTCTGTTTCTCTGCAATACACTTCCGAAACGCTAGCTGGCAGTAGGTGTTTATGTTTCTCTGTGTCGAGTTTCTTCGCTGGTGTTTTGTGTTTCCTGAACACTTCCTTAATGTACAAGTGGCTCAAACTCGCTCATTTTGAGGCGGGAACCAGCGGACGTGCAACAACTTTAATCATAAGGTAACACAAAACAACAGTCTCCATCCGGAGCTCCTTCACGGGACTCCATACTTGTAAACACTCGCTGCATCGGGCGCGCGGCTCTCACCTCCGCCCACACTCGTCAGTGCTACCAAGCCGACCAATCACAACGCTTGCGCTACGCTAACGCGTTACATTTTTTGAGAGGTGCACGTCAACGACGCCGACGGCCACGGCGAGGGGCTATGTGTCCACGCGTAGGCTACGCCATAGCATACGCGTGCGCTTGACGCAGAAGTAGAAATCAGCCTTAATGATGTTACAGCTTGACATTGTGTGGATGTTACCACTATGACGTCTATCAGACGTTGGATTTTGGTTGTCATACATGATGAATAAATGTCAGGATTTGACGTCAATATGACGTTGGTTTAAGATGTTGGCTTAACGTTGGATTTTGTTCACTTTCCAACACAACCTTAAATCAACCAAATATCAACGTCATTTGACATTGTTATTGAATGTCAAAATAACATTCTTAGACTCTGGCTAGAAATTGAATTTTGGTCACCTGATGTCATGACCTAAATATTAAAATCTTATGACATTGTGGGGCTGCTGGTAAGCACCTAGAAAACACAATGACAAAACAAGACTTTGTGAATCAGTAAACTGAAGATTTCAGGTATGGGGTAAAGTCTGTGTTGTTCCACAGGCGCTGAACAGAAGCCATTAGCATTAGCAACGAGCAGCCTTCTGAAGAGTGTGTTTGTACTGTGTGTGCGTGTGTGTGTGTGTGTGTCTGATTCAGCATCAGCAGTCAGGCCAGAGGAGGGAAGGATAATATTATTTTTCACATCATTACAGCACTGGCGGCCCCAGCACAAGACTCCCAGTCCCAGGTGATAATTATCACAATGTTTGTCTTTCATTAGCGATAAACGGCAAGATAAGAGAGGGAGAGCTGGACGACCGAAGACAAGGAGGCTGAATTGAGGATAAAACAAACCAAAGCGTGCATTACTTACAGAAAAATCTCTGTTTATGATGGTATCAGATGGTTTGATATGAATATACCATGGTACTGAAAGATTAGCATTTTCATACACTATGATATTTACATACCCCAAGGTCAAGGTCTTCCTCAAGTAGAAGAACATACAGTAGATTGAATTTTACATTACACTAAGAAAACAAGGCATATTTTTATGATGGTTAAGCCTGCTTTTGCATTGTAAACGTGACGTTTATTGCAATGTTCATATTCTGTTAGCTGATTAACTGAGGTAAAGTTGGTTTCCCTACTGAAAAAACCAGCATATGCTGGTAAGGTATGTTTTGATGCTGGTTTGCTGGTCTTGCTGGTTTCAATGCTGGTCTTGCTGGTTTCAGTGCTGGTATTGCTGGTTTCAATGCTGGTCTTGCTGGTTTCTATGCTGGTTTTGCTGGTCTCGATGCTGGTTTCAGTGCTGGTATTGCTGGTTTCAATGCTGGTTTTGCTGGTTTCAATGCTGGTTTTGCTGGTTTCAATGCTGGTATTGCTGGTTTCAATGCTGGTCTTGCTGGTTTCAGTGCTGGTATTGCTGGTTTCAATGCTGGTTTTGCTGGTTTCAATGCTGGTTTTGCTGGTTTCTATGCTGGTCTTGCTGGTTTCTAAGCTGGTTTTGCTGGTCTCGATGCTGGTTTCAGTGCTGGTATTGCTGGTTTCAATGCTGGTCTTGCTGGTTTCAATGCTGGTCTTGCTGGTTTCTATGCTGGTTTTGCTGGTCTCGATGCTGGTTTCAGTGCTGGTATTGCTGGTTTCAATGCTGGTTTTGCTGATTTCAATGCTGGTTTTGCTGGTTTCAATGCTGGTATTGCTGGTTTCAATGCTGGTCTTGCTGGTTTCAGTGCTGGTATTGCTGGTTTCAATGCTGGTCTTGCTGGTTTCAGTGCTGGTATTGCTGGTTTCAATGCTGGTTTTGCTGGTTTCTATGCTGGTCTTGCTGGTTTCAGTGCTGGTATTGCTGGTTTCTATGCTGGTTTTGCTGGTTTCTATGCTGGTCTTGCTGGTTTCAGTGCTGGTATTGCTGGTTTCGATGCTGGTTTTGCTGGTCTCGATGCTGGTTTTGCTGGTCTTGCTGGTTTTAATGCTGGTCTTGCTGTTCTCAATGCTGGAGCTGCTGGTCTCAATGCTGGTCAGGATCAGCATTCAGGCCAGCAAGAACAGCATTGAGACCAGCATTGAGACCAGCACTGAAACCAGCAAGACCAGCATCGAGACCAGCAAAACCAGCATCGAAACCAGCAAAACCAGCATCGAAACCAGCAAAACCAGCATTGAAACCAGCAATACCAGCACTGAAACCAGCATCGAGACCAGCAAAACCAGCATAGAAACCAGCAATACCAGCATTGAAACCAGCAAGACCAGCATCGAGACCAGCAAAACCAGCATAGAAACCAGCAATACTAGCACTGAAACCAGCATCGAGACCAGCAAAACCAGCATAGAAACCAGCAATACCAGCACTGAAACCAGCAAGACCAGCATCGAGACCAGCAAAACCAGCATCAAGACCAGCAAAACCAGCATCGAAACCAGCAAAACCAGCATAGAAACCAGCAAGACCAGCATCAAGACCAGCAAAACCAGCACTGAAACCAGCAAGACCAGCACTGAAACCAGCAAGACCAGCATCAAGACCAGCAAAACCAGCATCAAGACCAGCAAAACCAGCATCGAAACCAGCAAAACCAGCATAGAAACCAGCAATACCAGCACTGAAACCAGCAAGACCAGCATCGAGACCAGCAAAACCAGCATCAAGACCAGCAAAACCAGCATCGAAACCAGCAAAACCAGCATAGAAACCAGCAATACCAGCACTGAAACCAGCAAGACCAGCACTGAAACCAGCATCGAGACCAGCATACCAGCATCAAAAAACCAGGATATGCTGTTTTTTTCAGCAGGGTTTATATTCGCACATTTGTTCATTTTTGAATAGTGACAACTTGTGACACGATCCCACTCTAACGTTACTTTGAATATTGGGTCTGAAATAGCGTGTAAGTACTTCAAAACAACATTAGCACTATTTAATTGACTGTGAACAATGTTGTACTTTGATAGTAGTTGGGTGAAAATATGATTTCCCTATAAAGAATTAGCAAAGAATACTTTTCTGAAAATATGTAATTAAGGAGAAAATCTGTATTGCGTGAATATAAAACCAACTTTACCTCAATAGCAGATTCTTTTGAGTTTTATCTTGTAATACAATTATCCTAAAAGGAGTAAAATAGTAGTTTGTAAGCATGAGTTAAATGTATTCTGAATCATTATATAAAAACCTTACAACCCCAAATCAGAAAGAGTTGGGACAGTATGGAAAACGCAAATAAAAAAAGAAAGTAGTGATTTCTAAATTTACTTTGACTTGCATTTCATTGCAGACAATACAACCAGCACTATTTAATGTGTTCCTTGTGATTTTATTGTTGTTTTTTTTCTAAATAAATGTGTATTCCAATTTCAGTTCTTGCAACACATTTCAAAAAAAGTTGGCACAGGAGCAGTTTAGAACTAGTAATTAGATAAATAATGATGTGATTTGAAACCGGTGATGTCAAGAGGTGATTGTAATTATTGTTATTTGATACAAAAGCAGCATCTAAGAAAGGTCTTGTCCAGGGGTGCTCAACCCTGTTCCTGGAGATCTACCTTCCTGCAGAGTTTAGCTACTACCCTTATCAAACACACCTGAACCAATTAATTAGGACCTGGACAGCACTTGATAATTACAGCCAGGTGTGTTTGATCACTGATCAGGGTTGCAACTGAAATCTGCAGGAAGGTAGATCTCCAGGAACAGGGTTGGCCACCCCTGAGCTGCGTCCCAATTCGCGTACTTATACTACGCCCTAAAAGTATGTACTTTTTTGTGAAGGAAAAATATATACTTTTGAGTGTGTAACAGAAGAGTATGCAAGGTTTGGGACATACTACTTCATCGTTAAACAGATCGTTGTGTTGCTTAGTTAAGAGCCCTGTCAATCATCCACATTTCTGTTTGGAGAAGCAGCAGCAGGTTAATCTCCCATTCGCGAGTCTTTCATGCAGAGAAATCTCCTCAGGTCTTTGGATAATTCTGCATTCAGACGGTCCAAACACGTCTTTATATAAGTTCAGTATTGTTGTTGCTGATGAAATATAACACAGACAACACCATTTAAATATTCTCCAGAAGGCTAGATATGAACTAACAGTCATTACCGAAGCCTCTCTGCTTGACGGTTGGTCTCGCGCGTCCATCGTTTTTGTAGTTTGTTTACACTTTTCACCCGCGTTTTGCAGTTCTAATCGAATTCACGTCCAACGCGCAATGTACTGCGGGCAATATCAGCGGTTAGAGTATGGACGCTTCTACACTTAAAATTTTGACCGAAAATAGTAAACCATCCGGGAGTTTTTGGCATACTCTTTTCAACATACTACGATTTGGGACATGCTAATTCTATTTTCACATACTATTTAGGACGGATAGTATGCGGATTGGGACGCAGCACTGGTCTAGTCCTCCAGGAGCAAAGACAAAGTTGAAATCAATTTAGAAAGATTGAACATTCTGTCCCAATATTTTCAGAGTTAAAACAACACTTTTAAGAGAGTTACTTGTACAGCACTATAAATTAGTTACTGTGCATCCGGAAAGTATTCATAGCGCTGCACTTTTTCCACATTTGTTTATGTTACAACCTTATTTCAAAATGGATTAAATTCATTTATTTCCTCAACATTCTACACACAATACCCCATAATGACAATGTGAAAAAAGAGTTTTTGAAATTGTTGCAAATTTAATAAAAATAATAAACCTGACAAATCACATGTACATAAGCAGTGTTTCCTCTAGGATTTTTTCCAGCTGTGGCGGCAGGCCTTTTGATCTACCAACTACCTTTGGCGTTATTTCAATGACAAATGTGACGCAGTACTACAGATCGGATTTGTGTAATACGAGCATGCAGATCTTTATGCTTGCGCTACGATTTCCTCTGTTCGTGCACAAAACTTCTTGCACGCCCTCAAATATACACTGCTCAAGTGCAATTTAGCACGTTTATGTAGTCAATTTGTCTCCAATCTTTATTAGATTTGCAAGGAATATTTATGAACGTCTCACGAAGATGTTTGGAACCACCAGGACTTTTCCTAGAGCTTGCCGGCCATCTAAGCTGAGTGATTGTGGAAGAAGGACCTTAGTCAGGAAGGTGATCAATGGAGATGGACACTCTGTCTAAGCTCCAGCGTTCTTCTGTGGAGAGAGGAGAACCTTACAGAAGGACAACCATCTGTGCAGCAATCCACCAATCAGGCCTGTATGGTAGAGTGGCCAGACGGAAGCCACACCCCACCTGGAATTTGCAAAAAAGTCATCTGAAGGACTCTCAGACCATAAGAAACTAAATTCTCTGGTCTGATGAGACTAAAATTGAACTCTTTAGAGTGAATGCCAGGCGTTACGTTTGGAGAAATCCAGGCACCACTCATCACCATCTGTGGGGATGTTTTTCAGCAGCAGGAACTGGAAGACTAGTCAGGATAGAGGGAAATATGAATGCAGCAATGTACAGAGACATCCAGAATGAAAACCTGCTTCAGAGTGCTCTTGACCTCAGGCTGGGGCGACGGTTTATCTTCCAGCAGGACAATGACCCAAAGCACTCCGCCAAAATATCAATGGAGTGGCTTCACAACAACTCTGTGAATGTCCTTGAGTGGCCCAGCCAGAGCCCAGGCCTAAATCCTATTGAACATCTCTGGAGAGATCTGAAAATGGCTGTACACTGTCGCTTCCCATCCAACCTGATAGAGCGTGAGAGGTACTGTAAAGAGGAATGGGCCAAAATTTCCAAAGACAGGTGTGCCAAGCTTGTGGCATCATATTCAAAAAGACTTGAGGCTGTAATTGCTGCCAAAGGTGCATCAACAAAGTATTGAGCAAAGGCTGTGAATACTGATGTACATGTGATTTTTCAGGTTTTTTATTTTTAATAAATTTACAACAATTTAAAAAAATATTTTTCACTTTGTCATTTTGGGGTATTGTGTGGAGAATTTGAAGGAAATGAAAATGAATCAATTTCAGAATAAGGCTGTAACATAAAAAATGTGGGAAAAGTGAAGCGCTGTGAATACTTTCCGGATGCTCTGTACATGAGTTGAGCTGATCTATGCTATTGGAAGTTGATTGTTCCCTGACTAAAGTGTAAAGAATGAAAATTCAACACTTTAACAGAGAATTTTTAAACTCTAGTCCACCTAGCAAAAAATTCAATTCTGATGATTGATGTTAAAATAACTTACACAAGACAATTCTCCAAGAATGATAGAAATAAAATATAGGGTTAGTATAAGGGTTAGTTATAACTTCATGATTTTACACTGAATCAAATCAGCTTCAAACTCTGTGTTATTCATTCATTCATTTTCTTTTCGGCTTAGTCCCTTTATTAATCTGGGGTCGCCCCAGCGGAATGACCCGCCAACTTATCCAGCATATGTTTTATGCAGCGGATGCCCTTCCAGCTGCAACTCATCACTGGGAAATCTGATTGTGTTAATTTATCAAAATATAACTCTATAATGTCAACACTTTTACTCTGAAACGCTTTAACACAGAGAATTAAACACTGATGAATTTGCTTTGTGGGCCGAGGATGGCCAGTCTGTCAACAAATAAAGGACAAGGACGCAAGCCTAAGCCGAACAACTTGATCTCCGATTCCTCATTCCTTCTTCACTCATCCCAATTCTCATTCATCTTTAAGCAATATCACCACATGGGCTCAGGACTACTTTGGCAAACATTGTCAAGTACGACACTTAGTTACATCCACAAATGTCAGTTAAAAATGGATTGTGCCAAAAGGAAGCCCTATGTTAACAGTGTCCAGAAGCGTTGTCGAGTTCTCTGGGCTCTGAGGCATCTGGGATGGACCATCACACAGTGGAAACATGTACTGTGGTCAAGTGAATCAGTATTTCAGGTATTTTTGGGGAGAAATGGACACTGTGTGCTCTGAACCAAAGAAGGAAAGGATCATCCAGCAATGATCCAAAAGCCAATGTCTGTCACGATATAGGGTTGTGTCAGCGTCCTTGTCAAAGGTAACTTAAACTTCCGTGATGGCACCATTAATGCTGAAAAGTAGAGATTCTGGAGCACAATATGCTGCCTTCTTTTACAGGGACACCCATGCATATTTCAACAATACAATGCAAAACTGCACACTTTACAAAGTCCTGGCTGCAAAGAGAATACAAGTACTTGACTGGCCTGTCTGCAGTCCCGACCTGTCTCCAATAGAGAATGTGTGGGGCATTTTGAAGCACAAAATGCAACAATGAAGACCCCATACTGTTGCCCACCTTCAGACTTGTTTGCAGGAAGAATGGGACAAATTTACATCGAAACACTTTATCACTTGATGTCTTCAGTCCCTAAACGTGTTGTCAAAATGAATGACAACATTACAAAATGGAAAATGCTTTACTGTTCCAACTTCTTTTGATATGTGTTGCAAGAACCAAAATTGGATTATGTTGGTTAGTTGTAACTCCATGACTTTACACTTGATCAAATCAGATAAAAATCAACTCTGATTGTGTTAATTTATCAAAATATAACTCTATAATGTCAACACTTTTACTCTGAAACGCTTTAACACAGAAAATTAAACACTGATGAATTTGCTGTGTGGGCCGAGGATGGCCTGTCTGTCAACAAATAAAGGACAAGGAACAAGCCTAAGCTGAACAACTTGATCTCCGATTCCTCATTCCTTCTTCACTCATCCCAATTCTCATTCATCTTTAAGCAATATCACCACATGGGCTCAGGACTACTTTGGCAAACCTTGTCAAGTACGACACTTAGTTACATCCACAAATGTCAGTTAAAACTGGATTGTGCCAAAAGAAAGCCCTATGTTAACAGTGTCCAGAAGCGTTGTCGACTTCTCTGGGCTCGGAGGCATCTGGGATAGACCATCACACAGTGGAAACGTGTACTGTGGTCAAGTGAATCAGTATTTCAGGTATTTTTGGGGAGAAATGGACACTGTGTGCTCTGAACCAAAGAAGGAAAGGATCATTCAGCAATGATCCAAAAGCCAATGTCTGTCACGATATAGGGTTGTGTCAGTGTCCTTGTCAAAGGTAACTTAAACTTCCGTGATGGCACCATTAATGCTGAAAAGTAGAGATTCTGGAGCACAATATGCTGCCTTCTTTTACAGGGACACCCATGCATATTTCAACAATACAATGCAAAACTGCACACTTTACAAAGTCCTGGCTGCAAAGAGAATACAAGTACTTGACTGGCCTGTCTGCAGTCCCGACCTGTCTCCAATAGAGAATGTGTGGCGCATTTTGAAGCACAAAATGCAACAATGAAGACCCCATACTGTTGCCCACCTTAAGACTTGTTTGCAGGAAGAATGGGACAAATTTACATCGAAACACTTTATCACTTGATGTCTTCAGTCCCTAAACGTGTTGTGAAAATGAATGACAACATTACAAAATGGAAAATGCTTTACTGTTCCAACTTCTTTTGATATGTGTTGCAAGAACCAAAATTGGATTATGTTGGTTAGTTGTAACTCCATGATTTTACACTTGATCAAATCAGATAAAAATCAACTCTGATTGTGTTAATTTATCAAAATATAACTCTATAATGTCAACACTTTTACTCTGAAACACTTTAACACACAGAATTTAACACTGATGAATTTGCTGTGTGGGCCGAGGATGGCCAGTCTGTCAACAAATAAAGGACAAGGACGCAAGCCTAAGCTGAACAACTTGATCTCCGATTCCTCATTCCTTCTTCACTCATCCCAATTCTCATTCATCTTTAAGCAATATCACCACATGGGCTCAGGACTACTTTGGCAAACCTTGTCATGTACGACACTTAGTTACATCCACAAATGTCAGTTAAAACTGGATTGTGCCAAAAGAAAGCCCTATCTTAACAGTGTCCAGAAGCGTTGTCGACTTCTCTGGGCTCGGAGGCATCTGGGATGGACCGTCACACAGTGGAAACGTGTACTGTGGTCAAGTGAATCAGTATTTCAGGTATTTTTGGGGAGAAATGGACACTTGGGGTTGTGTCAGTGGTCTTGTCAAAGGTAACTTAAACTTCCGTGATAACACCATTAATGCTGAAAAGTAGAGATTCTGGAGCACAATATGCTGCCTTCTTTTACAGGGACGCCCATGCATATTTCAACAATACAATGCAAAACTGCACACATTACAAAGTCCTGGCTGCAAAGAGAATACAAGTACTTGACTGGCCTGTGTGCAGTCCCGACCTGTCTCCAATAGAGAATGTGTGGGGCATTTTGAAGCACAAAATGCAACAATGAAGACCCCATACTGTTGCCCACCTTAAGATTAGTTTGCAGGAAGAATGAAACAAAATTACACCTGAAACACTTCATAACTTGGTGTCTTCAGTCCCTAAACGTGTTGTGAAAAGGAATGGCAACATTACAAAGTGGTCGATGCTTTACTGTTCCAACGTTTTTGAAATGTGTTGCAAGAACTAAAATTGGATTACGTGTTTATGTAAAAAAAAACACTCAAAAAAAGAGATAAAAATCATGAGGAACACCTTAAACAAAGTTTGTTGTATTGTCTGGAATAAAATACAAGTCAAAGTAAATTTAGAAATCACTACTTTCTTTTTTATTTGCGTTTTATTTTCTACTGTCCCAACTTTTTCTGATTTGGGGTTGTAAGATATCTAAAGCAGTGAGAGACTAGTGATGTTAATTTCATTAGTATTATTATAATGTTTTGACAGGTTTCTTGTCCAACAATACTGTGGTACTCGGACACACGCAGTAAATGTTTCAGAATTACCAAATCATCACAGATCTATCTCAAAAATAAGACATTTCACTTTATTTATATTAATATATAGCACATTGCTTTGTGGCTGTTGTGTGTTTTTATATATATACTGTATGTGTGTGATCAGACCTACTGTACGTTTATACACACTGTAGACATAAAGCAGAGCAGATTATGGCTCTCTGTAACAAATATACACGCACACACACACACGTTCACACATATGAGAATCGGGCACAGATGGTATAGCAGCAATAACCATTATTAATAATTACGTTCAAACACTCAAAGCTTATATTGTGTACAGACTGTGGTACAGATTGGGTTCTGTCAGGTCCTGGATACACATGAGACAGGTACAGTTCTACATAACGACAGGATTCTGGAATTATCTTTACACAGAAGAGAAACGGAAACACTGAAGTTCTGTCAGTACATTCATATGGTGTGTTTTTGATTTGATATATTTTCACGGTTCTATATTCTTACTGTAGTTACGTTAACTGTACAGACACAGAGGTAGTTGATACATGTTACTGTTGAGAGATAGGGAGAGAATCTGCTACATTTATAGCACAGGAGATTTCACACAGAACATTTCACAGCAGCGTTAGATCTGAAGGAAAGCCAGTCATAGACGAGGAAACAGGACAACATATTGACCAGTTTACACAGAGAAGACCCTAAAGTCAACATGAAATCAAAATCAGCCCCATTTACTTTCAATATCGCATTCACAGTCTTATTATACGTAAATATCTTTCTTTAGAATGCTATTTTTTCCTAAAAAAAGATATGACTTTCCTTTAACGTCGATCATGCCACTAATGCTAACCAATAATCAAACAGCTGTAGAGTGCATTAGTGTACATCCACTTTTGCGGCAGTGCAGTATTTCCATAGGGATTAAAAAAAACAACTTAAAGGCACACTATGTTATTTTTTTTAATTAAAATATCCAAAAACCAAGAGGACATTGTTATATATTTAGCTAACTTCACAAATTGTGTCTAAAACTGTGCAAGAAATGTGAGACATGTAGCTATTTTCACCAATTTCAACTCACTTTCAAGCTTGTGTTCCCGTGGCATCTGTCATTGCTAAGCAGCCTTCAAACCACTTTTGACAAACCCTTGCTGCAGCTCTGATACAAGTATTATTTTTATTTTTAGTTAAAAAGAGCTGCAGTGTTTGGGTGTGCTCTGCATTTGTTTGTGGTAATTAGTAGTGATCATTTTACTGACTCGGATCTTTGAGTCTCGGTCATCGAGATGAACGAATCTTTTTTCGAGTCACTTTGTTCAATTTGCCAAAATATTATTAAAATGTTACGAATTGCTTCCAAACACATCTACAGCTAGCCCAAGGTTGATCACACTACAAACAAGTCATTAATAGAATGCTACAAGTAAGAGAAAATAATCATTCATTGTTTACCTGCTCTTTTGTCTATGGAGATATTTTTGTCTCTTTGCTCAGCTCATCTCTTCATGTCTTCAAATTTCAGTGGTTCGTTCGGGTCACACTGACAGTCACATATAATCTCAACCAATGTACACAGTCTGAGCCGAAAGGAGCCATGATTAGCTCACCTTTCGAGTCTTCTGGTTCGTTCATCACGTGACAGAATGTAAAGAGACATGACTCAAAACCAAGGACTCGAGAAGTAAATGGATCAAATCTCTTTCCAGCTCTAAATGCATATGATTGGCTTCTGTCTTTCACATGTTGAACAACTCAGACTGAGGACTCGGGAGATGAACGAATCAAATCTCTTTCCGGCTCTAAATGCATATGATTGGCTTCTGTCTTTCACGTGATGACCGAGTGACTCAAACAGAGGACTCGAGACATGAACGGATCAAATCTCTTTCCGGCTCTAAACGCATATGATTGGCTTTTGTCTTTCGCATGATGAATGACTCAAAAGACTTGAAAAATGAACGAAACCTGCACATCTGTGCGCATGCGCGGATGAACGAATCACTCCCTGAGAGGACTCGTTGTTCCCGGGTCATATTGAAGATTCGTTCAAAATGAACGAATCGTTCAAGAACGACCCATCACTAGTAATTAGTTTATATGATTTAGGAGCCATTCATATATTGTGTCTTATGCTGTGTTCACACCAGATGCGGATTGCACAAATAAATCACGCTATTCGTGCGTAAATAGACGCGTGAACATTTTGAGTTTACTCGCTTTGTTCTCGCGGCAAAAATTCACTTCATTTGGGCGTCAAACATTCGCTTCATTCACGCATCAAATTCACTTCACAATAGATGCAGATTCGCGTCATGGGCAGGGCTTCTGTTTGCCCGGTGACTTAAGCTTCGTTGCTAAATGGATTTACATAACATGTAACAAGACTAACATAGATTTTATTGAGATAATAGCTGTGCTTTATGTGCTTTAGGAAGGCTGAAAAACAGCGTATATTCGTTCAACGCCATGTCTGAATGCACAAGATCCTTTCAGAAGTGCACCCAGATTTGTAAGTTCATCAACTCCTCCAGAAACTACACTTGGATGATGGAGGATTTCAGCGGTGCTTCAGACTGAGCTGAGCCCAGTTTGATGAACTGTTGTCCGGTGTCAGCAAGAGGATTTCCCTTTGGGACACCAACAACAGGTGCTATGTCATAATCACACTCATACAAGAGAAAGCTCCTGATTGGTTAACACGGCGCGAATGTCCGCTGAAGTTCAGATTTTTCAACTCGAGCGATTCACACACTCAACTCGTGCCGCAGGATGTCTATTCGCAACTTTACATTTACTTAACATGTAAATCACTCGTACTTGACGTTTCATCCACGTCTGGTGTGAACGCAGCATAAAACCGCATCGGAAATATGAGGAAAGGAAATTCCTTCATCCAATTTCAGTATTGTTATTACTGAAATGTGTAATCCATACAAAGTGTGAGGCTGATTGGTTGGTTCTTCTAACATGATACCTGTTGGGTTCTGAAAGGTTTAGATGTTTTCAAAAGAAGCCCTTTGTGTACTTACATTATCCCAAATGTTTCTTAGGGTGCTTTCACACTTGGTTCAATTGCCTGGACCGTACCCAAGTTCGATTGTCCCCCCTTGCCACCTTCTCGGTTGGTTTGTGTTCACACTGTCTTTTTTCCTTCTGAACCCCGGTACGCTTGCGTCATCGAGCTGCTGTTTTGTTTACGGCTGTTGCTAGGTGACAGTCACGAAAGCAAAGCGCCAAAATGGAGACTTCCGCACATCGCGGTCGATTTGCTTTTACTGAATCATAAGTTTTGGACATACAGAAAGCGACTCGCGTCTGTCTGCCGCAAAAATATTATAAACATTCAGAACATCACACAGTGTCTGCAGAAGCTGTTTCTGGAGGAGACAAGCAGACATCACTGTGTATCATTGTGCTTGGCTCAGTCCCGCTAAAGGTACAATACGTGGCGCACATACACACACACACACACACACACACACACGAATGAACGTTATGAAAACGATAGTTTGTTGTACAGTTGCCGGTTCACTTCCGCTATTTGGTACGATTGCATTCATACTAGAAGTGAACCGTACCAGAGTTCGCATGAACCGTACCCCAGACCACCTCTTTCAGGCGGACTCGGGTACGGTTCACGGGTGCGCACCCGAGTTCAGAAGACACGTTCACACTAGCTAAACGTACCGTACTATGACGTCAAACGAACCCGGGTGCGGACCAAAAGTGCTAGTGTGAAAGCACCCCAAGAATGTTCAATTTGTAAAGAATTTATCTATTTTAACGAATGACATAGACTGTCCTGTGTTGCCATGATAATGTCATCATACACACTCAATTTTCCAGTTTAGTTTTATAAAAACAGGGAAACACCAAGATGCTTTAATATGTTGTGCATTTTATTCTACTGCACAGAGCAGCATTATAACAGATCCTTAAAATGTGTTTAGTATGATAAAACAGATGTTTTTTAACCATATGATCACGAGAGGAAGAACCAGAAGCAGTCGACTGTGGCATAGGCATGGGTCGGCATAAGTTTCTGTCAGGCTAAATAATTTAAATAAATCATTGACTTCTGCTTTCTACGTTAGTTTAAAAAACAGATTTCTTTACAGCACCAAGCATTAAAAAAAACCTTACATATACCTTAGGTACGATATAACAGAAAATTTGAGCAGTTTTAAAACCTTGACTTTTCCAATTCACGATAAAACTTAAAACTGGTTATCATCCCATGTCTACTGTGGCATAATAAAAGCTCAGCTGCTTTCATGCTGCATTTACTCAACTCTCATTAGCAATTGCTTCAGCACTCTCTGGCTTACTCTGCATTATATCACCATTGTATTAAGCTTTAAATATTTTAATAAAGACCACAACTCCCGTGATTCCACACTCCGGCGTCGTCAAATTACGCCTTTGTTTGTTGCGAAAATGTGCCCTCTTGTGGCCAAAATTACATACTGTGCCTTTAAGAAAAGAAAAAAATACATTTAAACAGCTGAAATGTTTAGCTCTGTTAGTAAGTTTTGGTTTCAAGTTTAAAGTCGTGTTTTAATGTTATGAATCTGCTCAATGCTGATTGGTTTGCTTTATAGCTTATAACACTTTTTAACACTTATAACAAAAAATCCACATAGGAAAAACTGAACCAGCATTAGTAAGCTATTAAACCAACCAACATTGAGTAGATTCATAACAGGATCTTAAAACAGCTCTGTCCTCACAGGTTAATCAGATACTATTAAAAGCATCTGTTTCCCTATGAAGAAAATAAATGGAATTTCTACTTCAGAAATCGGGTTCAGGCAAACTAACATTCAGGTTTTGGAACACATACTTTTTACCAACCATCTCCCAATACTAAAATGAAGTGCTTCCCTACATATTTCTCAAACCACATCCCACTGCGGAAGTAAAATGGGTAACAAATGATTTCATGGTGACTTTAACGAAGATCAGTAGTTCGGGAATGCTGACAACACATCCTATATCTAGGTAGTCTGGAGGGTGAAAGGATCTTAATAATTTACATTATTGCAGATAGCAACTAAACAAAAATAATCTGAGCTATCATCTAAAGTGAGGTCGGCCTCAGGTCCTTGCTCTTGAAAATCATATATCAGTCGATAATGCTACATATAAGGTGGAAAGAAATGTTTGGTTAATTGACCACCATAAAAAGAAAAGAAAAGTGATTCTTTCATGGTCTCGTGGTCCTCAACATTGACCCACAGCTACATAATCCAAGCTCCAATCATCGCAGGCGCAGCGGATTAAATGTCCCAAACGAAACATGGCAAAGCATAATACAAAATGCATCTCGATATAAAAAATAAATACGTCACAATCCCGGTCCCGTGAGATGATTAAGACTGACTTAACACCCACAGAACGGGGCATTTCCCTTTTTCCGAAGTCTCTCTTCTTTTCTCGAATTAAACACAGCTGAAAAGACTGTGAATTTGGTCGGCCACCCAGCCGGATTCTAAAGTTGGATTAACAGAGACACACAAAGAAACATTCCTTAAAACAAAGCGGACTACAATAACATTAGTATTCTTTACAAAAGGGCTAAGATAGATAAAATAAATTCTTCCTTCCGTATCGACACAGAAAAGCTTATATTTACCTGCTTGCATTTGTATGTGTACGCATGAGAGAGAAAGAATGGGGGGAAATTAGACGAGAAGTGAAAGGAATAAAGAAAGAGAGGAAAAATGAGATCGGGGGGTGTGGGAGAGAGAGGACGTGTGTTTGGTGAGCACCAATGGAATATAGCCAGGTTTCTATACTATTGGCATTCCTCTCACTGGCTAGCCAGTGGGAAAAGCTTTCAATTCCCAAAAGGAAGGCGCCGAACAAAAAGCAAATCAAACAAACACAAAAAGACTCATTGATACAGTCTGTGAAGCCACATTATGGACTTATAGAGGCCAGGAATAAATTAGGATTGACGCACAGATCCTTATTATTCTCATCTCAGACCACACAGACACCCGTCCATCCGTCTAATCGACCCATCCATCCATTTAACTCAAGCCCAGGGTCAGAGGAGATGTTCTCAGGATGAGCTGCTCTATTTGTGCAGAGAGACACTCAACATTGAAGGTCTGTCAACATCCATCCCATCAAAAACGCTCCACTCGAGGCTTTAAGTAGTTTGGTTGAAAAAAAAAAACACACTCTGTTTTCCCTTTGAGAGTTTCCAGCACACTTGTCATCCTTAGCATCACACTGAACTGAAGAAAATCCCACAATCTGTTTTGGTTAAGCTCAATGGTCCACCTCTTGAGCGTGAAATATTCCAATGGTACGCTTGACCCATTGAGTCCACAGTGTCAAACGATTAAAGGAGATCTTAATCGTAGTGGCAAAAAGCTTCCTTTTCTGAGCACATGCCGGGGGGATACAGTGCAAACTGAATGTAAATGCATCTAATACTGCTGTGATAGTGTTTGCGTGTGTGTGTGTGATGAGCCAGGGGTGGGGCTGTGGTTTATTCCAGAAGATGAACCCTCTTTCTGGGCGAGACCCAAACTTCAGAGTCCATGACAAAAGAATAAGCAAACCTTTGACCTCCTCAAAGTTGGATCGGTGGATTATACGGCTGGCGTGATTTCGCTATTCACTTTGGGTTTCACATCTGAAAGGGAATCAAGAGATTACTCGCGTTAACTGTCATAATTTCAAGTCTTTTCCGAAATAATTGTGACCATTGTAAAGCATTCAAGTACAATACCGATCAGAGATTTTGGGTTGGTACTCTTTTTTTAAACCCTAAAATTCTTTCATTCATTAATTTTCCTTCAGTTTAGTCCATTTATTAATCATTGCCACAGCGGAATGAACTGCCAACTTATCCAGTATATGTTTTACACAGCGGATGCCCTTCCAGCTGCAACCCAGTACTGGGAAACATCCATACACTCTCATTCACACACATACACTATGGCCAATTTAATTTATTCAATTTACCTATAACACACGTGTTTGGACTGTGGGGGAAACCGGAGGAATCCAACGTGAACATGGGGAGAACACAAAAACTGTCACCTAAACCCTAAAATGATCCAACCTAATGCTTGGAACCCAGATGTTGGGTTGGTCTTTATCCAAATCTTGGGTTTGAGTGCTAGTTTTTATAATGAGTGCTCACCAATGCTATATTTAAATTGATTTGATTGAAGACAAAGCGGGCGACACAGTGGCGCAGTAGGTAGTGCCGTCGCCTCACAGCAAGAAGGTCGCTGGTTCAAGCCTCGGCTGGGTCAGTTGGCGTTTCTGTGTGGAGTTTGCATGTTCTCCCTGCGTTCGCGTGGGTTTCCTCCGGGTGCTCCGGTTTCCCCCACAGTCCAAAGACATGTGGTACAGGTGAATTGGGTAAGCTAAATTGTCCGTAGTGTATGAGTGTGAATGAGTGTGTATGGATGTTTCCCAGAGATGGGTTGCGGCTGAAAGGGCATCCGCTGCGGAAAACAATCGCTGGATAAGTTGGCGGTTCATTCCACTGTGGCAACCCCTGATTAATAAAGGGACTAAGCCGAAAAGAAAATGAATGAAGACAAAGCGACACAGTGGCTCAGTGCTTAGCACCTCACAGCAAGAAGGTCGCTGGTTCGAGTCCTGGCTGGTTCAGTTGGCATTTCTGTGTGGAGTTTGCATGTTCTCATCGTGTTCATGGGGGTTTTCTCCACATGCTCCGGTTTTCCCCACAGTCCAAAGACATGTGCTATAGGTGAATTGAATAAACTAAATTGGCCGTAGTGTATGAGTGTGTGTGAATGAGTTTCCCAGTACTGGGTTGCAGCTGGAAGGGCATCTGCTGTGTAAAACATATGCTAAAATAGTTGGCGGTTCATTCTGCTGTGGTGGCCCCTGATGAATAAAGAGACTAAGCTGAAGAATAATTGAATGAATGAATGATTAAAAACACAGAAAAACAGTAATATTGGGAGATTTTTAGGAGTGCACCAAAATTTTAATTCTGGGCCAAAAACAAAACCAAAACTGCCTGGTAAAAGTTTATAAAACTTATACTAATTTTAAAAACCACAAGCCAATTAAATAACCACATTTTGTTGACTGTGAAATTTTACTGACAGTGAACAAGTTGAGAGGTGTAATTTTTCCAGCGTTGCCATGACAGCACAATACTGCTATTGCAGCAGCAGGAACAAGTATACTACTTAGAAATGTCCTGTTGGTGCATTATTTGAGCGAACTTTGCTACAGCGGAATATTGAGGTGTTTTAAACTTTCGGCTGAATACCAAAAATACAATTTTTGGACAATAATATTTAGCGGCTGATAATCCAGTGCATACCTAGAAATATTTTTACAATCTAAAATAACCGCTTTTTATTTAAATATATTTTAAAGTTAAATGTAACTTATTTCTGTGAGTCAAAGTTCAACTTTTAGCAGCCAACCTCTGTTGCACAATCTCCAGCCTCCCGTGCCTAGACTGCAGTTGTGCACAAGAAGTTTGGCCAGAGGAGAAATGGTCATGCCCAGCTAAGCCTGGTTTCTCTCTAGGTTTTTTTTTTTCACTTTCGTCAATTGGTGAAGTTTTGTTTCTTGCCACTGGCTTGCTTGGTTTGGAACTTGTGGAGCTGCGCATTGATTTGCTCTTCAGTGTTTGGATTTTTAGCAGTGAAATTTAAACCACATTGAACTGAACTAAACTGAACGTCAACTCTGAAAATTGGACTGACACAGTTTCAATTTAATAGAACTTCTAGAAACTTACTAGAAATGTGAAGCTGCTTTGACACAATTTACATTGTAAAAGCGCTATAGAAATAAACATGAATTGAATTGAAATTTCAGAAATCATTCTGATATTCCGATTTGTTGCTTTTGAAACATTTATTATTATTATTACTATTATTATTACTATTATTATTATTATTATTATTATTATTATTATTATTATTATTATTATCAATGTTAAAAGCAGTTGCGCTGCTTCAAATATTTTGTGGAAAAAGTGAATTATTTTTTTAGGATTTGTTGAATAGAAAGTTCAACTGAACTGCATTTATTTGAAACCAAACTCTTTTGTAAAATTGTAAATGTTTTTGGTAAGACTTTTATATAAATGTATTATTATAAATGCCATTTAATATGTCTTACAGTTGAAGTTAGAATTATTAGCCCCCCTGTTTATTTTTTTCCCCAATTTCTGTTTAACAGAGAGAAGATTTTTACACATTTCACTAAGATTTAACACATTACTAAACATGATAAATTTACTCATCTATAGATCTATAGATTAACTCATTTCTAATATCGGATTTATTTGATCTTTGTCATGATGACAGTAAATAATATTTGACTAGATATTTTTCAAGACACTTCTATACAGCTTAAAGTGATATTTAAAGGCTTAACTAGGTTAATTAGGTTAACTAGGCAGGTTAGGGTAATTAGGCAAGTTATTGTATAACGTATGGTTTGTTCTGTAGACTATTGAAAAAATATATAGCTTAAAGGGGCTAATCATTTTGTCCTTAAAATGGTGTTTAAAAAAATTAAAACTGCTTTTATTCTAGCTGAAATAAAACAAATAAGACTTTTTCCAGAAGAAAAAATATTATCAGACATACTGTGAAAATTTCCTTGCTCTGTTAAACATCATTTGGGAAATATTTAAAAAAGAAAAAGGGGCTAATATTTCTGACATCAACTGTATATATTTTTTACTGTGGATTTAAAATATTATATCAAAACTTTTAAACGACACTATATATGTTATATGTTTCATATAAAACCTCTTTTTTCATTTATCATTCATTTTCCTTCGGCTTAGTCCCTTATTTATCAGGGATCACCACAGTGGAATGAACCGCCAACTATTCCAGCATATGTTTTATGCAGTGGATGCCCTTCCAGCTGCAACCCAGTACTGGGAAATACCCATACACGAATATCACACAAATACCCATACCCATATCACATAAAAAATGGTTGATGGAAATGATGAATGTAAAGAAAAAATGTACATAAACCAAGATGTAAACACATTTACTGACTAAATTCCCCCAAGCACTTTAAAAAAGTCATATGATTTACTTTTAACAGATCATGTGATGGGCAACACGGTGGCTCAGTGGTTAGCACTGTGGCCTCATAGCAAGAAGGTTGCTGGTTCGAGCCCCGGCTGGACCATTTGGCGTTTCTGTGTGGAGTTTGCATGTTCTCCCTGTGTTCGCGTTGGTTTCCTGCGGGTGCTCCATTTTCCCCCACAGTCCAAAGACATGCGCCATAGGTGAATTGAATAAGCTAAGTTAGCCAGTGTATGAGTGTGTGAATGCGAGAGTTTATGGGTGTTTCCCAGTACTGGGTTAAAGCTGGAAGGGCATCCGCTGTGTAAAACATATGCTGGAATAGTTGGCGATTCATTCCGCTGTGACAACCCCTTATAAATAAAGGGATAAAACCGAAGGAAAATGAATGAATGAATATCATGTGATGATAAAAAGAGGCGCAATGGGACGCCATTAATGGATACCGCCCATATATATTATTGGGGTTTTTTTTCCCAAAAAGAAAGACAACATTTGAAACTATTAATAAATGATTAATTTCTAAAAGGAGCATACTGTAAATGTTTATTTCATGGGTTCTTTGAAAATACTTTGCTCTTTCGTTCCTATGGAGAAACACTGTGTAACAAAATCCCAAATGGAGGGCATGCCATTGTGTGTAAGGGTCTATTTTTAGCACAGTGAGCTGCATTTGAATAAGTTGTTTGGCTCTGTACTCTAAGTGTGCATGCATGTGTGTGTGTTTACCGGCAGCTGCTCTGGTTGAGTGTCTTCCCTCTTTTTGTACAGCTCACCTCCCTCAAACTGCACCTGCATTCACAGGAGGGAGGATGTGATGTCATCTTGCGAATGGGGCACGGAGGACACGCCTCTCTGGCAGGTGTCGGAGGGGCGGAGCTTGGCGGCAGGGTGGGAGGAGGAGGAGGAGGGGGTGTCGTTGGCACAAGAATCCTGTTGGCATGAGAAGGTAAGAAGGAAATAGTATGTGAGAAATGAAAGTGTGTGATGACCTTCATCTTCTGTAAAGATAACCGTCAAATTTTTACACTGTAAGAATATTCATAAATTAGCATTTTTATGTATTTTGTATTCATGTTTTTATTTCCAATGGTTTATTTATGCTTTTGAGTTGCATTATGGGACCTCAATCTTCCTTCCAATAACAACTTTTAACCTAGAAAAATTTGAAAGAGTGACTTTTATTAACATTTTTAATAGTTTAAATCACCGCGTTCTTAAACAGCGCTGATTTGTCATCGTGTTCATGTGTTCAACAGAAATGACTGTGATTGGCCGTGAAGGTCATCAGTTCACCGAACTCACCGCTGTTTACTGAGTGTAACCACAGATACAAGGACACTGGAGCATTTTAAAACCGCGATTCATCAACGGATCGCTCTTATGTCAGCTTATAGACAAACCAGCTAAAACTGGCAAATCAGCGCTGTTTAAGAATGTGTTCAACAGCGCTCAAATGTTAGCGAGAAATGGACGTTTTTAACATTTCAGTATCGATTGGTACCGAATTCCAGTATCGTGACGACCCTAGTTTTAAGTGATATATCATCTGGGTTGGTGTTGTATATGACGGTACATAAACGTTGCAATAAACTGACAGTACATTTTCTCTTATTTTACAGACTTATTTGTCTATGTATTATTTCTTATACTTTATGTTTTCAGACTAAATATCTAAAAAAGTCACTTTGTTAAACTGTAGAGTTCAATTTTCAACATCAAAAGTCGACAAACCCATAGAAGATCACCATCCCATAATGCAATTCACTACCGTAAATAAACTGAACTACGGAAACTGTTAATTTTACAATATAAATAAAGCGGAAAGTAGCAGTACATGCAATTAAATCAAGCATCTCCTCCTAGTGCCTGAGTGTCCACCTACGTGGACAGCACATTTTTAGCTCTTAAGTGGCTATTTAAAATACTTTGAATGTTTTATATTTTGTTACAGACATACAGTGTCATCCTGCAACTGTTTTGCAGCATATGAAATGTCTCAAACCCTATTTTTAACTGTCCAAAATGGGAAAAAAAATGTTGTTTTTACTCTGATAGTCAAAGCAAGTTCAAAAAAAAATTCTATGTTAAATATGCATAAAAGAAAAATCGAGAAAAAGTGTTTTATGTAAATTCGGACCACGAGTCCACATATATGGACATCATTTTTCTCTAAAAGTGCATCATATCAAAAGATGATACTTAGATTTTTATTCTAATTAGGTTCCAAAAAGCCCAAATAGCAAAGAGAAATAAAAAATGCATGTAAAAAAACACCTTGGGCCTTAAGAGTATTTATATATATATATATATATATATATATATATATATATATATATATATATATATATACATATATATATATATATATATATATATATATATATACATATACAGGGCTTTACATTAACACCCGCCAACCCGCCAAAATAGGGGTAGATTTCAGTGGTGGCGGGTAAGACAGAGACTCTCACTAGCCACTTTGGCTGACTAATTATTATTTCCCGGATAATATTTCATAAAAGCAGGGTTCGACAATAAGGATGGTCCAATATGCATGCAAAGGCGAACTTAGAATTGAGAAGCAACACGACTGACAAAAATAATTGCGTTCGCGTGAGCAATAAAAAAGCAGACGAATACCGAATGAAAGGTTGATCACTCGCGCTAACAGCTGGGGTGATGCGCGCGACTGTTTAAAATGCGTGCGCGCTCTCGTTTCCTTGCGTGAAGCAACTGTTTAGAAACACAGCTGATGTGATCGGTTCTCTTTCAAATAGACTAGACAAAAAGTGATGAACATGCACCCACAGTCTTGCTGCTTTCAAGAGCTCCAGATTTGTATTTTTGTAAGCAGCACCAGTTGCTTTTGCTTTCACCATTATTTGTACAGATTATTTATGGGTCTAACGTCAACCATGTGCGTTATAATCCTTTCATTATCACACGGTATGTTTTTTACCTGCTTTCTTTTGCGTAATGTGGTTTAATTATCATTTTTTACAATAACATTGCTTTAATGGGAGATTATTGCCCATTTATGTGTAGTAAACTGGTGATCTGGGTCCTTTAGCCAGGACAGATTACTGTGCATATGTTTTGTTAAAAAGTATAGTAAACAGCTATATTTTTCTTGTTTTGACACATTTAAAATTTGGGTCACACTTTATTTTGACGGTCCGTTTGTTGACTTTAAGTTACATTGCAACTAATTATCATTAGATTATAAGTAGACTGTTAGGTTGGGGTTAGGGCTGGGGTTGGGGTTAGTGTAAGTTGACATGTAATTGCAAAGTTTCTTATAGTCAGTTAAATGTCTGTTGAAGGACTGTTAAATGTCAGTGTCAACAGATATTAAGTAGACAGTCTACTAATACTCAAATGGACCATCAAAATAAAGTGTTACCAAAATTTGTGGCTAATAAATAATTAATTGTTTATGTTTGGTGTGGTCAGAGATAAATTTGGTAAATCCTTCATTTTGAGCTCTGAAGATTATGTAAATAAAAACTAATTGTAATACTATGAAACCATGACCCATTTGCTCATGAACATTTAGCAAGCTCATACACGACACACAAAAAGTGAAATGAATGAGGCATTGTGGAGATAACGCAAAATCTAAATCAAGTATTTTTAGCATGTCAAAGTCATATTTATGTGTATAAAATATATTTTCCCAACAATAAAATTGTGGCTAGTGAAAATGGCGAGTGGCTAGTAATGTTGGAAAACTACTAGCCACCGTGGCTGGTGAACAAAAAAGTTAATGTCAAACCCTGTATATATATATATATATATATATATATATATATATATATATATATATATATATATATATATATATATATATATATACATACACGATGTGAAACCTAATAGTCAAATTTACCGAATGAAATGAGTGTAGTTAACTCAAATCTCCTGGAAGTTAATTCTGCTCATTCAAAAAGAGTTTTGAACTCAATCGGTACAAAGAGTTTTGTAAGTATCAGTTTCTCAAACGATTTGAGTTGCCTTAACTTATTGGGTGTTACAGTACTTAATTGGTATGAGTTCTCTTCATTTATTGGGTTTTACTGCAAGTGTATCTGTCTGCGGACTGCAATACAGGGGCCTAACATGAAGGGACGTAACTTGTAGTAAGTTAGATATAGATATTAGACTTGCAGTTATCGAGATCCCATTGAACCATGCGAGATGTCACAACGAGATGCTGTTGGCAAGATGGCAGAAATACTTACCAGAGGACATTTTCACCAAATGTTTTCATGAGTTTTCTCCAAATTTCTCCACAACCGATTCATTTGATATATTATTATATTCATTTATTTAGCAACTCCACTCTCTCACTTATTTATCTGTTTTGTCATGACAGTTAGCCTACTCTGCGTCGCCCCCTGTGGTTGCAAATAACAGTACAATGGGGAATGCATCCGCAATTTGCGGCTGTACGTTAATATCTGTTATTTTTGGGTTTAGAGTTGTAGTAGGTGTAGACGTTTATAACGATGATGGTTGGGTTTAGGGTTTGGGGAAGGTGTAGACGTTAATAACGATGATGGTTGGGTTTAGGTTTGAGGAAGGTGTAGCTGTTAATAACGATGGCGGTTGGGTTTAGAGTTTGGGGAAGATGTAGATATTAATAACAATGATGGTTGGGTTTAGGATTGGGGAAGGTGTAGATGTTAATAACGATTATGGTTGGGTTTAGGGTTGTGGTAGGTGTAGTTGTTGACGTTAATAAGTGTGATGGTTGGGTTAAGGTTTGGGGTAGGTGTAGACATTAATAACTGTGATGGTTGGGTTTAGGGTTTGGGGAAGGTGTAGACGTTAACAACTGTGATGGTTGGGTTTAGGGTTGTGGTAGGTGTAGACGTTAACAACTGTGATGGTTGGGTTAAGGGTAGGTGGGTTAAGGGTAGGTGTTGATGTTAATAACGATGATTGTTGGGTTTAGGTTTGTGGTAGGTGTAGACATTAATAACTGTGATGGTTGGGTTTAGGGTTGGGGTAGGTGTAGACGTTAATAACTGATGTACAGCGCCATCTTGCCGACAACATAGTTTTGACGTGGGTCTCCATAACTTCAAGTTATGCCTCTAACATAACACAAGTTACTCCCATGTCTTGCAGTTCGCAGGCTCTTTTACTGTGCTCAAAATGGTTTTGTGTACTAAAAAAGAATAAAACCAGAGTACTCATAAGAATTACTTTTTGATCTTAAATGGTTTGTAGCAATCGGTTTCCTCAAATGGTTTGAGTTACCTTAACTTATTGGGTTTTACAGTGTATATATGACAAAAAGTCTTGTTTTCATGTTACGTATTTTAATAATTGAATCAGGTTTTAACTTTTTTTAAGTTATACAAAGTTGAGCTTACTGATGCAAGATGACTAGAGAATTTTGTTTGATTCAACTAAAAACATTTAAGGCAGCAATAATATATATATATTTTTTTTTTACAGTGACCTGTTTTTAATTTGAGTAAATATATTAGTCTGAGCGAAATAAGACTTTTATACACTTCTACCATGATTTAAAAATAACAAAAAAAAAAGTATTTTAATGCAACATTAGTTTATATATCGAAAAATTTTGTCAGACATGTTTAGAACAAGAATTATTTGATGGTTATTTCAGCTCCAAAATACTAAACAATTGTCAGTTTAAATGTTTGCTGTGCCACTAACTTAGGTTTTTACTATTTTTCAGCAAGAACATTGTAATTATATATATATATATATACAGGACATATACAGGGAGTGCAGAATTATTAGGCAAATGAGTATTTTGACCACATCATCCTCTTTATGCATGTTGTCTTACTCCAAGCTGTATAGGCTCGAAAGCCTACTACCAATTAAGCATATTAGGTGATGTGAATCTCTGTAATGAGAAGGGGTGTGGTCTAATGACATCAACACCCTATATCAGGTGTGCATAATTATTAGGCAACTTCCTTTCCTTTGGCAAAATGGGTCAAAAGAAGGACTTGACAGGCTCCGAAAAGTCAAAAACAGTGAGATATCTTGCAGAGGGATGCAGCACTCTTAAAATTGCCAAGCTTCTGAAGCGTGATCATCGAACAATCAAGCGTTTCATTCAAAATAGTCAACAGGGTCACAAGAAGTGTATGGAAAAACCAAGGCGCAAAATAACTGCCCATAATGAGAAAAGTCAAGCGTGCAGCTGCCAAGATGCTACTTGCCACCAGTTTTGCCATATTTCAGAGCTGCAACATCACTGGAGTGCCCAAAAGCACAAGATGTGCAATACTCAGAGACATGGCCAAAGTAAGAAAGGCTGAAAAACGACCACCACTGAACAAGACACACAAGCTGAAACGTCAAGACTGGGCCAAGAAATATCTCAAGACTGATTTTTCAAAGGTTTTTATGGACTGATGAAATGAGAGTGAGTCTTGATGGGTCGTGGCTGGATCGGTAAAGGGCAGAGAGCTCCAGTCCGACTCAGACGCCAGCAAGGTGGAGGTGGAGTACTGGTTTGGGCTGGTATCATCAAAGATGAGCTTGTGGGGCCTTTTCGGGTTGAGGATGGAGTCAAGCTCAACTCCCAGTCCTACTGCCAGTTTCTGGAAGACATCTTCTTCAAGCAGTGGTACAGGAAGAAGTCTGCATCCTTCAAGAAAAACATGATTTTCATGCAGGACAATGCTCCATCACATGCGTCCAAGTACTCCACAGCGTGGCTGGCAAGAAAGGGTCTAAAAGAAGAAAAACTAATGACATGGCGTCCTTGTTCACCTGAACTGAACCCCATAGAGAACCTGTGGTCCATCCTCAAATGTGAGATTTACAAGGAGGGAAAACAGTACACCTCTCTGAACAGTGTCTGGGAGGCCGTGGTTGCTGCTGCATGCAATGTTGATGGTGAACAGATCAAAACACTGACAGAATCCATGGATGGCAGGCTTTTGAGTGTCCTTGCAAAGAAAGGTGGCTATATTGGTCACTGATTTGTTTTTGTTTTGTTTTTGAATGTCAGAAATGTATATTTGTGAATGTTGAGATGTTATATTGGTTTCACTGGTGAAAATAAATCATTGAAATGGGTATATATTTGTTTTTTGTGAAGTTGCCTAATAATTATGCACAGTAATAGTCACCTAGCTAAAATAGCTAAAACTAAAAACAAACTAAAAACTACTTCCAAAAATATTCAGCTTTGATATTAATGAGTTTTTTGGGTTCATTGAGAACATGGTTGTTGTTCAATAATAAAATGAATCCTCAAAAATACAACTTGCTTAATAATTCTGCACTCCCTGTATATACAGACAAGCACAGGTCAGAATAAATATGTTATTTTAACATTATTGCACCCATATTTTGATCATTTGACATTTACAAAAGTTACATTAAACATTAAAACACTTTCAGTTCAGATTCAAAACTAGCAAACACAAAGGTCCGAAGGTTATGAGAAATGTTAAAATAGTAAGCAGGGCTTTCTCCAAGTGATTGAGTAAATCAATTCTTATTATAATTCTCTTTTGGACAAATCCGTCTCCAAGAGAATAATGTAAAAATGGACAAAGAGCATGTCGGCCTTTGCAATCATTAACCTAAGCCTGCATCTCCACATTATGGAGTTGAAATTGAATTCAGTAGCCGACACAAAAAGACCCATAATGCATTCTGAGCATGCAGCGGTTCTTCGGACAGCACCGCAGATACACTCTGGTTAGTGTCTGATGTTCGCTGGTTCATTGATGTCTCATTTTGTGACGTGTCTGATGGGATGCGGATTCCCCCCCTCTCTTTTCTTAACTAAATCAAAACTGAAGGGACGTGTATAGCTGAGAGTTCATTAAGGAAGCAAATCAATCTTTGTGTGGAAGTGGTTTGAGAGGCTGATAGAGCGTAAGGAAGGGAGGCCGAGGAAAAGGGAGGGCCGTTCTGGCTGGCAAATTAGCCTGATTTCACACTTGCCAATGACTCCATCCATGGAGGAGTGAATGATGGATAGCAGGGAGGGAAAACGATGGCCTAAAAGAAGCGGCCTCCATTTGCCCTCACCAAAACCAGTGAGGAAGAAGAGAAAGTAGAAAAGGAAGGAGAGGAACTGTTGAATCCTCTCCCGTCAACTAGAGTTGATTAATTGTTGTCTGAGTGAAAGTCAATGTTGCATCAGTGAATGTGTAATATGGCACGTACGAAATTGACCAGAAACTCTTTCACTTTTAAACAGGTTTTAATATTGAATAATATTGATGGCGCTATTAATAAAGACAAACACGAATGTTTAAATGGATATTTCACCCAAAAATTAAGATTCTGTTGATTTTTAGTTTCTTTTTTCTGTTGAACACAAAGAAGGATATACTGAAGAGTGGTGGAAAAAGCAGCCACTGACTTCCATAGTTGTTTTTGTTCTTACTACACATGTCAATGGCTGCTTTTCCAGCATTCTTCAGATTACCTTCCCTTGTGTTCAACAGAATAAATAAATGTATAAAAGTTTGGAACTACATGAGTGTGAGTAAATATCGAAGAAGATGTCATTTTTGGGTGAACTTTCCCTTTAAGAATTTTGTTTAACTGCTACTATTATGTATATCAATAGTCATTTCTACAATGACAAAGACATGTATGATGATGTTCTTAATAGTACCTTCACTCTCTGAAATAAAGTTATAAAATACAGCTTTAAAATGTACACATTTGTATGTGAAGGTACATATTAGTGCCATATTAGTGGAGTTTGCATGTTCTCCCCGTGTTGGTGTGGGTTTCCTCCTGGTGCTCCAGTTTCCCCCACAGTCCAAAGACATGCGCTATAAGTTACAGTTGAAACTAGAAGTTTACATACACTCTAAAAAAAGGAACATAACCATTTTTTAAAAAGATGTCTGATGGTAAATCATACTAAAAGTTTACTATTTTAGGTCCGTTAGGATTACCTAAATGATTCACATTTGCTAAATGCCAGAATAATGAGAGAATGTTTCTTTTTTAGATAATTTTTTATTAATTTCTACAGTCAAAAGTTTACATACATTTCCTTGGTATTTTTTTTTAGCTTTGCTTTTAAACTGTATAACTTTGTTCAAATGTTTTGGGTATCGTTCCACAAGCTTCTCACAATAGTTTGCAGGAATTTTGGCCCATTCCTCCTGACAGATTTGGTGTAACTGAGTCAGATTTGTTGGCTGTCTTGCTCGCACAAGCTTTTTCAACTCTGCCCACAAATTTTCTATAGGATTGAGTTCAGGGCTTTGTGATGGCCACTCCAAAACATTCACTCTGTTGTCCTTAAAGCACATTTTAACTAATTTGGCAGTATGCTTAGGGTCATGGTCTGTTTGGAAGACCCATTTGTGGCCAAGTTTTAATTTCCTGGCTGATGTCTTGAGATGTTGCTTCAGTATTTCTACATAATGATCTTTCTTCATGATGCCATCTACGCTGTGAAGTGGACCAGTCCCTCCTGCAGCAAAACAGCCCCACAACATGATGCTGCTGCCCCCATACTTCACAGTTGGGATGGTGTTCCTAGGCTTGTAAGCTTTCCCCTTTGTCCTCCAAATGTAACACTGGTCATTATGGCCAAACAGTTCAATCTTAGTTCCATCAGACCACAGGACATGTCTCCAAAAATTATTCTTTTCCCAGTGTAATTTAGCAAATTGTAATCTGGCTTTTTTGTTGATTCTGGCTTGTTGATTTTTCCATGTTGTCACACAAGGAAGCAGTGTGTTTGAGGTTTTAATTGGAGTTGTGCCTCCAATTAACTCAAATGTTTTCAATTAGCCAATCAGAAACTTAGTGTGTGTGTGTGTGTGTGTGTGTGTGTGTGTGTGTGTGTGTGTGTGTGTGTGTGTGAATGAGAGTGTATGGGTGTTTCCCAGTACTGGGTTGCAGTTGGAAGGGCAGCCACTGCATAAAACATATGCCAGTATAGCGACTCATTCCGCTGTGGTGATCCCTGAGTAACAAGGGACTAAGCTGAAGGAAAATAAATGAATGAATAGTGCCTCAAGGATCCATATTAGTACCTTATATTGTTACCTAAAAATACCCAAAATGTTACGTTTGAAAGGGTACCACCCCAGTGCAATTTTTTTTTTTGAAAAATCTGAATAAATGTTGTTTAAATAGTGTGTTTCCAATAAATTTATGTAAACAGAATAAAAATAGGATAAATTATAGATGCAACATTCCACACAATACCAAGACTTACAAAAATCCCTCCCTGATGTTAGATGACGCTTAATAAAAATGAAAATTGACAGTGACAACCAAGCGGTGTTTATTGTATCTTCAGAAGGCACGTGAACACTAATCTCATTGGTCAGACAGTTTTTAACACGCCATGTCAATCCCCAAAAAACCCCAAGGCGTTTAGTTTATAAATTATGATTTTACTTCTGCTGATTTGCGTGTTGGTGTGCACATTTACATTGGCATCCTTTGCTTAGTCATTTGTTGTTAAAGCTGGCATAAATTCAAAATGTACTCTTACTTTTATATAGTAGTGCTTGGTATAAACAATGCACTTTATTATTTTCTATAAATTAAATTGGCCTCATAATGTTCAATCAAATACCTCAATCTTCCCTCCCTCTCAAAACAAATTCACTTCTGGTCACATGAAATGACTTAAGGGACTTTTCAGTCCTTTAGGGCGGGCTATCAGTGCGTGTCTCATTTCTGCCCTACCTCTTCAGAAATCTGTCACAACTACGATTTCCAGATGTAAAATTAAACATTTTCCAACAATCCAATCGCTTGCCAAAGGACAAAATCAAGCACCACCTTACATTTAAGAAACCATTTTGATCAGATGTAGGATGATCAGCAATAAAAAAGGAGGATCTTATTTTCTTTTTCGTGTATAAATTGAATATAAATGCTGTCCATAAGCGCGAGTGAAAACATCATTTTATAATTCATTCATAATTCTTAACACTTCTGCCTCACAAGCAGTTATTTTAAAGGAATAATAAGATGATTTTTGCATAACATTGCAGAACTTTTTTTGTAATAAAGCATGATGAACATACATTGAATTTTTCCCCAGGTGTTTCTTTCGCTTTGGTTTTCCCCTTTGTCGCTTTCGGCCTCTTCTTGTTGTCTGAGGGCCTCGCCTAAAAAAACACACACAAAAAAAAATATATTATATATACA
Source organism: Danio kyathit (assembly GCA_903798195.1). Taxonomy (NCBI): domain Eukaryota; kingdom Metazoa; phylum Chordata; class Actinopteri; order Cypriniformes; family Danionidae; genus Danio; species Danio kyathit. Next base: position 11,699,990 of record LR812532.1, on the reverse strand, counting down.
TAAACATAAATAAGCACAATGCTAAATTGAGTTTATTTAGAGCAGAGGTGGGCAAACTACGGCCCGCGGGCCAGATGCGGCCCACTGAACACTTTCATCCGGCCCGCGAGGGAGTTTTTAAAATGCTGATTCTAGGTGGTTTGGTTTCAGAACTAGTAAATTATTGATGCAATACAAGTGAACGCCATTTGGTGGCAGTATTGCACGCGGTACAGTTAGCGCAACCAGTAGAATTAGAACACACTCTCGGATATTAAAATGCACTTTCACGCAAAATGCGCTTTTCTCTTTTTTTTTTCGGGAGCACTTCTTAAACTGAACAGCGCATCGTCGAATGCTCAGGGCCGAATGTAATGTGAGTGCGGGCCGTCGGGGGAGACGGGAGGGGGGGGACAAGCGTGCTTCGGCCCGGTTTATGCAAACTGTACATAGTGTGAGTACGCCCTCAAATTCTTCTTCCGTTTTATCTCATAGTTTTATGATTGATATGAGCATATTAATACAAGCTCAAATGAGATTGTTGTGAATTTGACTCAAATTATATATAATTGCTGGTTAAATGTGTTCATTTTTGTCATAGAATATATTTTCCATGCATACATCCACTTTAAAAGTTCTTTTATCAAGAGATTTGTGGTTTCATCAAGTTTTATGATGATTGATCTGTATAATCTAAAAGCAGTGCAAAGTAGATTAATGTACATTTGACTGAATAGTAACCTTTAAGAATTATTTTTAATGTGTTAATAGGAGATTTTTTCTATCAGACAATATCTTTTCTATTCTCCACTGTAAAAGTTATTACATTATTATTATTATTGATAGTATTATTATACTTTATAGTTTTATGATGATTAATAAGTAAATATAAATAGCAGTGCAAATTAATTTGACTTGTAAATTTGACTCAATTATAACTATTAATAACATAATCTGTTTTGTATTAATGTGACATGATTCTGTCTGATATTACATATTATTCCATGCATACTGCCACTATAAATAAAAGGTATTTTTTGAAGGATTTGACATGTGGCCCTTCACTTGGTGTGCAAAACTTGATGTGGCCCTCGGGTCTAAAAAGTTTGCCCACCACTGATTTAGAGTATATTTAAAACGATAGTTCAATCAAAAATTAAAATAACCATCAATTACTCTCATAGGGCTCTATTTTAACGATCGAGGCACAAAGTCTAAAGCGCATGGCATTTAAAGCGCAAAAGCATTAAAGGCATGTCCAAATCTACCTTTGCTATTTTAAGGATGGAAAAATATGCTCTGCGCCCCGGCGCATGGTCTAACAGGGTTGTGCTTATTCTCTTAATGAGTTATGGGTGTGTTTGAGCATAACGTGAATCAGATTCTCATCTCTTATTTCCTTTAAGAGTCAGTTGCATCGCACCATAGCGCATTTGCTATTTACGTGGCGGACTTTTTAAGTGGAAAAACTGAACGCTTCACCAGCGAGAAAACAGTTAAACAGAACATCTGGGATAAAGAATAAGCCTCCTCCATTCGGCTTCTTTACTTTCTCTTTACTTTACTCTTACTCTTTACTTTAATCTTTACTGAAGACATTCATTAGCCTACATACTTAATTTTGTTTGTTAAGCGCAAAGATTTGTTTCAAAACTATTTCTAAATTCCGTTCTAATTTCCAGCAAACAAATTAATGAACAATAATAATGAAGTGTGGTCAAAACAAATTTATACTGAGTTGCGCTGGTCTGAAAATAGCAACAAATCTTGCTGTACATGCCTTGCGCCTTATTGCACCAGGTGTATAATTGATTAGTTGATTCTCAAACGAAGATATTTTGAACAATCCTGGTTGATGGTAACATCGACTTCCATTGTAGTAAAGGTACTACATTGTAAAAAATCCTGGGTTTCACACAATTCCACAAAAGTCAACTTAAATGTTTTTAGAAATTTAAGTTGATTAAACATAAAATAATTAAGTTGTTAAGTTGTTTGTTGGTTCAGCTCATTTTAAATAAATAATCAGAACATGCAGCAATTTCTTTTTGAGTGGACGTCATTTGGTGCCAGCTACTAGCACTCTTTAAAATATCATCTTTTGTGTTCAAAAGAACAAAGAAAGTATAAAGGTTTTTTTATCTACTGAAAGGTTATTGCACACTGAATCCGAAATTTTCGTCCGTAATTTTCACATGTTAAAAAATAAATAAATCACGTGTTGTGTCAATCGTATTGACACACTGCCTCCAAAACTTTCGTCGATCATAACAAAATTCAAACCGGGTTTGATTTTTTCCGCTTTTCACATTCGAAAAAGTGCTTTGAGAGGTGTTTTGAGAACCCCTACATGCTGGATTCAGTGACTGGTGGATCTCTGCCCTGCTGCTTTTTGATGGAGAGAGTGTGTGTGTGTTTGTGTGTCCATACATTTGACGTACTGCCCATAGACATAATAGAAAGCATGGTCCGCTTTCAGTCGGTTGCTTCAACGTGTCTGTGTGGCATATTATAATGTCTATGGTACTGTCAGTCTCTGTTCAGGATTAGTTAACATGCATAAATATGCAAAGTATCCAAGCAATGTATCAAAATTCCACTGATTTTCTGAAATAAACTGCTTTGGGGATAATCCAGCGCAGCTCTTTAATCATGAGCTGAACTCTTCTTTCTCTCTATGCAGTATTAGATAAACACAATATGCAGCCTATTCCTCTTCCCGTTTCTACTTTGGAGAAGAGAGAGGGGAACAAAGTATCACTGCTTGACTGAAATGTTTTGTGATTTTTCGTAACTGATTAATTAATACGCATCGGTCTCAGTGTGCAAGGTTTGTTTACGTGATGAATTTTTCGCATATAAATATGAAAAAAAAAGGCATACAGAAATTTCAGACTTCAGTGTGCAAAGACCTGAAGGGTGAGAAAATTATGACAGAATTAACATTTCTTGGTTGAACTATCCCTTTAATATTTTTAATTCAGAGATTTCATTCAGCGAGATCTTCGGATGACTTTATCATGTCTTAATTCTTGTGATTCTTTAGCCTCGGACTCTCTTTGAGGCTCCTCGGGGGCCAGTGGCCTAATTAAGCAATAAAATGAATGTTCTGTTCCGTTTCTCAACAAAAGGAGGGTTCTAGGTTTCTGACTCCCTTCCAGAAGTGCAAGACGCACGCCAGCTGGACACAAACACACACCCACACACCAAAACAAAGCTTTTAGAGGGATTTCTTTTCTTTTTACAAATGCAAATGACAAATTCACTGATTTTCTAAGGTATAGGGATGAACTGCAAATATTAAAAAAACTAATTTTGCCCCAAGTTAGTCTTATTCTTATTCAAATGATCTTTTTCCATATGAATAAATTCCACATTAAAAGAACAGACCGGCTGCAAATTGGCAAAAAAGGGGGAGAACTACTTGTAAAAACTGAATTTCACAGCAAAGAGAAGTGTGAACCTGAGGATCAATGCCAAGTTCACGCATTATGTCCCACTTAAATACATTTTTTAAGTTAATTACCGCCTGCTTTTATCACAGGTCTAATTCCACTGCTCATTATAATTAGCATACACTGATATCAGGAAACACTTGAATGCGGCCCAATTTTTCCAGTCCAGTCAAAAGCAGTGGTGTAAAAGTATCTTTGCTGTTTTTGAAAGTGACAGTGCACCTAAAAATGAAAAATTACCCTCAAGTGCTTCCAATCTACTTTCTTTTTTCCCGGTTGAACACAAAAGAAGATATTTTGAAGAAAGCCGACAATCTGTAATCAATGACTTCTAAGGAAAGACAAATACTATGAAAGTCAATGGTTTTTCAGCTTTATTTAGAATATCTTCTTTTGAGTTCAGAAGAAACAGAAGAAAGAATCTCCTGTGACTTGTGAGTGAGTAAATGATGACAGACTTGTTCAGTTTGGGTGAACTATCCTTTAAGAGTATAAACCTTTATGCTGCACTTCTTGTGCAACAATTTGACTTGTGTTTTTCATCTATAGGATTCTGTGCAGATTTCTTAAAAAAAGCAGTACTGTTAACATCAGGGTCAGAGTAAACTAGTATTTGAGCCGAACAGACTGAACCACGTCTGCCTTCACACACAATTAACTCAGCAAGCAACCATCTCCATGGAGTTAATGTGTGTGTGTGTGTGGTGTGTGTACAGCGGGGCAAAGGGAAGAAAAGGGCAAATAGTGTTCACACTGCTTGTGAACCGTAACATCTCTCTCTCACTTCCACACACTCAAAAAAAAAAAAACTTAGTTCAAACTACTTATTACAAATGAGCTGAACCAACACAATTTTTGAGTTTTTTGGAGGGGAAAAACTTAATTGTTTTATGGTCATCCATTTAAATTTGTAAAAGCTAATAAGTTAACTTAATTCCTTTATGTTGCCACAACACAAATTGATTATGTGAAACCCAGCATTTTTACAGTGCACACAAAATCACACACACACACAAAAAAACAATTTACCTGGTTGGCTCTGCCATAAAGGTTTGCTTTTAGCCTGAAAGGAAAGAAAACAGTTAAAACCAAATAATGAAATTCACAATTAAAAGAAAGATGAATCATTATTATAACATTCACAGAGGGATATTAGGAGATACAGCGGGGAAAAATAAATATTGAATACGTCATGTTTTTGGAGCTGTTAACATGGAATTGAACCAGATTTGGTAAAAACCCAAACAATACAAACATCAAATAAAAAATCTTGAAAAAACCTGAAAATTGTTTGTGTGTAATAACAATGAAATGGCCAAAGAGAAAGTACTTGAACTACTGAAACGCATTTAATACTTTATATAAAAGACTTTTTTGGTGATGGCAGCTTAAAGATGCCTTTCATATGGAGAATGAAGTCACATGAATTACTTGGTGTGAGTATTTCACAGACTTTACCAGAGTAAAAAATCTTGATGGTTCTGTGGGTCTCATCTATCAAATCTGATCTTTATTTGTATTTTATATTGGATTATGTCAGGTGATTGGCTGGGCCATTCCACAGCTTGATTTTCTCTTTCTCTGAAAGCATTTTAAGAGTTTGTTTGGGCTGTGTTTTGGATCATTGTCTTGCTGAAATGTCCACCTGGTTTTAATCTTCATCATTCTGCTAATGTAGATGGTGGACTAAAGCAGCTGAAGAACTACTGAAAGATTTCAGCTGCTGTCTGGGCTTTCACTGCCTTTCTACACCTCCCTTTCTCATGTGTTCAATACTTTTTCCTTGTGTTATTTCACTTTGTTATGCATAACGTAATTTGTAAACTAAGTAGATTTGTTTTCTTGCATATATGGATTTTTTTGGTTGTTACCAACATCCGGGGAAAATTTCAAGTCAGCAGCACCTTTAGAAGTATGCTTTCTGAGGAAAAAATGGTGACATGTTCAATACTTATTTTCCTCAGCTGTTTGGTTTCTGAATAAAAAAGAGAGCTGGAGAGATTTCTACCCTGAACCATGTAAGAACAGCAAACACTATTAGAAAAAAGTACTTACAGTTGAACCAGTTTAGTTTGTTAGTTACGTTGCTGCAGTGTAAAAGAGGTATAAAAACTGAATTTATTGGCTAATCAGCATAACAATCATTTTGCCCGGCCAATTTCCTTTTTACAATTTTTTTTAAGTGTTCTTCGAGGTGTCTTTGGTCTCAAGATATTGAAAAGAAGAAAAGAAAACAAAAACATTGTCAAAAAAACCATTCCATGTGATTTCCAGTGATTCATAACTGATAATGCTTACAAAGCTCTAAGAACTCTTTTTTCCACAAAAAACAAAACAAAAAACTGTAACAAGATCACAAATCATAATAATTTCCAAAACATGACACAAAGAGACTTAACTCGAAAGAGACTGAACTCGACGTAATAGGATTTGTAGCAGTAAGCCAGCGCTTTCAATCCTGGTCCTCACGGCCCCCCTGCTATGCATATTTCAGATGTTTCTCTTAATGCTTCAGTTGGTTGGTAAATCTGACCGTAAATGCCCTGCGACGTGGACATCACAGGATATTCTGCCATGTCACCAGTTTGAAAGTGTGTTCAATTTTAAGAATAACGTGCAAGATGTGACTTCTATGCTAATCACATGATTATAGTTAAAAAACTCTTCACACTACTGTAATAATAAAAATTCTGCAAACAGTTGAAGTTGAAATAAACTTCCAAGTTCAGCCGATTTTCCCATGTATAGAGGGTAAAGAGCAGTGAACACTATGTAGGGAACATGTCGATCTCATCTCAACAAGCGGCAACCTGCTGCTCTCCCTCGTGAAGCAAATACGGAAGTAACTGAATCTGCAATTCATCGAAATTCCGCTAGTCCTGGCTCCATAATAGAGAAATTTCTATTGACTGTTAAATGGTCAACTTTTTAGCAGATAAAAAGGTGTTTACAGGCTGGTACAAAGAACGGTTTTGGTGTATATAGCTAATATTACCCTTCATGACAACTTGTGAGGGGGTTAGTTTTTTTTATAATTCATGTTTCGTTTATATTAAGTCTGCATAATTAGGCGTGGCCACTTGAGTGACAGCTAAGTCTCAGTGGTCGCTGTTACTTGGTAAAGTCTAGATCGGATAAGCGGCTGGCGGAAGTGTGATATGCACATTAATATAGCAGCATATTTTAATGACACTGTATAACAATAATTAATATTTTTACAGTACTATGACGGTTGGGTTTAGGGTTGGGGTGGGGGTAAGTGTTATAAAATACAATTTAATGGGTAATTTAATAGATAACATAAATAATACTCTGTACAACTACTGTTTTTACATTACTGTGACGGTTGGGTTTAGGGTGGGGGTGGGGGTAGACGTTAATAAAATACAATAAATGAGAAATTTAATAAATAATATAAATAATTCTCGTTAACTTCCGGCAGCATCCATATCCGATCTAGCAACAACCCCGTTACTTTACTTCAGCTGATTCCGGCTGATTAGCCGCTGAGCTCAGCATATGCATCATATTTTTGTTTTGTTGTATGTGGCTTTACACCAAGGGTCACCAAACTTGTTCCTGGAGGGCCGGTGTCCTGAAGATTTTAGCTCCAACCCTAATCAAAACACCTGAACAAGCTAATCAAGGTCATACTAGGTGTACTTGAAACACCCAGGCAGGTGTGTTGAGGCAAGTTGGAGCTAAACTCAGCAGGGACACCGGCCCTCAAGGACCGAGATTGGTGACCCCTGCTTTACACAGTCAGTTGCTTTTTGGAATTATTTCTTACAATTATCAGATAATATGGCATGCTGTGTGCACTTAATTGTGCTCACAATCCCTTCACGTGGCCTCCATTTCCCAGGTGAGTGAAATTATATACTTATATACCATCTCTATAAATGTATTTGTTTTATTTAAGATCATTTATCTTTTATATTTTTTTAGACCTGTAATGCACTCCAAAATCTGAAAGATTGATTAGCTGTAGGCTGTAGAACAGTGATCTGAAGCGTTGTCATTCAGTGTTATGCCTGGATTTCATCAATAGCCTTGCATTTACTAACACAGACTATTTGAAGTGTTTGGAAGTAATTAACGTTTTCCTCCTGTAGAACAATGTCATAAGAACAATGTTTAGTGGCTCAATGTATTACAACACAGTGTTTTTGAAACACTTTATTGATATAGTACACAACCAAGCACATGTGGTCAGAACACAAACGAGTCGGAGGTAATGAAGTATTAAGCGTTCTCCCACAGAAAAGCCCATCTAAGCAAAATGCTATCAGGCATCTGTAGCTCAGTTGTACGAAATTGTACGATTTTAAAAAGGAGGCGTGGCACCCAACCCCACCCCTAAACCCAACCGTCATTGGGGGATGAGCAAATCGTACTAAATTGTATGAATTAGATCGTACGAATTCATACGAATTAGCCAGTAAATCAAAAAGTTACGAATTGCCTTGAGATTGTGTTGGGTTTTCAGCTTTCTTCAAAATATCCTATATAACAGAATAAAGAAACTGATTGAGAGAGAGTAAATAGTGAGTCAATTTTAAATATTTTTGGGTGAACTATCCCTTAAAGCAACATCAAGATAACATCCAAGACTATATAGTTAGTCTTTTTATGAAATATTTATTACCCTGGGGACTTCTCCATAAGATATTGTACATCACAATTGCCTTAATTCTTGTAGTCTTCTATTGTGCATATAAGATAATGGTTTCAGCATGTGAAAGTGTAACCATTATCAGTGAGATAAATGTGTTATCGCATGATAATGTGAGCATTAGCGGAGCAATCAGTCGGAATGAGTGTAAACACAGTTAATAAGGCTGGCTGGTTGCCTGTATGGTTGAAGTAACTCGGGCTTGGTTAAAACTGTTGAGTTGAGATTTGTATGGGGCAGATCAGTATTACAAAGAGAGGATAGAAAGGGGAGCACATGTAAATGCTCAGACCGAACGCTCCGCTCCACCCGTGGCCTTAATCCCAACCCCACAACCTCTGAAAGGGCTTTTGAGGAGAACCTCACAATGACCTGATAAAGAGCTGATGTTGACAGCTCGGCGACGGGCCAGAATTAGTGTTTCAGGGGTGACAACTTTGTGAGACCGGGTTCGGGAAGTACTCCGTGGGGAGAAAGGGTCAATCTCCCATGTGACAAACAGGGTGGAAGTGCATGTGTGTGTGTGTGTGTGTGTGTGAGGGGGGTGATCTGAATTTCAGATAGGCTTTGGATTGGGTGTGTGTGTGTGGGTGGATTTACTTAATCATTCTTTGGGGACAAAATTCCTCCCACAAGTTGTCAAAATGTGACAAAAGCTGCTTTTCGAGTGGTTTTCAAAGGTAAAAACTGTTATTAAATTTAGATTTTATTGGAAACAGATCATGCGTAATAACCTGACATGGTTAAAGGCATAGTTCATCCAAAAAATGTCACTGATCTCACACTTTACTTGTTTAAAACCTATTTAAGTTCTGTTAAATAACAAAAGAAGTTATTTTGAAGAACGCTGGTTGATAGTACCTGTTGACTTCTACTACGGAAGTCAATTGGTTCCATCAACCAGGATATTTCATAATATCTTTTTTTGTGACTCTTAAAGGTATAAACCAGATGAGGGAGAGTAAGTGGTGAGGTAATTTTCATTTTTGGGTGAACTACCTATTTAGGATTGTGTCCTATAATATTTTTGATGTTCAAACTTTGTTTTTATTGTATTTGAAAGTTATTATTTTCTTATTCATCACTGAGTTGTTCAATCATTCATTTATTCATTCATTTTCCTTCAGCTTATGCTGAGTTCAGACTGCATGATTTTCAAAATAATCATGTCACAGATGTTTTCACACTGCATGACGATCAGGACTAGCGTTTTGACGCTGGTTTGTTTACACTGCAAGATGGATCTTTCACTCTGCATGACTTTACAAAAGGAGAATCGCCAACAACTTTGTTCAAACTACATCTAACAACCAAAAACAAGTAGTATATATTTTGTTATTAACTACATAATGAGGAAGAAGCCTTTAATGGGGTAGAAAATGTACATATTTGCTCACCTGGGTTTGAAGGGAATTAGCAATTTCTCCTTAACTTTTTTCTGTTTCGACACTGTTGTGATATTGCTCACATGACACGTCAAACAGACACGGGTGCTCCTGCCAAATTTACACTAGTTTTTCCTCCATTTCTTGGGTCCAAATAACCAAAATGAGTGCTTTTAACTTCTCCCCAACCTCCCGCTGGCCTGCAGGTACCCATACTAGTGATGCTTCTCTCTCATTGGCTGTAGGTGATCGCCGATGTTATTTTCAGTCAAAACTCATTTCACAGCATTTGACACACCGACAGATCCAGATATTTAGCATGACAAATATCTCACGGGCATCGGCGATTCTCTCAGATTGCATCTTTGATAGTTCATACTGTGTGACTGTTACTTGCGTGAACGAGCACCGATTTGCCTGTGATTTCAGGCATTTGTCTGTGATTCTCGAAACCTGTCGGCGAGTCAAAATCGGGGCTAAAATCATGCAGTCTGAACTCGACATTAGTCTCTGATTTATCATTTATAACTATTCCAGCATATGCAGCGGGAGGCCCTTTGCTACAATTCAGTAATGGGAAACACCCAAACTCTCTTGCATTCACATACACATTCATTCACTATGGCCAATTTAGCTTATTCAATTCACCTATAGCGCATGTCTTTGGACTGTGGGGAAACCGGAGCACTCTGAAAACCCACGCCAACACGGGAAGAACATGCAAACTCCACACAGATACACCATCTGGCCCAGCCGGGACTCAAACCAGCAACATTCTTGCTGTGAGCCACGTTCCACTTTCAGGCTGCATTGTTTGATCAAAGTTATGGTAATACTGTCAAATAATATTAAATGCAGGTTTCAGTTTTATTCCTGTCAGTTTATTCAGTCTTTAGAATCATGTGATTCTCACAAGTTATTCTGTTCAGCTGGTTTGATGGTCAAGTAACTTTTTCTATTGTTAGCAATTAAAAAAAAAGTTAATATTTTTGTGGATGCTGTGACATATTGGGAAAAAAATTCTGGAAAAAACACAATTGCATTCTTTAAGAATTTCCGATAATACATTTAAAAATAATAAATTAAAAGAACACTTAAAAGTTATAATATTATTACTAACATAATATTATTTATTATTATTAATATTATTTTAGAACAATTACAGTGTTTTGACAAAAAAATTTCAATTGTGTTTTATTTCACCCATACTGTGTCTTGAGGGGTGGGAGGGCTTCTATTTTTCTTTGTTATATTTTATAATAAATATTATAACTACATTTGCATTTAATGTAATCATTTAGCAGACGCTTTTGTTTAAAGCAACATACAATTGAGGAGGCATTCAGCGATTCAACAGCAAGAGGCAATATGCACAAGAAGTGCTCATTATATGAAATATGACATTTCAGATATTTCATTATATGTGAAATATCTGAATCTGGCTCAGTGGTTAGCACTGTCGCCTCACAGCAAGAAGGTCGCTGGTTCGAGTCCCGGCTGGGGCAGTTAGGGTTGTGGAATTTGCATGTTCTCCTCGTATTCACGTGGGTTTCCTCCGGGTGCTAAAGAATTTCTAAAGGAGCTGTTAACATGGAATTGAACCAGATTTTGGTAAAAAACAAACAATACAAACATAAAAATAAAATTAAAAAAGACTGAAAAATAAGTTGTGTGTAATAACAATGGAATGACAGAAGGAGAAAGTGCTGAACTACTGAAACGTATTTAATACTTTATATAAAAGGTTTTTTGGTGATGGCAGCTTAAAGATGCTTCTCATATAGAGAATGAAGTCACATGAATTGCTCAGGTGTGAGAATTTCACAGACTTCAACAGTGTGATAATAAAGTGTAAAAATCTTGATGGTTCTGTGGGTCTCGTCTATCAAATCTGATCTATAATTTGTATTTTATTTTATGTTGGATTCAGCTCAGGTGATTGGCTGGGCCATTCTACAGCTTGATTTTCTTTCTCTGAAAGCATTTGAGAGTTTCCTTGGCTGTGTTTTGGATCATTGTCTTGCTGAAAGTCCACCCTGGTTTCATCTTCATCCTCCTGCTAATGTAGATGTTGGACTGAAGCAGTTAATATTCATTTACAATTGAGGAAGGGCAAGGGTTGCTGAAAAGCTACTGAGAGACTTCAGCCGCTGTCTGGGCTGGTGTCTTTTTACACCTCTCTTTCTTCATGTGTTCAATACTTTTTCCCTGCATCATTTCATTTTATTAATCATAACTTCATTTGTAATTAAATTAGATTTGTTTTTTGCATATGCAGTTTTAGTCTATGCAGAATTATTAAACCCCCTGATTTATTAGCCCCCGTTTATTTTTTCCCCCAATCTGTTTAATGGAGAGAAGACTTTTTCAACACATTTCTAACATAATAGTTTTAATAACTCTCTCTAATGACTGATTTATTTTATCTTTGTCATGATGACAGTAAATAATATTTTACTAGATATTTTTCAAGACACTTCTATACAGCTTAAAGTGATATTTAAAGGCTTAACTAGGTTAATTAGGTTAACT